>VXBP01002799.1:504653-583985 GCA_013400115.1 Rhinopomastus cyanomelas
TGGGAAAGAGGGGCGGGGGGGGGGGGGGGGGACCTTCTCCCTCTCTACAGCTCCCTGAAGGCAGTTTGTAGTCACGTGGGGGATGGGCTCTTCTTCCAGGCAACCAGTACCAGGATGAGAGGGCAGGGCCTGAAGCTGCACCAGGGAAGGGTTAGGTTGGCTGTTAGGAAGCCCTTCCTTGCAGAAAGGGTGATCAAACACTGGAATGGACTGCCCAGGGCAGTAGTAGAGTCCCCATTCCTGAAGGTGTTGAAGGACAGACTGGTTGTGACCCTAAGTGCCCTGGTCTGACCAATGTGTTAGGTTCTAGGCTGGGTTAGATGAGCTCAGAGGTCTTTTTCAGCCCCAGTAATTCTGTGAATCTGTGACTTATATAGCTATGAAATTGTGTGTATGAATATGTAGCAATAAAGGCTTTTAAAATTTCAGAATAATCTTTGATACTAATAGAATGTCTCTCTCGCAGAAAAAAAAAATAGGTCTGGGATAGAAACTATTTGTTTTGGATGGTTTTTTTAAGGTGCTGTGCAACGTGGTCGTTCTTCTCCCTCTGTCATTTAGACTTCACTGCTTAGATTTTGAATCTAATTCTATGTGCCTATCCTGAGACAGCAAAAATTTGCCAGAGGTCTTATCAAAGTGAATTCAGTCTATACTTACACTTTCCAGCACTGTTCACCTGTGTCTATCCAAAATCAATTGCACTATGCAAATCTGCTGAAATTGAAGAAATGCATGTAAGCTGGAACACAGGAGGTTCCACATCAATATGAGAAGGAACTTCTTCCCAGTGAGGGTGACAGAGCACTGGAACAGGCTGCCCATGGGGTTTGTGGAGTCTCCTTCTCTGGGGACATTTAAAACTCACCTGGACATATTCCTGTGTGACTTGGTCTAGGTGGTCCTGCTGTGGCAGGGGGATTGGACTAGATGATCTTTTGAGGTCTCTTCTAATCCCTAATAATTCTATGAAATAATAAAAATAAAATATTATGAAATAAAGTTATAGGATTGCAGTGACCTCTTCAATATCTCTCCCTGCTCTTTCAGGAATCATAGAATCATAGATTAGAGAAGAGAGTTTTCTGAATTAAGTACCTGAATCCAGGTTTTGCTTTTATTATTATTATTATTATTACAGAGTTTAATTCCCATTAATAAAAATCAATAACAACTGATAAGAAAGCCAACAGGACTACCTCAGAAGTGCAGAGACAACATAAAGGTAACTTATGTAAAGGGAACAATGTAGAGGCAAGGCTTGTCCCAAGGAGAGGAGGAGAAAGGTTCTTGCAGAGGGTGGTTGAAGCTGTGAGGGCACCTTCAACTCTTGTAACTTTTTCCAGCCTCTCCGAAGCTGGAGGGGAAGCACTTGCACATCTTTCAGTTTTCTTGGAGAAAGAATCAGGAAGAAAAGTAGTGTTTATATATCTGATCCTTGAAAGCTTAAGAAATGCATTTTACACAGTGTTATGCCTGAAGACAGCCTCACCTTTCTGATGCGTGAGGCCAAAGCGTTGAAGTTCAACTGTTACGTAAATATTTGCATTTGGTAGTAATTATATCTATTCAATGCATACCATCCTCGCTTAACAGTGAACATTAAAGCAAGATACTTACAAAGAGAAACCCTTGTCATTTGGCACAGAAAACTGCAATAATCCTCTGCTACTTGCTCCCCCCTCCATTTTAATTGTTAATATCTTTTTAGCATGCGGGAGAAGTAATCTCCTACCACGCTGAAGCAGTCAGCCTAATTGAAAAGAAATACAAGTCATCTAGTGCACAGCTGAAAAATTCAGCTAAAATGCAATCTGTCATTATCTTTCCAATGCCAATTTTAAATAGGTATTAAAGTAAATGGGTGAAACATCTTCTCATTTCTCTTACGGTATCATTTAGTTTTCACAGAAATCCCTAATCCTCAAATGAAGATTCTACCCGATACCCAACAAAACACTCAAGACTCAGCCTCAAGTGTCTTGGAAACCAGATCTAAAAATAGAGGAATAATTTCCCTATCATGAATTAATCTCATTTGAAAATGATTTTAAAAATACAGTTTATGCAATGCAAATCCTTGCTCCCAGAATAACCTGTATTTGTGGCTGTTATGCCACAGTCGAGAGATAAATTACCGCTCAGTGAACTGTTTCAGCATGGCAACGTGAACTGCAGCTAGGATTAAGGAGACTGATGAAGCATAACGTACCATGAAAGAGATGAAAACATTCTATAGGACACATGAGTATTATTGACAGGTTTCTACTTTTTAGATACAATGAACTCTTTCAGCAGGAGGTCGTATTTGAAAAGCATCTCACATTAGGAAATTATATGCTACATTTACAAGTATTTACACTTTTAGCCCCCACATTATTATGCACTACATATCTTGTTTCAATTTAATTGAAGAAATGCTGTATTGTGATGCCAAACATTTGTTTAATGGAGATAATATTTCAGCTTGGTGGGGAAAGTTGGACTCATTTGAAGCTCAGACATCTTCAGACTTGTAATTACCAGTGCATGTTTCTGAGTAAGTAAAAGTATATTGAAAATATGTCAGATGAGGCTTTATAGAAAATCCATCAAGTCCTTAACAGGTCAAGCCCAAACAAAATCTTACCAGAGCTATTACCATCAAAGTTTATTTGGCTCTGGTCTTGGAAAAGACAACTTCAGACTTCTTTGCTGACTGACAACCTCACAACTGAGCGAATGCCGCATGTGCTCAGTAAGTGTAAGGAAGTGGGTGGTTATAAACGCATCCCTGCATGAAGCCACTCAAATGGAAAATGTTTTTAGCATTCCATTGTAAAACATGTTGGCTAGTTATGTTTCCTTCAGGAGCTTTGCTTTTTCATTCTTTCCCTGAAGTAGTAAAAGATTCATCTGGATTGAGCAAAGACAGTGAGGAGACCTTTCTGCTGTTATTCTTCCTGTTCATCACAAGTTGGAGAATGACGTAGTTAGCATGGCCACGGTATCGCCTCTGTTGTAATGACAGAGGTAGTGGTAATCAAGAATAAAACAGTGTTAGGAAATGTCCCTTCCTAATATGTACTTTCTACTCAGTCCTATCCTTTGAATTGATTATTCAATTAGTATTTTAGAAGTATCTAACTCAGTAGTTTTCAAGGCTCTTTCAGCGAGGTACTGCAAGTATCTCTTCTATTCTGTCTCCACGTCATTGCAAATCCATGGAGCAGGGAGGCTTAGAGCAAGATGTCTTTACAGCTTACACATAAACATGGTTAGCAAAAAAGCTTATTGTCTCACTGCTGAAACCCAGTACTAGCTTAAAAGACCTGGGTAGACTGGAGTCTAATGGATGGGAACTTTTCTGCTGTTAGATTTTGTCTGTCAGCTCTGCAATGTTACCACAGGAAAAGTCAGAGCAGTGAAGATGCAGAAGTTCCTTCCATCCTTTACCATTCTGTGACTACTATGCTTGTTTTGGTGCTATTATTTAAGTCAAAGCTAGAAAGCTGATAAATTTATAGTGGGACACACACAAAGAAGTATGAAGATGAAGGTAGACAAAATAAAACTGACAAGAATCTGTCTGAAAATGGATTGGAATATGAAGTACATGATGGTTAGGTAAGCTGCATTATTCTTTATTGCAGGCCAAAATCTAGAAAATACAATTTTCCTGCTCTCTGTATTTCATCAGGAATCTGGGGAGAAAGGACAAAACAATGACAATAATAATAAAAGTAATATTAATACTAATGTCTTGTGGAGCCAGAGGAAAAATAGGGAATTTAGGTGATATATCTAGTGAGACTGCATGTGGAATGCAGATTAGTATGAATTAAGGGAAAGAAAATATTTGTGCAAAGCACTGCATATCTGAATACAGATTTCATAATCAGCACAAGATGACATGGAAAACAGAACAATATTTTTGTGTTTTACAAAATGTCATTGTTTTCAGAAGTCAGGCTTTATTGTTGCTTCACACTATGTAGTGCAGGATCTAGATGTGAAAATCAAGCCAGTACTCAAAATACCGAGTCAAATGCTGGTACAGAGCTAAGCCTAAAGAGAGGACAAAGGCAGAGGAATGATGAGATGCTTGTGGTGGCATATGGAAAATTTTCATTGACCTACCTCCCTCCATCAACCTGTCTAGCCCACTGACTGAAACAATCTATTCCTATTCTGTTTGTTCAGTGCCACATATGCAAACAAAAATAATTCTTAGAAGATCTCATATTACACTTCTGTGCATGTGTTTTGATGTAACACAGCCCAAGTAGCACGGCCATAAGCAGAATGCTGTGGTCACTATTGGCTTCTGCATAGTCTAATGATAACTTTATATAACTCATTACACAACTCATGATCACAGAGGCAAGACAGACTACCCTGGACCAGAAATATCCAGAAAGCAATGCCAGAGTGAAGAGAAAGTGTGTAATACAAAGCAAACCCATCCAAATCAACTATTTTTTAAAACTCACAGTCCACCATGTAAAGTATGTTATTGTCCGCAGAGAGGGGAAAACCTGTTGAGACAGGCAGCATAGCTGTAACTCCCTCTCAGGGGGCCTCAGCAAGTAGTTTGTCTCTTATACTGTGCTGCTGCATTAATGATTTCCTCCCTGAGGCAAAACACCTGTCGCTATTTGAAGCTAAATACCTGTTGCCATTTAATCCGGAGTGTGTCAAAAGTTGTCTGCTTCTGAGAAGGCAGCTAGCGAGTGTTTTCCTCTGCACTGCCCCACAGGAATCTGGACCTTGGCAGTCTTTCACAGGAAGTGACATCTGTGTGTCGCTTCATTTCTTAGTACTTCAGCATGTAATACAGGAGAAGAGCCAACAGGTCATTTTCAAGACAGGATTTGGGTTTTAAATATTAATTCTGTGGTACTCTGCTAGTGGTTAAGGGTGGTTGGGTTCTGGTAAGGAGGAAGAATATGAATAGACTAGGATATGCTAAAACTACTATGTTAGATGCAAATATTAAATATTTACAAGTTATCACAGAATTTTCATATTGTTATTAAAAAATCTATTACCATCCTGCAGGTAATTGTGTTAAAATGTAATTGTGGGATGCTTGCGTTTTTTTTCCTGGTGTCTAAGTAGATACTGACATTGCTATTGTCAAGTGCAAGAGTGAGCAATACTTTGTTCTACATCAATTTCCCAAATACATTCTACAAATTCTTTCAGCTGAATTTTGTATCATAATTTATTTTCATTTAATGATTGAAACCTTCAGTAAGATCCCTGCTGGGGGCTGACCATAGTAAGAAATAAACTTGTTCTACCCAGCACATGTTTGGAAGCCTGGTGGGTGGGATAAGAAGTACATGATGCCAAAGGAAAAAAAGAAATCTCTATTTAAAAAAAAAAAAATTAGATGAAAAGTATTTTCTGTTTCTTGTAAAAGCCCAATATCCTTAACTAAAGTTATCTGCCAGAGAAACTGCCCCCAGTGTCCTCATCCCCAACCACAGGACATGTCCCAGCTGGAACCATTTATTGGCTCAGTCAAGTGCTCCACTACTTTGTTCTAAATATGTCAGCTTTGATTCATCCTTGGGCTTAGCTGCTGTCAAACACTGTTAAATGGAACTGGAATCAGCGTTGCACCTAGGTTTCCACTAAGCCAAAACCATAATCACTTCTATAGAAACGCTAGGATTCTGTGGTACTAAAGAGTCACTTTGATAAGGGTGAGGAGTGTTGTGTTTCTGTGAGGGAATCTTATACGAAAAGGGAAGTCTGGTCCCATATTTGGCACCAGCTAGAGGTAAAATGTTCCTAACACCAGTACTGAAACCTTTGGCAACAAGCTCTGACCTTCAGAAGTGCCAGACTCCTCAGTTCTTTGCGTGATTTATACAGTCAGGGCACATACAGGATTACATTTTGAGACCAGGGTTAGGGCTATATCCACCAGCTACAGCAGCAGTAGTGTTTAGCTTAGCATCTGGTTGGAGTTTGTGTTCGAAGCAAGTCTAGATGGAAAAATTGGATCTTTCTGAGAGGTGAATGGTAAAGTACAAAACATTTTACAGTGGATGAGGGAAAAATAGTTTTCACCTACGAGCTGCAAAGGCATTAAAGAAAGGGAATAGCACGTCATCTACTGCTGCTTGTTTGTGATGTGGTTTTGGTAGCATTTACTAGAATTCAGAGGGAGCTGAGAAGAAAAGCAGCATTTGAAAGAAATATACAGTTGCATAGCATGTGAGATGACAGGAAGGATGCAACCAATAATTGATGATCACAGAATCATAGAATCATCATGGCTGGAAAGGACCTCCAGGGTCATTGAGTCCAACCTTTTCTCCTAGTATCTAACCGCTAGACCATATCCCTAAGTGCCACGTCCACTCGTTCCTTAAACACCTCCAGGGACGGTGACACCACCACCTTCCCTGGGCAATCTATTCCAGCACCTAACCACCCTCTCAGTAAAGAATTTCTTTCTAACATCCAATCTAAACCTCCCCGATGCAACTTGAGGCCATTTCCCCTCATCCTATCATCACTAATTGGAGAGAAGAGACCAACACCAGCCTTGCTACAACCTCCTTTAAGGTAGTTATAGAGGGCAAGAAGGTCTCCTCTCAGTCTTCTCTTTTCCAGACTAAACAGCCCCAGCTTCCTCAGCCTCTCCTCATAGGGCATGTCATTTATATTATGGTGAAAATGAAAAATCAAAGGCAAGTTGGGTAAATAGATATTCATGTGATTTCTCAGCACTGTGACTGGTTTTGAATGGTTTTGTCTCTGTTATGTAGCAGGGATCTTCAGTGTGTGAAAGCGGACCACATGGCATCCAAAAGTGATCCTGCTCTGGCAAGGGGATTGGACTGGATGATCTTTCGAGGTCACTTCCAACCCCTGATGTTCTGTGATGGATATTTCTATGATTTTGTGCAGCTGAGTCTGACCCTACAATTTTCCTTACTGTAAAATAGAGACAGAATGATCTGATCCTAACCTGTATTTCTAGTGGCACACAAAGTTGCTTTCTCGGTAACTGTCTTAAGTAGCATCGTATTTATTCCAAAGTATTTAGGAGACCACCTACGTAAACCTGTTTTCTCCCTCCTGCATTGCTGTGTAATCTGTTTGGGTGCTAAGGTCACCAGCGTCTAGCTGGTCACCAGTGGCTAGCTTCTCTTGCAATTGGCTCCTAACTGCTGCCCGTTTTCCCCAATGAAGCTCCAGTACTTCCTGTCTGAAAAAGTCGGAGTTATTGAAGGAGGATAGATTACTGAGCAGTACCACAAATCACTGGAAACTGCAGATTTCAATCCTGCTCATCCTTGAATTCCCAGAATAAACTGCTCAGGACATGGAAAATCTTTTAAATGTGTGTAGGAGCTTGTTGCTAGGTGGGGTTTGAAGAGGAATTACCAGATCCCAGTCAGCAACTCAGGCTCTTCACAATATCTGTGGCTTGCTGCTTTTGCTTTTCAAGTGCACTGTGTATGTGCACACACACACACACCCACACACACACACGTGCAGACCCACCCCCCCCCCCAGCTTCTCGAACAGCAATGTTTTGAATCTTGTGCTCTGGTGTAAATTGCTTCCCCAGGGCATAAGCAGAGGAAGACTTCAGCCTTGTTTATTTTCCAACCTGCCATGGTGCTTATTTTTGTGTTTACAGTGCAGCTAGTTCATCTAAAGCTAAGAAATATTCCACCTTAAATCACTGATATAACAGAAGCCAAAAATCTTGTGGCATGTTTTTTCCCCCCAGTATTTTAAGCAGAAATCCCATGAAGGCCATATCACGTCAATGGCTAAATCTGCTAAAATAATTGTGGATGCAATTCTTTTGGAATCGAATATGAGCATTTCTATATAGTGATCGTTTAACTCCTTTCATGGTATGTGTATGTGATTTTATAGTAAACAGAATAGAATCCTGACAATTTCTTAACCACATATTAGACCAGAAACATCAACACTGTTATATTTCATTAATGAAGAAGGCACTGTGCACAGCTAATGAATTTTATTAAGGCTAATATATATAACAGCAGGAGCAGTTGGTAGACCAAGGAAAGATGTTTTTGCAAGTACTCTGTGGAACTAATAGTCACTGCAAGATAAAATAATAAACGTGTCTGATGCACAGGGAAGCTGGTGTAACTTTTGTAGTCATGAGTTGAAGACACCATGCTTGATGACTCTGGAGCTAGGAGGCCCTTGAAGTAACAGTATTTGACATGGCTGGGACATCTCATCAAAGGGAAAGAAAGAACCCTGACAAGATAAATGTTAAAGAGGGCTTCTGGTGGGAAAGCTGCTGTCACACAGAAAACTGCATTAGATAAAGATATCCAAGAAACTTGTCCTCCCTAGGAAGCAGCAGCAATTCTAATAATTGATGGAATATGATTAAGATACGTTGTAAAAGATGCTTTTGCAGCAGTGTGAGTAGCAAGACGTGCACACTAACAAAGCAATATTTCATTAGTAGTTTAGCTTTGTTTCTTAAGGAGTGAATTGTGAGCCTTTTGCAGTCCATAGACAGTTGTTGGTGTACTTACTGGTAATTAGGGTACATTCTGTTAGGGTACATCACCCTGCTGAAGTTCTAGTCCCTTTTAATTGTTTTAATAAATTTGATTCACTGTGTTTTTGCCTCTGCAGTGAACTGATAAGGCTTAGAGCCTGGGAAAGCCGAACGTTCTCGACTTTATTTGAAAACTCCAGTTTTGCCATTGCCCTTCAGGCAGTTGATTCCTAAGGTTTTTGCTATTTACTTTCTGACAACCTTAGAGACATTATATATGTCTATATATATGAATTTATATCAGAAGAATACACCCTTTTAAAAGGCTCAAACACAAAACCAGGGAATTAGACAATAACTCAGCTCTTGTAAATATAGTAACACTGCAATACACTTATTTGCATTGACCTAATGTTCCAAACCAATTAAATACTGCACTGCTTCTTCCCTGAAGTTCAGTGCTGAAAGGGAACAGTTTTGCTTAACAAAAAAAAGCTTAAACTAATTTAAACACAGTCTTGACTCTTCTGTTACTAAGAGAACCCCAACTTGCCCTACTGCTGAAAAGTCCAAATATAAGACAGCATGCCTATGTTTAAAAGAGATTGGTAGGTCATCCAGCAGCAAATATGGGATGAGAACACCAGAAGGGGGATGCTGTCCCTGCTGTGGAATTAATTCTGCAAGACCACACAGTCCAGAAGTGTTTTATGAAACCCCAGAAGGTATCACCTACCAGCTAAAGGGCAGACTAAAGCAGTAGGTAGAGGAACAGGTGTAGAATAAACAGAGAAATAAAATGCAGTGAAAATAACCCAAAAATGCAAGAATAGCTGTCCTTCTGCTGCAACTTAGTGACCCAAAGCCTGCTTTTTCCATCTGGCTAGTCCTAGTTTGAACTTCAGGTGTGATCAGATGATCTGACTATCACATTGTCTTCTGTTCCAGGTCTTTGAAGATCACTGACCACAACAGAAAACAGAGTTACGTTTCTGCTTACAAAGACAGCTCCATTATGAAGTTTAAAACCTTTGTCCTTTGTCCTATACAAAGCTAGAACTTTCCTGCAAAGTTGAGTTGAGTGGCAATATTGCTGCCAGCTGGTGGTGTCTCAAGCAGTGCTTACCATCCAAGGGAAAAATACCCGAAGCAAAGCAATTCAGTCTATGTTGTTCTACCAGTTCAGTGTTTTACTTACAAACATTGACAAGGACTCAGCTTGTCAAGCCACTAATATTTGAAATATTCCATTGGAGGTTGTAAGTCCAGAACGGGACTGTAAGGACATCCACACTAAGCACCTATAGAGCAGTGGCCTTTGCTTTCTTGAATTAATTCTCATTTGAACAAGTTTATATATATAACTTGAGCTCTACGATTAAGTTTTGGAGAACTCTGTTGTTGGTCACTGGATTGGTAGCTGTGTGGTGCAGTAGTTTTGGCATTACAGGAAGCCACAGACATACCAGTAGCCCCAAAAAGATTCACTGGTGGGCCCTGCTGGGCTTGCTATGGTTGCTTTTCTTTAGGTTTGCACACAGGTGTGTGTTTGATGAGATGTTGAGTAGTACCAAATGTGGTTAGCTTTAGGTTAGCTCTGTGTAATTGTGCGGTGTTAACGATAATTAAGCTACATCTCTGTAGGTCATAGACAGTAATAACAATAATCTGTTATCTGTGTAGAGCAAAGTGTCTCTGACTCCAAAACAACATGGAGTGGAGGGGGAGAGGCAGAGGATGGTAGCTAAGACCTGGAGCATAGCCTTTGGGATGACATATGGTATGTCACTTATGCTGTGACATTTCACCAGGGGAAATTTAGGCTTGAGGTGAGGAGAAAGTTCTTCACTGAGAGAGTCATTGGCCACTGGAATGGCCTGCCCAGGGAGGTGGTGGAGTCGCCAACTCTGGAGCTGTTCAAGGCAGGATTGGACGTGGCACTTGGTGCCATGGTCTAGCCTTGAGCTCTGTGGTGACAGGTTGGACTTGATGATCTATGAGGTCTCTTCCAACGTTGGTAATACTGTGATACTGTGACATAGCATAGCTCTGCCAATCATGTGCTACCAGTTTGAGGGCAAAATAAAAGGACCATCAAATGTGTAGGCTGTGCAATGCATAACATGTACACTGTGGTATATGAAGATATAATGTGAAGTTGTAGACCAGTGAAGATCAAGGTTGTAGCATGTATTTAAAATTGTCATAACCAATGTCATGGAGAACTTAGAGTGGGGAGAAGAACACTCACCACCACAATCATACTTCTTGTGGTGAAGAAGAAGGTAGGATGCTGATCTCTGATCACAACTCCCCCTACCTCTTCCTCTTGAAAGCTGTTGTCACTGTTGACTTCAGGATGTGGTGGAGCAGGTAAAGGGGGAGAACAAACACCAGTGAAACAGTAGATTCTAGATTCTCAACCTTCATGGATAGTACTTGAAAATGTGCTATTAATGAGTCTTTTTCTGCAACAGTTTAACACGGACAATAGGCGTTAATATGGTAACTGGGGTAGTAAGTCCTTGGATAGATATCTAAGAGCTTAAACTACAAACTCATTCTTGGCTGCAAGCAAGTATGAGAGGTTTTTTTCCCAAGCTCACATAAATTGTGCAGGGTGAAGATTCTCTTACTAATTAGCCTCATTAGAAATCTGCTTTTCCTGAACTGACTGTACTTGTCTAGATTAACTTTTGCCTAGCAAATTACCACTGCCTCTGAATTTGTCATGACTTCTAGCGTGTGAGTCTTTGTGTGCAGGACTCTTATCAAATTAATATTCCACAGCAAATTATTTAGGGATCAAGTCAGTTTTCAACTTCCTCTCTGAACATATGGAATAAATAGACTCTGATTTGCCAGAGGTTTTGGATAACAACATGTGACTTCTAGTCTTGTTCTCCTGTTTCTTTACTTCTAATATTTTGCAGAATCTTTGGAATCAAATGTAGGAGACCTAGGCAGATCATGTCAGTGCTGGTTATTCCAGTAGCAACTGAAATATTTCACTATTCCTACCTATTCCTACCTGCTGTCCGGTGTATATGCTGTGCTGTGTTTGCTCTTCGTGCCTCAGTCTAACACTAGAAATTAATGTCTGGCTGATGATTTCATTAGCTGCTCTGAAGGCACCACGACCTACCAGGGTCTGAGTAAAACATGAAGACTTTCTCTAACCGTAACATGCACTTTATAGCCTGTTTTGACTTGTCTTTTGCTCTGCTGTTTTGCTGAATTCCTTGTCTCTACTGCATTTTGGAGGTTGTTGTCTGCTTTACTCTTTCCTTTTTAATACTTGCTTTTATGTAATAATGCTGTGGTTTCATTTTACCTGTGTGAGCCTCTTCTCTTTGGTTCAGCAGAATCTGAAGACAGAGACCAGAGGTTAACATACACAGCAATGTTTTCCTTCTTACCTTTTTTCTCTCGTGATGTATCTGATAATGATTACCTCTTTGGGACAATGTCTTCAGTCATGAGATTTTCTTACTTCAACAGTTTAAACCTACAGTATTTGTGTATGAATGCACTTGAGCTACACTGATGGCACTGGGAACAGGCTTTACGGCTGCGATATCCGTTTCTCTCTGTTGACATAGTGACATCGAGACCAGCACGCCAGATCGCTTACTTTAGGAAGTTGCCACCTATGGTTGTTCACAGTTGCTTTAGAAACTCTAGGATTTTTGCTATTGGAAAAATGATGCTTCTGTCATGAGTAGGTCAGAATAAAATTACTCCTCATACTAAAGCTCCATTCTGTGAGACACAAAGCATAGCAAATGAGGTGCTATGATATTCTCTCATGCAGAGCGTGGCTTGGTACAGAGTATATTTGACTTACTTTAATATCTAGATTTCTAACATTTTTTCCCATTCCTCATTTCCCTCGTTGCCCCCGTAATCTTATTCTCAGCATAAATGATGTATAGTACACAAGTCAGCACTTGTTCTTCCTTTCATTCTTTCTGTTCGCATCAATTAATATCATTCCGTTGACTCATCCCTGTCAGATCAAAGGTTCATTGAAGATAACAGAAATACTCCTGATGACTTAACTGCAATTTGAATGAAGCAGTTAGTTTGGTATCAGGAATTTTATGTGATGCCAAGCGACTTGGGTAAAGAGATGGGGCAAATACAGAGCTTGACTGAGAGGACAACGTGTTTTGTGTTTCATACAGAGTTCATAAAAGGGTATTTTAGGTGTGCTAATGTGAAAATGAAGAAAAGTAAATGACAGCCTGTCTTTTTGGACAGGTACACACAAGGTTTTATACGGCAAAAAAGTGTTAGTAAATTTTAGAGTGCGTGGAACTCTTTCCCCTCCCCCCCCCCCCCCCCCATGTCTAGTCATACCATCTATTAAAACCTCCAAAATCATTTCGTCTCTAAATATGCTGATTTTATGAAGTATGTTACAGGCTCTCTCCTATTGGAAACCCTCATGGTTCATAAATCAGGTTGTTTTGATTAATTATATTTGAGCGAATACTGAGCAGTTATGTTGACCATGAAATGACAACAAAGCATTTCAGAGACGTGCTTTGTGGTCATGGATCCCAGCAAACTCTGCATTTTTCAGCTCATCCACAAACATTATCACCTTTGTCTGGGTAAGGTAGTGGACTGACCTAGTAGGTTGGGTGGTTACCGTAATGACCTTCACAGCATTTTATGTGCAGGTCTTGGCTCTTTTTTTCAGTGTGGATCAACTAGCAAATATCACTAATAGAAGCAGGGAAATAGTTTTACAGCATTGAAAAGCTGCTCAGTAAAATATGTTCCTTTCTCCTTGGCAGAGACCTCTTGACTTTTCCTTCTTTCAGTAGCTGAGACCCCCTTAGCATGTTTTTCAGTGGATAGCTCTTGGGTTTGCCCAGGCAGAGAGGCATCAGTCACTGGGAGCGATGAGCAGAAAAAGAGGGGCTGTCCTCCAGGCACTCAAGACACAAAAGGCAATTCAGAGATCCATCCAGTAAAGGAGACTTAAGAGGACTGTGCATAATACATGATGCACAAAGGGCATGTGCTTGTCAGATGCCTTTATTACCAGCTTGAATGCTGCGCAGGAGGAGGCACAGAAGCAAACCCGCTAAATAGCCTGCGCTGCTGTTAATCCAAGATCAGAAGCAGATCACAAAACAGGATTCCTCATCCCCTGCTCACTTACAAGTTTTTAGGCCACAGAGAAAGACAACTCGCCCCTCTGCATTCTGGTTTCTTACAGCTGCCTTTTAAAAAAATGCCACTAATGGAATATCTGTTTTGTGAAATAAAAGTCAATTTACTAGTTAGAGCTTATGCGTGTGACAAACAGGAATTGTGCATTATCAGCTCATACTGTGCCATTGCTGTGACTCACCTTTCCTGGAGCTATTCCTTAAGCTAATCTCTCTTCCTGGTTTCGGATGGGGTTTTCTTTAGCACTTACCAGAAGAGAGGGGCTGAAAAAAAGATGAAAAGCTATTTGGGTGTATCAACAGTAATATAGGCATATATATTGCCTTGTTTTTCAATCCCTGGAAAAAGCTCATATGACTGTTAGAGGCACATTTTACTTAGGAGAAACCCAGCTAACCTCTGCCTTTGTCGCAAAACCCACCCCAATGTTTTACAGGAAAAACAACACGTTGGCACTTTATTTATAGACAAAATAAAAAATGCAGCTGTAACTCCATGCATTAAGCTGTAAAACTCAGCACTCTTTCAGGAAAATGAACCCTGTAAAATTTAAGAAATTTGCAGACAGCTAAATCTCTCATTCTCAGGCAGAAGGTAGTTTAAGAACCTGAAAATATTAGTGTTAACTTTTGCCAATTATTAAGAAAAAAGAAGGGGAGGAGAAGGTCACATCTGTACATCTCTATGGTGATTCCTATGGGCTGCAGAATACTCTTTACTTTCTCATATCTTTCACTTTGCCATAGCTATGAAATGATATGTACATAGGATTTATAAATAAAAGACCTAATTCCACTTCAGATTCAGGAATTTAAGCTATGACAGACACCACGGAAACAGAAGAAGATTACACACTTTTTTGAGAGATTGGGTTTATCAACATCATTTCTACAGGACATTGCTTAGGGAAGGAGCATGGATAATATTCCTCTGCACACTCAAGTCTGTTAATAAGGATTAATGAGAGGCTTAGTCATAGAATTTTAAATATTTACAATACACCTATTTACACAGTATCACTTTGAGGTTAAATACCCAGCTAAATACTTGTGCCTACTCTTAGTGTCTCTTTACCAGTCTATTTTAACAATTAGCAAATCAAGGAAAAGAATAATGAATGCAATTTGCATAAATATCTACTCAGAATAAAGATTTTTTCATATATTTTAATATCTGTGGTATAGGAAATGTTTACAGCAAGAATCAGCCCTACTTGACTGCAAAAGGTTGGCTGGTGTCATCCAACCCTTTGAAAAGAGCTTTTGCAGTAGTGATTTGTGTATGTAGGTACAGACAAACTGGAGTACGTGACTGTGCGCTGTCATGCAGACGGTCAGCTGAGAAGGTCCTACAGAAGTCAATCAGTCTTTCTTTTTCAGAGTATAGTCAGTTATATTGTTGGCCTATTTTGAAAGATGTTTGACCAATCTCATTCCTCGGTCTCTTAACCATTTAAAGAGTTAATGCAGATGAGCCAACAAGGTGAACCCTTAGTTTTTTCCATATCTGTAACAGCAGTAGAGGTCCTTCCCTTTCTGTGAAGTGCCTCACACATCTGATGTGTAAGACTGCATCATTTCCCCTGGTACTCGTTTCTTCTCGTCTTTCTCTAGAGGGAGGAACTCTGGCTGCTTGGGAAGTAACTTGTAGATCTTTCTCTTGACACCCCTGATGTTGCCATGTGTTCTCCCTTGGTGTTTGCCCAGATGGTCTGTGCTGCTACCAAAGTGAAGTGCTGAAGACCAGGCACAGCATCCTGATGAGATCCTGCCAGCACTTAGCAGATTCCGAGAAGATTCCTTCATCTGTTTTTATGCTGAACTTCTATTTATACATCCCTCAGTGATGTCTGCCTACTTCACGAAAAGATGACATTCTGCTTAAGCTTGTAATACCCCATTACCTCCAGGCCCTTTGCTGGAAGATTGCTTTCTGCTCAGTTGTGACCTACTAGTACAACTGCAGCTGATTTTTCTTAAGTACAGCATCTTGTACCTTTCCCTCCTGAAGCACTCCCAGACCATAACTCTGCGTCGCTGAGTTTTCTTTGATTGCTAGTCCCAACTTTGAACGTAGTCCTTCCTGTCTTCATGTTTTCTCTAATTTTACACAGAAGCCTGCTCTCTCTCCTTTCATTAATTAAAGATTGAACAAAGCTGTATGAAAGACAAGGCCCTGTGGGGAAGTCATTTGATATTTGCTTCCATTTTGACAGAGAACAGTTGGCAAGTCTTCTGGGAGGTACTACCCAATCACTATTGCACCCAGCTTATAGCAATTTAGTCTAGACCATGTTTCCCTGGCTTAAAAGATTGTAATGTGAAATAATGTCATGTTTTAAAGACAAGATACATGATGCTCATTGCTCCTCCCTAACCACATCACTGGATACCCTCTTGCTGAAGGAAATGAGACAATTTTAACATGATTTGTTCTTTACAAATCTCTGTTGGCTCATCTTGCTTCTGCTTCCCAACTTTCAAATAATTTATAATCTCTTCATTTTTCTAAACAGGCCTCCTCATCCTTTTTAACACTCCAATCAATTATATATATTTTAAGGGACTTAGTCCAGTTTATTTTTATTATTTCTGACAATGATTTTCCTTAATACAGATACAACAGTAGTAGTAGTTTTAGCCTCATGGCTCCTGCAGGAGGTAGACGCGTCCTGTGATAATTAATTTCAGTTTTTTAATTTCATTTTATTGTTATTAAGTATCTTTCATGAATATTCAAGCATAAAATTGAGGTTTTTTTAATAGTGTAACTAGTGTGGAACCTGTCAAGTGTGAATGCCTGGAGTTAGTCATCTGCCACAGGAGAAGAAAACAGCGCAGGGAAAGTGTTGGTGTTGTGTCTGTGCAGAGCTGTGTTGTGAGTAGGCAGGGCATGAATGGGCATCATTCTGGATAAAGAATAATTACAAGCTAAGATAAGCTTTTGTTGTATTAGCTTAGGAGGAGGCTCATAATTTTCTTCTCTCTTGAGAATAGTGGCTGCAGACACAAGTCCAGTTTCTCATTTGCATAAGATATTACTTTGTTCGTTTCTGGCCCAGTAGTGCAATGCTGTCATCTCCAAAACCACTAAAAGTTTGGAGTAAACAAGGCAGGAAATGAAATCCTCAGCATCAGTGGAGAGCTGCTGATGTAGTCTAGAGGAACGTTTCCATTTCTCCTATGCAATGCTCTTTTTCATTGCTGCAGCAAAGGACTTATAAGCCCTTTTTAAGGGGTTTTATAGAATAAATTCCTAGTTTTATACACTTTCCCCTGACGCTTCTCTGCCACACAAAACTGAACACTGAGGTCACTCAGTACTGTAGAGGTTAGGAGAGGCTTAACGTGACACATCAGCTGTGTGGATTGGGAGAGCGCAGGAAACTGCGTAATCTCATCTGTGATTTCGCTGGGAAATGCCCAGTGGGAGCAAGCATGGTCCGTGCAGCATATGGAAAGGAGCGCCGCTCACAAAAATCCTTTGCTGCTGCAGCTGGAAAACTGGCACCTGATGTGAATAGGCTGGATAGTCAGCTAAGCGTAGGTTACGCATCAGATGAGCAGCACCTTGTGGACATCATTTCTGGAAACATGCTTGTACTTGCTGTTGGGATGTGTTAGTAAATGAAATATTGGAGTCATGAAGTGCAAAGACATTGTGGAAGAGCTCTGCAGTATCAGCACTTGGACATAGGTATGGCAGAAGGGCAGGCAGTCGTAGAGGAGCTTACATGGCAAAAGTGTTGAAAGAGAAGCATCACTTCAGCGTTGTGGCATCACTCTGCGTAGGGAACACACACTTGAAGAAAGGTACTTTAAACTCTACAAATCATCCCGTGGGTATAATCCCCTGAAGTGACAAGCTTGGTAACTATACACGTAAGCATCCATTGAGGACAAAAAGAAACAGTGGTGTTCACTGACAGGAACTAAAAGTTGACTCCAGGAGTTTTTCAATGATCTTTTTCATTACAGACTGAATCTATACATATATATGTGCAACACTTAAATGATGTAATTTCAAGCTCTGGGAATGATTCACACCTGGGATGATTTCTACATAACCAAAAGAAATGAATCAAATTTGAACTGTGCTAAGATAATTGAAGCTAAATCCTTCCTCTAAGCATTTCATACTGACTTGAAGCATTCAGATAGCTGACCATTAGGTTCAGAGAGCCCTATTAGTGTGTAACTTAATTTCCTGAAGTGGTGAATGGAATTGAACTAAATGAATTGAGTAAGGAGAAGTAGAACAACCAAGCTTCTCAGCCTCACGGTGTGCCATCAGTTTATGCACCATTTGCTAAGCACCACATTTCTGAGCAAGTAACATAGGAAGTTTCCCGAACATGTTTAGCTGGTGCTTTGGAAGAGCCAATGAAACACTAGTATTTAAAGATGGGAGCCCTATCTGAAAGTTTCCTTGCCCTTAAGATAAGCTAGTGTGCAGAATAAGCAGCTGTGTCATTTATCTGAACAACACAGTTAGTCTTACAGATGAAATGTTTTGTTGTGATCTCTATAACCGGTATGATATAAGCAGCTTAAGGCTTATTTTGCCTATGTAAGTCATTGTATTGTAGAGAGACACAGAATGTACTCTGTGTCATTATGGCTGTAGAACAAGACTTTTGTTGAGAATCAGTGGAAAAAAGACTATTCTAAAACTGTATTATGCTGCTAACTCAGTAAACAGGCATGTATTGGAGACTACCTAACAAGACATTTGTTATGACAGAAGTAGCTACAGCAATTACAGCAGAGCCTGGCTCATTTAATCAGTACTAAGTTTCAGATTATGCAGTCTGTGCTGAGATCTTATATCCAAAACACCAAGTCCTCAAGCTGCAAGCCCTGTTTCCAAACTATTTGGAACAACTGCTTGCATTTTAAAATGTTCTCCTACCAAAATAACTGCGGAACACCGAGGGCAGGAGAACATCCATCCCATGTGTTCCCTGGGTAGATGGTCTCTCTAAGAAACACATGTCTGAGGGGGTAGTTCATAGGATCATAGGATCATAGGATGTTAGGGGTTGGAAGGGACCCAAAGAGATCATCGAGTCCAACTCCCCTGCCGCAGCAGGACAAAACTATCTAACACAGATCACAGAGGAACGCATCCAGGCGGGCCTTGAAAGTCCCCAGAGAAGGAGACTCCACCACCTCCCTGGGGAGTCTGTTCCAGTGCTCTGTGACCCTCACAGTAAAGAAGTTCCCCCTTGTGTTGAGGCGGAACCTCCTCTGCTGCAACTTACACCCATTGCTCCTTGTCCTATCACAGGGAGCAAGTGAAAAGAGCCTGTCCCCCCCCTCCTGGCCAGCCTTCAGGTACTTATAAACATTTATCAAATCTCCCCTAAGTCTTCTCTTCTCCAGACTAAAAAGCCCCAAGTCCCTCAGCCTCTCTTCATAAGCCATGCCCTCCTGTCCCCTAATCATCCTCGTAGCCCTCCGCTGGACCCTCTCCAGCAGATCCCCGTCCCTCTTAAACTGGGGGGCCCAAAACTGAACACAGTACTCAAGATGAGGCCTCACCAGGGCAGAGTAGAGGGGGAGAAGAACCTCCCTCGATCTGCTGGACACACTCCTCCTAATACACCCCAGGAACTAGTTTACTTGGTTTACTTTGTATGAAAACAGGGAGGTCTTCCTCATGGTAAGGTAGATGAGCACTAGATTTCCCCAGAAGTAGGGGGCACTAGGAGGGACCCTAGTTTCGGCTGCAGGACAGGACTTAGGTAGAATGAGCATCAGGATTTCTCCTTTAAGTCTGTCTTGCTTGACATCCACTCCTCGTAGCATGGTGGGGCTGTCATCCACCACTCTTTAATTTCTCTTACAGAGAACTGATGTACCTTCTCTCCTGTGAGAAGAGTTTGTTTCCCTTACAAATCTCATACTCTAAGGAGAGGAGAGATGGGACATTCCCTGTCAAGGTCTGTCTGCATGGAATGGTGTTGCACTGCCTCAGTTACTTTGCTGTTCTCCATTTGCTCTGAGCCTTTCGTGTGGTTTACTTGCCAGGCTTTTCACGACTTCCATACACCTGTCCAAGGCTTTATGTTCCCTTGAACTCTTCCAATAAAGTCCTAGTTAGCCATCCATCCAGAGTCCCCATGTCCAGGCTCACCTCTGCTCTCCTTCACGCCTGCTACTCCTGCCTGAGCTCCATTCATCCTTTATATTTACAGCCTGGCTTCCAAGAAATTATAAATCTTACTTCTGGAAACATATTAATCACACAGTCCTACTGTAAGGAAAAATGAAATAGTGTGCTTTGCAGCCTTCTAGACTTACGATTTCCTCACTCAGCCACAAGAGCTCTACTGGCCAGTAATTCCTCATATTTGTAATCTGGTTTGAAAAATAGGTTTTTGCCTCAAATTTTCTATCAGTCAACAGAACTGCCCACATGAAAAAGACCTGCTTCTCTACTGTAAAATATTTTTAGAGCTCCAAACAGGAAAGAAGCTGCTTTTCTCATCAGTTCCACTTCAAAAGTGTTTTTCTTTCTTTGTCATTTGCTTGCTATTAATATTCTTGGTGTCAGCAGTAACGCAAAGAAAAGAAACAATTAATAGTCGGTGCGACTCGAAGCTTTCATCTTTTGTTTTATGAATGATAGTACAGAAAGTAAGATGACAGTGAGGTGCAAAAGGTTCTCTGGAAATGTGTGTATGGCTTGTGGGAACCATGAGGAAAAGCCCTCTCATTCTAACATGGAATCTGAGGAGTTTGATTGGCAAGTGTACAATAAGATAAACAGCACGTTTTGATGGTGTGGGGGTTTTTAGTATACATATTATAGAATATATAAATATTTATGTATATATTATAGAATTTTATATATTCTAAATGAAATAATAATGATAGACTTTGGGGGGTTTGTCTGGGTTTTTTGCATATGCAAACTTGAAGTGAAAATCACAGTGAAACAGCTCTAGTGGGTCTTCTGTTGCTTCTAGAAATAACCATATTAATAGAATCATAGAATCATTAGGGATTGGAAGGGAGCTCGAAAGACCATCTAGTCCAATCCCCCAGGATCACATAGACCAAGACATAGAATCAGTCAGAGTTAGAAGGGACCACAGGATCATCCAGTTCCTACTCCCCTACCATGGGCAAGGAGACCCCACCCTAGATCAGGTTGGCCAGAGCCCCATCCAGCCTGGCCTTAAACACCTCCAGGGACGGGGCCCCTACCACCATCCTGGGCAACCCATTCCAGGCTCTCACCACTCTCACAGTGAAGAACTTCCTCCTCACATCCAGTCTAAATCTACCCATCTCCAGCTTTGCTCCATTCCCCCTAGTCCTGTCGCTACCTGACATCCTACCTGATATTTTGTGAACTATACCTTGAATGTGGTGCAAAGATTTAGTAAACGCTAAAGTTTAGTGGCTTTTTTTCCCTCCAACTGAGTAAGTTTTTTCATTGCCTGAAGACTTGCAAGTGTTTTTTTTTAAACCCTCCTTTTGTGACTGACAATTTAACTGAAAGTTCCTGGTTAGAATATGGTCAGGATCTCAAACCCGCAACAATAGTTTTATTTATTATAATATATATTTATTATTACAGTTCCACTTAGAGGATAGAAGGGTTTGGATAAGTCTTGATGTCACTTGTAGTACAATTATGAAACAGTCTTAAAATCAGACTTAGTCATGCGTGTATGTGATTGTCAATGAAAGTGGCTGGGGAGGAGGGAAGGAGAGGATCTGAGATAAGAAATCCTACTTCCCCTGGTTGTGCTTGTTACGAGTTCCATGTTTCATGGAACAGAGGCTCTGCTTTTCTGGGAAGCACTTTATGCTGGTAATCAGTTTTCTTTGCATTTTCAGCATTTAGCAACTAGAGGACTTTCAGTAAGGTGGCTTTTCTACCACAGCAGAGAGTACTTGAGCAAGTAGTGCTTCATGTCATGTTCTATGGCAAGTGGCACTGGTGTGCTGCTTGAGCTACTTGCGCAGTGCAAAAGGTATGAAATAAACCTGGCACCCTGAAGTCAAGTCCAGATCTGTCTCAGTCTGAAGTCCAGGTTACCTGTGTGCTGAACAACTATCATCTCTGAGGACTGCTGCAGAATAGAGGAAAAAAAACCCAACTGAGCTCATGGGAAATTTTGCAGTTAAACTAAATTATGACGATTCTGGGTTCAAGCTCAGGAATGTTCTCAGTGGCCAGAGAAGGGTTATTTGGCAAAGACATGATGAAGCAGTGGGATGGTGCTCTACTTCCGGACCAGTGTGTTCTCAGGATGCATACAACATCAAGAAACACTGATAGCTTTTCCTTTCGTTTTCTGTTGCTGCTAAATGTGCCTACAGTTACATTTCCCTTCACATTTTTGTCACTTTATTATCATTATTTTCCTGCCTCTGTGAAGTGAGCCTTAATTTATATAAAACATATTTCTGAAAGGAAGAGAGACAGTAATCTTGCTCCTTACCAAACTTACGGTGAAACAGAAAAACAAATCATGCTGTTCTGGGATGCAAGCCTGTCAAGAGAGCAATTTTACTTTCTGATACTTTAAAAGCACTTTTTTAAAGCTTTTCCTACTCGTGTACTTATAAAAGCAAAACTAATCTGAGAGAAACACTTTCAAACAGCCAGCAGAGACAGACCTGCAAATCAGCTTAGACCAAAATGCAGGTAAGTGAGTGTCCCTCTGACACAGCTTTCTTGTGTGTGTAGGCAGGACTGTTCAATAACGTAATGAGACAGACGTAATACATGATCCATGGTCAAAATATTTAGACTATCTCCTTTAACAACGCATTTCCTTCTATGTCCAGAGTGTCCAGAGACTCCACCTTTTGCTGTCTTTCACCTTCTATTACTCAGCAAAAGTGGGAATAAAGAAGTACTTGCCTAGTAACAAAACTATTTGTCAGACAGTTGTGTTCGTGTCCCACATTATTCCCACTTTTCCAGCTCATGCTACTTCCAGCACGAGTTTATTAATTTTAATGCTTTTAATGCCAATCTGTTAATTTTAAAATTATTTCTACTGTGACAAAAATCTCAAATACCTGTGTGCGTGAGGTTTTATCCCTGAGGATGTGTGAATTTGCTTATGTGAGAAAATATAAAGAGCTGATATTCCTAAATCTTAAACTATGTGGTTTTCACACTACAGTAGTAGTTTCACATCAGATAGTAGTTTGCTTTGTGCCATTTAAGAGATTTTTTTCATACTGACAATCCTGAAGTAATTTAGCAATCCTTCCTAAACTTGTGGCAATTAAAGATGTGTAAGGATTTCAAAACACTGTCAGAGGAAGTCAGTACAAGAAAGGGAAAAGCCGAATGAGACAGCCGTCCTCAGTTGCTGTTCTGATTCCACGTTTCCACGTGCAGCAGATTCGAGTAGCTCTTTCACGCTCTAGATCCAAATGTTACCCCCTTTTTCATTTTTGTTATATTTTTACCTCCTCAGTAAACATCTTCACAAATAGCTGTGGTGCTGTTTTAACCTGGCTCCCTGTATGTTCAAATAGATGTCTTTAGACCAGTTGAATTCCTCAAGTTACTATTTTTAAGAGTTTACAATAAATGAACATCAGGGATTGGAAGCAACCTCGAAAGATTATCCAGTCCAACCCCCCCAAGCCACAGCAGGATCACCTAGACCAAGTCCAGGCGGATTTTAAATGTCTCCAAAGAAGGAGACTCCACAAACTCCCACAGGCAGCCCCCTCCAGCACCCCGTCACCCTCACTGGGAAGAAGTTATAGAATCACAGAATCATTCAGGGTTGGAAGGGACCACAGGACCATCCAGTTCTAACCCCCCTGCCATGGACAGGGACCCCCACCCTAGATCAGACTGGCCAGAGCCTCATCCAGCCCGGCCTCTCTCTCCATCCAACCACAGAGTAAATCACATGAGGGCCATATTACATGAGTGGGCATTTTCTTGTTTGAAAAATGTAGGGTTTTACACTTTCTAAAGATGTAGCCTTTGGTATGTAAGTGAGCAGATGGACTAAAACTGTTGCACAGGAAGGCTGTAGTTGGTTGAGGAGGACGGCTTGCAGAGTAATAACAACAGCTGCATTGCTGCTTGCCTTCTCTTGATCTCTTTTAAAAACATCCCATAGTCACCACCTAACCTCCACATATAGCAAGATTGCTGGAACCAGTAGACCCTAACTGTGCAGTGCTGCTTGCAGTGGTATTAGCCAATGCTCTCATGCTCTGCTCGGCTAGCTGTCATATCTGGTTAACAACAGTGCAGGAATGCCTGTGTGTCTTGAGGTCTGTTAAATGGCCAAGGCAGCGAACCCTAGTTACTGACCAGAAGTTATATTATCTAATTAACAACCTTATTTTGCCAAAGACCACAGGTGTCTCTGGCTTTCAAATTCTCAACTTTAACCTTACTTTGAGATTATCATCTATTTCTTGTTTTAGGTGTTAGCTTTCCCACGAGAACTTTGGTGCAGTCTGCATCTCTTGGGGTACACGTGTTTCATTTCAGGAGTATTTACAGTTTCTTTCTGGCCAGCTAGTACGTTCTCTTTTTATGACTTAGTCATCATCTGGGGAGTTGAACCATCTTTGAAGTATATTTTCAGTGTGTTTTGTTGCACATGACTTAAATGATTGTAGATTGTCATTGCTGGGATGAATTGTCCTGTGCTGGTGCAGACAGTAATTAATTGTTAGGTACCTTAAAGCAAACATTTTAATTGCAGTTCACGGTCATTTTACTAAACTAGAGAAAAATGAGCATGCGGGTGGTTCTTCCCACCCCATTTTTCTTCCCCCTTTTTTTCCCCCTAATTGACATTCCACAGGCATGTTTTCCTAGCATAGATTGTTGATTTACTTTCAGTTTTGTATGAAGCATCAAGGACCAATCCAGGACTTTGTACTTAGCATCATTTGAAATGCAGCATGTCCAACCAAAAAGAAGTTCGGCAGTGCCAAAACCTACAAGAAATCTTATTTCTTAGTAAGTCTTAGTCCTAATGTTTAAACTCATCCTGAAGGTGAAAGTCTTGTTTAGAGTGCAAATGAGCACAAAGGTGAAATAGAACTTGGTCACATTATTCAGCTCAGCAGCAGGTTTACTGAGGCGCAAGAGAACTTTAGCATTTGAAATGTAGAAAATGTAAAGTGAAATTGATGGCTTCAAAGATGTGAGAAAATCATGTATGTTTCATATCACATAGCATTCTCAGATAAAATATGTGAAATATAGCACTTATGAATGAAATATAGCAGCCTTAGTTCCAGAAAATGTGTTTTGGGAAGCACAGGAGAAAGACATTACAGCAGAATATATATGAACTAGGCTTTATTCTTCTAAACCCACTTGTGCTGGCTCTGACGATGGTCTAGAAACTGTGCTAACAGATTGGGATTTTTCTGAATCCGCTGAACTATAAAGATTTAATGATTTAACCATCATGAAGCTACTTCACTATTAAACGGTAAAGACTGAAAATGGTCAGATATAAATCATGGTATTTTCATTATGTGTAAGCCATTTATTGCCAAAGCCTGGTTCTTTTAAAAAGGATACTAAATAATTAATAGTTTTTTTCCATCTGGACTCAAGAATTCCCATTTTTATACTCTACCCAAAGGGTGTGTCTCTGAGTTGTAGTGGCTTGTACCAAGTAACTAATTTTCTACCTCAGCTCTTGGCGTTTTAGTAGTCTAAAGTTTGCTACCCATTTTATAAAATGAAATCCATCCAAGACTGCCCTCCTTATTTTCAAAGATGATGTTGGCTTTATTTCATAATTATGTTTCTGATTACAGCCTGATCTTGTGCTTCTTTCTCCTTGACTTTCTATTAATCCTCTTTCCCACTGGAGCTTCAGTGTATCTTTGGAAACTTTCACATTAAAGCGTTCTCTCACTTTTGTGATCACGCATCTTCAAAACCGTTCTTTCCTTCCTTCGCTATTACGGTTTTTCTTTTTAAAGAGTGTCGTGTGACTCTACTGAATGAATGCTATAAAAATATGCACACATTTGCATAATTGCTGGTAGATGTTCTTTGGGAAGCCTTCACTCTCTTTAAAGCAGCCTAAGATTTATTTGAGGTTGATGTCACCTTCCCACTACTACAAAGAAATAAAATGTACAGAAAGAGTAATAATATTCAACTTTTCTGCTGCGGTAAGTAACTACTTGCAAGTCCCTTAGCTTCAGATGGAGAAGGAAATAAGTGAGAGAGAAATACAAGGAAACTCCACTTAGTATCTAGAGGTCATATTTTGCGGTGGCTGTAGCGTGAATGGAACAATTAGAATGCAACGCAAACATGTCTCTATGAGATTTGCCCACAGGTAGCTCTGATGTGAAATGGCTGGTGGTGTTACCAGCCTTAAGAGGCCTGTTATATTATGTCTTACTTGTCTAATTCTTACTGAGCTCTTAATTGGGCATTAAGTTCCTTTAGTCGTATCAGAATTTGCCTAGCTCATTGGCTCATGAGACATAAGGGGCCAAGTTTGTCTCTTATGTAGCTCCCTCGATTTCCATGAGATTGCAGTGGGGAACAATTATTTTTATTAAAGTTATATCAGTGCAGCACCCTGAGGAATATATGTATGTTGACAGAGCATTAAAGTTTCAAAAGATCAGTTTTATATATGGAAAATGAGGGTGTATTTAAAGATTATTCCTTCACGGAAATGCGCTTTACCATTTTTACCCAAGGTTTAACTTTGTTGAGACCAGAAGCCTTTTTTAGCAGGGTGGGTTTGTACTGCAAACAGAAGAAGCAGGCTGAACAGACTTTTTGTAAACAGTGCTGCCAGCGGAAGAACACTCTTTAATCAAGCCAAAATCCTTGGGAGTGTAAACAGTTTAAATAGTTAATGAATCTATTTTACAAAATGCAAGGTAGTGGATTTTCACATGGACAGAGGACTGTGTATCCATTACCTGACGTTTAAACCATCCAGTTAAGGTTCTGAACTTTGCCATGCATCACAAAGAAACCTGCCTTTCCTCCTGACATCTAGAAACAGGGTAGACTGCTAACCCCAGACTTGCCTGGTGTTGGTATCTGCGCAAGACTTTACCTACACTGCCATAGTTATGCTCCAGCCTCCAGTGCAGGCTTACTTTAAATCCATGGACCTTAACACAGCCATGCCAACCAGTCAAAGAGAATCAACTGAAATGAGAAGCTGCAGTACAAGGGAAGAGAAGGTGATTACGTTACTTTGCAGCAGTGTCATCAATAGAGTCTGAATAGCTTCATCAGGTGTGTTGGAAATAATTTTTAAGATAATCAGTTATTTTGATTCTTCGACAACAAGAATAGCTTAGGTAAAATTTTCTTTGCATCCTCTATTGCAGAGCTAAATATGAACAAATGTGGAAATGCTATTGATTTGTCTCCACACATCTCTTTGTACAGAACAGTTGATCTTTCAGAAGGCCACTTCTGGTAGTCTGAAAGTGTTCTGAGAAGTTTCAGTAGGAGTGACAAATGTACTTGCTGATGCTTAACAGCCCTTAAGGTCACTTTTTATCACCTTTCGTTCTGCTGTGCTAGTTCTTTAGAAAATAAACCTGCAAATCTCCTTCAAACAGGAAGAGTAAACCAGCTGATGTTGGGATACACCTACTCTTGAGCTGCTTAAATCCACACGTGTGAAATGTGCTCCAAAGACCTTAACAGCCTCATTTACAAAACACTGAAGCTCAGTGGATACCAAAGGTCAGCAGGTAAATGGTTATGTCACCAAACAGTGACCATGAAGGTGTCAAGATTTTGAGGCATTTCCCCATCAAATTCCCTTGGTCATATGCAAAAGGAAACCAAGTGCCTCTTTCTTAAATTGGATCAGTATCTTGGCATCCATCTGATGGTTAAGCCTGATAAGCTTTGTTAGCATACCAGCCTTGCCCAAAGGCTTCAGTCAGAATCATTAGCCATTTCCAGAGTTGGTTGTCACACAGAATTTGGAAAATAAAAAGAAAGTTAGATTCAGCTCCTGTATTGGGAAAAAGATAACTTTTTTCCTACTTGTTCAGTGGTTAAAATAAAGATTCAGGATTATCAGGCTCATAGAAAGACACTCTCTTTATTATGTGATTATAATACTCAACTAGGAAAGGATTCTAGACTGTTTCCAGTGAAGAAAGACCAAGGAAACAGATTGGAAATGTGGGCACAAGGGTTGCACTTCATTGCTTACAGTCAGTCATGAATAAATTTTCTTGAGGCTGTCCCTCCTGAAAAATGGGACACAGTCTGGAGTCTTCTGGCCATGCAGGCAGGTGGTTGTGTTCTGAAACATGGTCTGGGTGATCCTGCTGTGGCAAGGGGATTGGATTAGATGATCTGTTGAGGTCCCTTCCAATCCCTAATGATTCTATGAAACAAGAGCTTGCCTCCACCCCTGCCCAAGTATGTTCTGGGGTTACCTGTGGGATGACATGTTTTGAGAAAGATGAGAAGCATGTTGCAGCCTCTGTAGAAGAAATGCTTATTTAGTGATTTGCGCCTGCTGAGGATGGCTTGTGTCTACCTGTGCCCAACTACAGGAGTCAGGGTTCCAGAAGACTTCAGCCATGGTGAAAGACTGAAGCAAGTCTCAGTAGAGGGTTTCTGCCTTCAACTTGGAAAACCTAGACTCTCACTTCTCTGAAGCTAGTTCTGTTTTGGTTTTTGGGTTTTGTTTTTAGCCATTAAGGCTGATTTTGGGGAGAAGTTTCAGCAAAATACCATGTTCTGTTTCAGGTCCGAGGGTCACTCTAAAAGCTGCTCTACTCCTAGATCTGACAGAAAAAAGCATTATTAAAAGTGATAGGAATGTCTCCCTCAAAAAACAGAAAACGGGGAAAAGTAGATTTAAAGGCATGCTTTGATACCATCGACATTTTCCCGACTTCAGCAAACTCCATTCTCCTTGTTGTCAGTGTATGTTCATTTTAACAAGAAAGGAGAGAGGAATTTTTCAGAGAGAGGCAGGAGTGAAAACAACTTGCACAGCAAAAGTTTTTATAAGCATTTACCTACATAGAAAAAGTACAGAAAGCATAATTTATTTGCCAAAATTGCTGTAAAAGAGTTGTTTGGAATTTTCCGGGTGATTCACATTTTTACAACTATTTCATTTTTACACCAACACCATAGTTTTAAAATGAAAAATGTAGATTAATAGTTTATGTCAAGATAAAGAAAAATATTTCTAGTTAAGCAATTGAATCAATAAAAGGTTTCAGATAGCACTGGTGTGCCCTTCACTTCAAGAAAGAGATTGAAGGGCTGGAGTGGGTCCAGAGGAGCAACAAAACTGGGGAAGGGACTGGAGGGGAAGTCTGGTGAGGAGAGGTTGAGCGAGCTGGGATTGTTTAGGGAGGAGACTTTTCTCTCTCTCTCTCCAGCTACCTGAAGGGAGGTTGTAGTCAGGTGGATGTTGGGCTCTTCTCCCAGACAACTAGCACCAGGATGAGAGGAAAAGGCCTAAAGCTTTCAGGGAAGGGTTATGTTGGATGTTAGGAAGCCCTTCCTCGTGAAAAGGGTGATTAGACACTGGAATAGACTGCCCAGGGATGTGGTGGAGTCCCCGTCTCTGGAGGTGTTTAAGGACAAGCTGGATGTGGTCCTTAGTGGCCTGGTCTAGCTAGTGGTGATGGTTAGGTAATGGGCTGGGCCTGATGATCTCAAAGGTCTTATCCAGACTCGAAGATAACAATAACCAAGTCTTGATATATTTGTTATGTGCACAATTCATTTTCCCTTCAGGTGCCTGCTAGTACAGATTTCAACCTTTTCACATTGTTTTTAGTCATATTTGCCACTGAACTATTATTGGACCATATTTTGCATCTTGATGAAGTGTAAAGAAAAAAACTGGCTAATGATGCCACTGCTCCCAGGACCAATTATCAGCCTGCAAAACCAGAACTTCAGTACTCTGAACCTTTGTGTAGAACAATTACTGTTTTTCATGTAAGTGCTTGTTCTTACTGCTACACCTGTTAATGCAGTTCATGGATTATACCAAATGTAGTGCATGATTTTAATAAGCAGTCTTAAATGGGCACATCAACAGGTAGAAAGGAAGGTGGGTTTTTATCTGGAAGGTGGGCTTTTGTCTCATATCACCAATGCATGGGAGTATCCATCCTAGTTTGTTTAAAGCTGTTTAGGTTTAAAAGTGCTACTTGGTTAATTGAGTGTTTAGAATTCTCTTCTTACCTTTGCAGCCTTTACCACTACTTTAGAAAGCAATAGGTACTAAACATTAATTAAAGGCCTGTTCCTCTTTTTATAAAGAAATGTTCTTACTTCTGATGTATAGAAAGTATTTCTCTTAAGAAGACAGTCAGATCTGTAATAAGTAAATTTGTACATTCAGTTCAAAGAACTTGTCAAGCCTCATCGAGGAAACATTTTCAATCTAAAATAGAATTTATCCCTTTTGACCACCTTTAGGCCTTGATGACAGTGTTGGCACATGACTCCATGACTACCACAGAGAATTTCCATTTCACTGTTAGTTCAAGAGCTGCGTTTGTGCAGAGCACACTCATGACAAACATAGAGGCAATGAAGCCACACTGGCCAAACCAGTCTTTGATCTACTGGCAAGGTGTAAAAATATAAAGCTAATGCAAAATTCTTAGCAATATGGGCAGCTAACTCAATTTTTATTAGTAAATGTTTTCTGCATAATGCAGTCAGTAGTGGTGTGCAGGAGTTATGACAATAAACTTACTCTTATGTGACTAATCCTATTCTTTTTTCTATTAGTTTTCAGTAACCTATACACATGTGTATATACATGCATGTATTTGCATTCATATAGCACATAAAACAGACTTACAAAATGTTAGGGATTGGAAGGGACCTTGAAAAATCATCTAGTCCAATCCCCCAGCCACAGCAGGATCACCTGTCACACAAGAACATGTCCAGGTGGGCTTTAAACATCTCCAGAGAAAGAGACTCCACAACCCGTCTGGGCAGCCTGTTCCAGTGCTCTGTCACCTCTCTCATTTATAAGGAACCTCCTCTGTTCCAGCTCAGACCCATTGCCCCTTGTCCTATCATTAGATGACACTGAGAAGAGCCTGGCTCCATCCTCCTGACACCCACCTCTCACATATTTCTAAACATTAATGAAGTCAGTCCTCAGTCCCTTGTTTCCCAAGCTCAGGAGACCCAGCTCCCTCAGCCTTTCCTAATCAGGGAGATGTTCCACTCCCTTCATCATCTTTGTGGCTCTGCTCTGGAGCCTTAGTTTATAGGTTTCAGTTTTTGTTTCCTTGCCTGTCTGATGGTGATTTTTTTTGTTTCAAAATATAATTCTTTTTGCTAGTCCCCCTCTCCACAGATTTTATGGCTAGTCACATGTCCTTCAAGTTATCACAGGGGCAAATCTACCCCTTTATCTACCTTTTTAGGGGATATTAGAATCACTGCTAACTAGTCTGTGCTGGATATAGTACTTACAGTGCTAGCCATTCCTTATATTTTCTATTATTTTCTGTACTGTCATTAGTATTTTATGTTCTGTATCCCCTAGGTTAAGATTAGCCTTCAAGTGAGTAGCTACACAGTAATCATGTAGTAAAAATGTAATTTCAGCTTAGTTAATTTCCATGTTTTGGATTGATTAATGAAACAGAGTAGGTGTTCATCTGTGATCTCTTCTGGTTTGTGCATTGCTTTTGAAATGTGCGCACAGAAGAATAAACCCCACCTGTATTTCCGAGGAAAGAAGATTAAAAAAAAAATTGCCAATTACTTTGTGAAACCTCATTGATTTAGGGACATCCTTAGAAGGCTGTGTAGTGAATGAAGACCAGCGCTCCACTAGTTGTCTGTCTGAGAATCTGAAGTTTAGTTGTGAAACATTAAAGATTTGATCTATCTCATAAAAGAAAACAAAAAACAACTTTGAAGCCTGAAATCAAAACCTAATTTGTGTTGTTTAAAAAAGTGGAGCTAATGGTTTCCTATAGAGGAAACACCTGTTTACTAGTAGATAATTAAAGCAACATTTGAGATCTCGTGAAAGTGAATAAGGAGCTCAAGGCACCACTAAAACAAAAAGCCGTCAACAAAACTCAGCAAATGCTCTCAATCACACCAGAAAGCCTTCATGAAATGCTTTTATTTAGTTCTAAACAACAAAAGGTGTCTTTCTGGGGTAAAAATGAATCCTCGGGGATATTTCAGCAGATTAATTATACAAATAAATTGTGTATTTAGGAACAAAGTGGTTACAAACAACACAGCAAATGCAAACTTTAATGTGCCTCTCAAACTTCAGGATGTAGGCATTGTCATACTGGTAGGAAAATTTAAATTTCAAAGCACGTTCTTTTTTCATTTTTAGTAAATGCCACGTGTTTAGGAGGAATAAAGCAATTGAAGGGAAATCTGAGGAAAGCTATCATAGAGGGCTTTATTATTCCACTCTAGCTCCTGTTGATTGGTGTCTTAGCTTGAAATTCATCCCATTGATCAACTGTGATGATTTCCATAGTTAGACAGCACTCAGGGTGCAGAATGGAGCAGATTTCAGCCCATAATTCTCTGAAATCAACAGAAATATGTACGTGCACTCAATGACTGTTGTAAAGGATGACAATTGTAAAGCAAACATCTGGAAATGTAAAACTTACACCAAAGGCTGGCAGAGTAGAAATGGCCAGGAACTAATGAAAGAGAGTTCCTTAGTTTTGTAACATTTTCAGCAACACTGCACCCATGTTTTTCCTTAAACTTTTAAGACCAGAAGAAAAGGATATAATTTTCATGGTTCATGGCATAGCTGGTATCACATTTTTATTAGCTGATTTCAAATCAAATACCCAACTTCTGGTCGAACTAGCACATACTGTTTAATAAGATATTTAATATTTCTTTTAAACACTTAATGTTACAGGAAATTGGCTGTTTCAACAGATAAGTTGCTCCAATAACTTTATTATTAAATATTTGCCTCTGGCTTCTTGTCTGAATATAACTATTGTCAGAAGCTACATTGCAGTGTCACCTTGCACCAGTATTTGCATAAAAATTCCTTTCCTGAAAAATCAATTTTCTCATTTATACTTAGAATCAGTGTTTGAATAAATTAAATAGATTAGTTTATTTAAAAAAAACTCTCTTAAATTATCTTTTTTACAGAAACTATGACTTAGTATGTCAGTTCTTGCAATTTTATACCTTACTTTGAAATATGAATTCTGGATATGGTAATGATGACATCGTTAACATATAAAAGAGCTTTGTCAATGCATGCTCTTATCCCACGTTCCCCAACTGATAACCAAAGCAATGGAGTTTTAAGCTGTATAGCTAATATTTTTTTATAATCTATAGCACATCTTTAAGACTACCTCATATGACTGATAGTTAACATCATGTTTTGCAAGTAATATAGAAAAATAGAAGGAAATTCACGTAGCCAAGTTAAATAAACTTCAGTTCCATGTTTACTCTGGTAAATAGCATCCAATGTTATTGTTCGAAAGCTGAAGCTGTGTACTTCTTCCTGTCGTAGAACTATCTGAATTTTGTGGGCTTGATGACTCTTGATTTGGGCATGTTCATAAAATTCCTGTACACGTACCAGCATTAAGCTCCGAAAAGATGCTTTCAACCTTGATTCTTTTTAAAATATCTCGTGTCTAGTTACAGAATCATTTCTTAATAACCGTGAAGATCTGTCTCACCTGCTTTGCCAGCAGTTGTTTCTCTGTTAAAGCAGAGAATCCCTGGTTCAATCAGCTGCTCAAACAGCATAATTTTTACTTCACCCCCACTGTGGTGTGAGATGTAACCTCCCAAGTGGACCTTCCCCATCCCACGTGCATTTGAAAGGCGCCATATCACTAGAATGTTCACAGGAATGCAGTTGTTGTAAGGACTTCTTAAATACTCCGGCTCATGTTTATGAAAACAAAGAAACAGAAATATTAGGTGCTCTGAATCTACAAATTGCATATATGCGATGTATTAGCAAGTATGAACCCCTCAGAAATTTTGTGAAAGACGATCAAAAAATATAATCTTTTTTGTTAATCCTGTAGCAATGATAAATACCTGAAAGTGTATGAAAAACAGCTACATCTGTGACATTCCAAAGTAACAGCAGATGGCTGCTTAGCTGACCTTTATAAATTATGATATTATATAACTAGGGAACAGCATAGAAGTTTTTATTCTTTCAATTAAAAGCTTATTGCACCTACAGGACTTATTGGATTCTGGTATCATTCAGATTCTTCTCGGAGTGACAGGGTCATTCACGATAGAATATGTGGCCATTCAGCTACACAGATCATGATAAAAGACAACCAAAAGAGATTAAGTCTACATTTAGCCCTCTTGAAACATTGCAGGGAGTTATGCTGACGTTGATAATAGAGAAAGGTACAGTTTAAGAATATTGAAAATTAATGTTGGTTGTTAATAGATCTCTACTGAATATCCTTTAATGGTACAAATAATATTCATTAGTAACAGCAAGTACAAATGTGTCTAAGTGTCTCTTGGGAAATAGGTTTTTTACATGTCACTGAGTTAGCGCAGATGCTGTTGAGGCCACGGTCTACTGTGTAAGTAATTTTGTGAGTGAGTGTTGTCTGGTTTAACCTTGAGCAGGATATTGACTAAAATAATTTCAGAAGTGTTTAAGAAAGCCTCTATATGATACAAAAGTGTCCAGGTTTCTGAAGAAATTAATTACTATATTAAAATAGCACTCTTCTGCTACAATAGTGAAGGTTATTTATCTATTGCTTGTTTGATCAAAACTACTTTTCTCCAAACAAGGGGAAAGCCATTTTCTTAGGCTGAAAATGCAGTGTGAAATCATGAAAATTTGTTTCAAAAGGGTACCAAAGGCTCAAATATTTTAAAATGGGAATGTTTATAAATCAAAGTAAGAAACCTCAGTATGTTTAAAGTTAAATCAGGTGGACGTATATATGTCTATATAATGTATTTTTCTGTGAAAAATAGATCACAGAAATCCTTAATCACAGAATCACAGAACATTAAGTATTGGAAGGGACCTCAAAAGATCATCTAGTCCAATCCCCCCACCACAGCAGGATCACCTAGATCCAGTTGCACAGGAAATATCCAGGTGGGCTTTAAATGTCTCCAGAGAAGCAGACTCGACAACCCCCCTGGGCAGCCTGTTCCAGTGTTCCGTCACCCTCACCGTGAAGAAGTTCCTTCTCATATTCATGTGGAACCTCTTGTCTTCCAGCTTACACTCATTGCCCCTTGTGCTATCATTAGATGCCACTGAGAAGAGCCTGGCTTCTTCCTCCTGACACCCACCTCTCACATATTTATAAACATTAATGAAGTCAGTCCTCAGTCCTTTTTTTTCCCAAGCTAGAGAGACTCAGCTCTCTCAGCCTTTTCTCATAAGTGAGATGCTCTACTTTTTCATCATCTTTGTGACTCTGCACTGGCCTCTCTCCAGCAGTTCTGTGTCCTTCTGGAACTGAGGAACCCAGAACTGGACACAATATTCCAGATGTGATCAATGAATGTTAACTTCTTCTGTCAATTCTTACACACATTTCTATTATAATTTAATTTTTGGCTGCCTATCCTCCCTGAGAATTTATTACTTGTTCTGACGCATTGACAACCAAAAGTTTGCTGTTGTTATGCCCAGATTAACTATGAAATCTTTGGTTTTATACAATTCATGATGAAAGGCTAATTGTTTATCTTCGAGAGCTGTATTCTAGACAGCCATGTCCTGATTGCCAAGGTGAGGTTTATCAAGACGTGCTCATCCAAACCCCATGCATGATGGCTGTGGAGACATGCCGAGGGGTAAAATAATGTGCAAGGAACTACAAAGATTACCTGTGAACTTTCTAAGTGGAGATGGATGGATAGACAGAATAACTTTCTAAGTTTTCAGATGATGCTGATTAAGTAATTTGTTTAATTTGTCCATTTCTACCTTTCTGCATGAATGCTCATTTAGTGTGTGCAAACTGTCAGTCACATAGATGGTTAGCGTGCTTCACTTTTGAAGTGACTTGCCTGTAGCAGATTACAAGTTTCTGTCCTAATTTGCAGCACAAAAACTCTTTCACAAAAACTGCCAGTCCTGAACTCTTGAGAATACTTGTCTCAGCTGAGGAAACTGATTTAATCTCGCCCTAAGCTCTAAGGAAGATTTCTCATGCCATATGCTTTTATTTGTCCACTAGAGATGTAAATCCCTTGGCTCATATGAGGCTGTCGTATGGTTGAAACCAGGCTGGGAGGAGCTCTCTCATGCAATGAAATATGATTACACTTCGCCGCGTTGTGGCCCTGTCACGTCGAGCTGTGAGGTTCAGTTCAACTGTGGGATGATGTGCCTGGGAATCGAGATTCCCACACCTTGTTATACTGTAACACCTGGACCTTCTTGGGAAAAGACAATATGTCCCCAGGTTTCTCCCCCCAAAATTCACTTGAAAATCCCTAATTACATTTAATGAGAAGTCCTAGAGAAACCTGAATTAGCAAGGGCTTCTCTCTTTATTTATTTCAGAGTCCCAAGCACGGTTTTGCAGTGACATTGTCTGTACATCTACTTTCATTTGTCAGAAATAACCTACAGATTTTGAAGTATTAATCTTCATGTGTTTGGCAGTAATGAGTCTGGTGATTTATAATATCAAGGCAGACTATTGGCCTACCTTTTTTGTTCTCTCTTTCCCTTGCTATGTTAGACAGCCTGGAATGCCATCTGCTACTGGGATTCTTATCCCTTAAACTAAATGTGTAATTCAAGTATACAATGCAGTGTTGTACTTCTGTCTTTTTAAGCTGAACAGCTGTTGGGTACAAAAGATATACTCCAACAGTGTTGTTTTAAGTGTCTTATCTATTAAATATCAATGAAGCCACGGATTGTTTAGCACCATTATCAAAGATGAGATTTTTCTCCAAGTAATCACATTCTGGGAAATAAACAATCTGCAGCACATTTGATAGCATCCAAACCAAGGTGTGGAATTTCATTAGGCTGTTGGGTGTACCTAATGCTCTCATTTATCAAAGCTTACAGAACAAAGAGGTTAGTTCACTTGAAGTGGGACGTTTCTGTACTTAAAATAGAAATATTGCAGAAAAAATGCAATATGATTCAGACTAGAAAGGGAAGTGGTAACTATTGCAGTATAAATTCTTGAATCATGGAATCATCATGGCTGGAAAGGACCTCCAGGATCATCAAGTCTAGCCCTCACCCTAACACCTCATTAACCCCTAGATCATGCCCTTAAATGCTCTAGCTACTTGGTTTTTAAACACCTCCAGGGATGGTGATTCCACCTTCTCCCTGGGCAGCCTGTTCCAGTGCCCACCACTCTCTCAGGAAAGAACTTATTTCTAATATCCAACCTAAACCTCCCTTGATGCAACATGAGGCCATTTCTTCTTGCCCTATCATTAGTAATTTGGGAGAGGAGAGAATGAATTAATCAGTAATTAATATCTTGTCTCTTTATTTCTTATAATTTGTTTGAGAGAAATTCTTACCTGACTGGGAGATTTAAGAATTTGTGTACCTAAAGGAAATGTTTTAAATGAGAATAAGTGTTGATACCACAGATATTCAGTATAGATTATATATATATATATGTGTGTGTGTGTGTATATATATATATATATATACATATATATATATGAAGTTCCAATCAAACATGCTTCACATGTACTACTCACTCATAACCTGGGCAGGATTTTAGGACTACTGGTAAGATATGAACCTACTGAAAACATACCAGTATGCACAGTGTCATATGTAGTGTGTGGGTATATGTCATGTCTTGTTAACATATCAGGAGTTAGGTTCCAGAAATAATATCTGCAGAATGTTGTGAGTGTTAATCACAGCGAGCTGAATATTAATCATCTCAGCAAACAAATCTGACTCATTAGAAGCTGTACCCCCAGTAGGGAGAAGGATGAGAAGTGTCTGGGAGAGGAAGCTCCATTAATCAGCATCTACAGTCAGGTTTACAAATTAATTTGTCAGAAAATAAAGCTGGGAGCTGCTCCTTTGCAAGAAACAAAAACTTGAAAGTCTACTTAAACATCTTATTAAATAGCTTTGGATATAAAATACAGAAATTATCTTTGCAGCCAAGATTAGCAAAAGTGTTTCTTGCGCCACATGGTCTAATCTATCCAATACAAAATTTTACTCTATCTCTGTGGCAAAATATGTGGGTTAAAAAAATATTAGAATCTAGAAACTAGAGAACTACCCTTCACCTTATCTCTTGCATGCATCACGTAAGCTGTAGTACTGTGCTGAGATGTACATTTGAACTCTTGTAGGCTGAAGAAGCCATTGAACATGTACTTGGCATGCTGGTGCAGGGATGTGCCACTTGAGCTACCATTTAAAAACTAGGGCATTTCTTCAACTTCCTCCTTCAGATATATTTTTGAATGTAAGTAGACTGCTATTTCTGTTGTAATTCACTCCTGCCTGTTAAGCAACTTTGAGATAGCAGGAATATTTCTCATTTTACAAAATAAGCACAAGTGCTTTACTTCATTAACTACATGGAGACAATTCTCAACACAGATGGGAGCAAAGATTTGCTGCTCAAGATTAAATTCTTAAGTGACAGCACAGAGGCATCCATCGGTACAAACATAAATGGTTTCTGCTGCTTTTGAGAATTCGGCTTCTGGAGTTAGTTTCCTCAATTTTTATTAAGCGTCTGTTTAAGACCTTAATTTCTGTGGGAATCTGAGAGACTATTGTCCAATTCTTTGTAGGTATTTAGCACTCTGAACCATACTGTTTCAAAGAGGTAGGCACTGAAGTACCTTTAAACACCTGAGCCTAAAATCACTCTCTTGAACATGATGCAGAAAGTCATCTGTAGAGCAGGAAATTCCACTGAGTTGTCTTGAGGATCTTCCCTCTCGCTGTCCTGGTGTGGCTCCGAAATGAACTGATTCTGAAAGCTGTGAGATTAGTCAGCTCTAAATATGTCAGGTTATTACTGTTGGTATTACAAACAACCACAAACTCAAAACATGGCACTTTTGAATGACAAACATTGTTCCCCAATTTAAAAAAGCACAGAGTGAAAACTACTCTGTGTCCATGAGAGTTTAGGTCATGACTTTCAAGTGCTTTCAATGGAGTTAGGTACTTATCTTTGAATTTCAGCAAGATTTGAACAACTATCAAAACTCTTTAAGTTTCTTCAAAATTCTCATTTCAAAATGTTAAAAATAAAACACAGCAGCCAGGACTAAAACCTGACAGAGGTTTGAGAGGTTGTACTGGTCAGAACTAATGCAAAGATATTTATAAAACACTTGAGTCTTATCTATTAGAAATAGCTTGAAATTCATGATTCCTGGTTTTGTTTTGCAATGCCTGTGAAAACTTCAATGTGCAGAAGTGATTAACCCCTAGCAAATGCTGTGTTAACTTAGTTCCATGTGACAAGAGGAGATGGGAACCTTGATGATGATTTAAATCATGGAATCATAGATTACTGCTCTGTCTTGCCCTGCCCTGCCCTGGTTAGGTCACATCTGGAGTATTGCATCTAATTCTATGCTTCCCGGTTCAAGAGGGACAGAAGGCTACTGGAGAGAGTCTGATGTGGAGCCACTATGATGGTTAGGGTTCTGGAGCATCTTCCTTATGAGGGGCTGAGAGAGCTGGGCCTGTTTAGCCTGGAGAGGAGGAGACTGGAGGGAGATCTCATAAATGCTTATAAGTGTTGGGTTTAAAGGGACCTCTAAAGGTCATCTAGTCCAATCCCCCTACAACAAGCAGGAGCATCTCTAGAACGGATTGCTATGCAAGGAAGAAGACATAGTGGAGTAGCCCTCTATGTCAGAGACAAATATGAAGCCATACAAATTATTGCTGGTGAAGATACAGTGGAGTCATTGTGGGTAAGAATTAGGTGTAAAGCCAGCAAGAGTGATACTGTGGTGGGAATCTGTTGTAGACCATCCAACCAGGATAAGGAAACAGATGAATTTTTGTGTAGGCAACTGGGAGAAGTTTCACAGCCACTACCTCCTGTGTTCATGGGGGACTTAATTTTTTCTGATATTTGCTGGAAATGTAACAAAGCAAAGGCTCTTCTCAATGTCATCTAGTGATAGGACGAGGGGCAATGGGTGTAGGCTGGAACACAGGAGGTTCCACATAAAAAAGAGAAGGAACTTCTTCACAGTGAGGGTGATGGAGCACTGGAACGGGCTGCCCAATGAGGTTGTGGAGTCCCCTTCACTGGAAAAGTTTAAGACCCGCCTGGATGTGTTCCTGTGTGACTTGGTCTAGATGATCCCGCTGTTGCAGAGGAATTGGACTAGATGGTCTTTCGCGGTCCCTTCCAATCCCTAATGATTCTACGATTCTATGATCTTAGAGAGAATTGAGAATTAGCTGTTAGGTACTGCCCCAGTTTCTGTTTTAGCTTATGGAAATAAAACCAGCATCGCTCCAGAGGTAAGAACAGATAAGAAATGTTTCTGCATATACTCATGGTTTCAGAACAAAAGTCACTCTGGAAAAGTTTCTTCCTTCATGCTTTGTTTATTAAAGCAGCCCCTCATTTCTCCTCACAGGCAGCTGCTGGTATATTTAGCCACCGGAGCCATTTATGAAGTGCCCTTGGCAGTGGCAGTGCCTCATTTCTGATTTCAAGAGCAATTCTTTTGTTGGCGAGGAGTGGACATTGTTTCTTACACAGTGTGTCATGCTTCCAGGCCCATATGCCTCTGCTTTCGGTGCTGTGCTCTTCAGCAGATTGCAGCTTCCACCTCTGGCTTTGTCTGGGTGCTGGGGATGGCACAGCTGAGTTGCACCCAGCTCTTGTGCTGGCACTGTAAAGGGACCGTTTGGTTTTGTGTTTTCACTTGTGCTGTGGTAACGCTGGCTAATCAGGGTGTGCGAGGGTGTGTTGGGAGTCTTTGGGGTGAAAGAAATCAGGCTGCACTGCTGAACTGAGGCTGCTCCAGGTAGGGAGATGGATCAAGATAATCCAGGGGTTTCTGATTTTAACAGCAGGTCAGGAATTAGGTGACTTGCTGGAGAATGTCATTAGAGAAAATCCAGGCAGTCTGGATATAATAAACAACAAAGCCTTAAATCCAGAGGACCCCATTAACACTCAATGTGTCTTTAAAAGTATTAAGACCTAACAACACCACAGACTACTTTGTATTTTAGCTGTAAGATGCTCAAGAGTATTAGGCGATAAGCCAGCATGAGAATCTGCCATGTGTTAAAGATTATCCGACTGTTTGTAACATCTAACTGCTCCTTCAGAGACCGTTTCCCCTCAGATACCTCCCATATTACGGTGGCTAATATCAAAGCAAATACAATAGTCACGACTGTGAAGGCATGACAGGCCCTTGGAGTTGGATTTCATTCTGAAAGGCAGCAAAAACTATCAATATAGAGACTGTGTAAAACAAAATAAAACAAAATAATAGGTTATTATTGAGTGAGGCATCCTAATTCTTAAAGTTTAACGTCTTTTATTGGAGAAAATGCTTTAAAGCTTGTAAATATAAATTCAAAAAGAAAATTAAAACAGAAAGCATCTGGCTTCCAGAATTATGAGGTATTATGACATTTGTAGGAATAGCTTGTCTTTATAAAATTGTATTCCTGTACAACTTGCTTGATTTTTGTAGTGTCTAATCGTCCAGAGACATGAGCAGTCTATCGGCATGTTGCGCTGAAATGTCAGGGATTCATATTAAAAATAGTAAATAACGTACTTACAGCCGTAAGTATCTGAAACAAAGCACAAATAATGTAATGATGAATGACACCTAATGGTAGCTTCCTTGACATTATGTGAAGTTACAGTCAAATATTGTTTACAGCTCTGTGCCTTTACCATTAGGAGAAAGCACAATTTTGCAGGCATCACAATAAACTTTTGGAGGGAAGTTAAAAACTTTTTAATGCCTCTTTGCAAATGACACAAGGAGCTCATTTGCCACGAGCTAAAATACAGTATTCATCTTCACAGTCATTAAAGTTTGGCAAGGTAAAGGGTTGTCATTTAAATAGAATGAGTCCTTCCTGGGAAAGAAGCAGAGAAGAAAATAATTTTGTATTATGGACTGTAAGAGTCTAATAAAAAACAGCAATAATAAACTTGCTTTGATAAAGTTTCTAGGTTTGTAGGCTTCTCAGGATTTTGCAGCCTGATTGTACTAGAGACTGGGGTAGTCTTGCACACCAGAGAAAAAACAGAACCTCCAAACGTCCCTTATCTTGAGTAGCTCCATAACTGTTCACCCTAGAGTTTCTCAGTGCTGCTCCTGAGATACAAGCTGTTTGCAGATGATGCCAGAAGGTATCTGGGATGTGTGTGTACCAGGGATACTGCGAGCAACCCATTGCAAAGGGTCCTGTGTGCCGCTTGACTCTGGTTAAAAGGCGGTTGGTGAACATGGAGCACTGCTCTGAACCTCCAGGGACAGGCTGATGGGTCCTCCAGCTGCTTCAGCTGGTGCTTTCTTACAAGAACTCAAGAAAATAGAGTAGTCTTTTCTATGCTGTAGAAAATATAAACCAAAACTAAGAACTTGACTGCAGTTGCAGAACTCTTGTTTTCTCACTGGAGGTGACTTGTGCCTTCTTTTGTAGTGCTGGCTGCAGCAATGTCTGTGCAGTTCCTTCACAATCTTTCACTTATAGTAATTTGAAGTAATAGACAAAAAAATTGGACATGATGGTGCAAGGCAGTTTCCCAGAGCAGATAGGATTAGAACCTGTGTAAAATTAATGAACCAGCAATGGCGAAGAAGAGGTAGGGATATTTGCACATTGCTCTCACCTTAAATTCCAAATATAAACCTGTAAGAGATGGAGGTTCACAGGGTGATGGCTTTTTTGCATCCTCGGCTATGCAGTCATGTCACACCTGAGGTATATACCACATCAGGGACGGAGGGAGGGAAGCGGTTTGGCTGAGTGTGCTTCATCTCAGCTTTGTGTACTGTGTGCCTCCAGCGCTTAGAATAGCGCCAGGGCCAAACTGTGGATGACTAAACTATGGAGTATTGGAAGCGCCAAGGTAACTAACGTCACCTTTGTCCACCCCCTCCTTCCTATTCTTTGTTCTGGGAACAGGCACGTAGAAGCAGGGCTGTGTAGTACGCGTGGTTTCATAGCTGCTTTTCTGACAAAAGCCCTGCTAGTGACAAAAATCGTACAAATTCCTATTTGATTTTTTTTATTTGATAGTAGCTGCCAATGTATTGGTGACCATCTGGAAGAGATTAAGGAATCTGCATTGTAGCTACCAACCCCTAAAATGTACGAGTTCAGATTATTTTTTTTTTAAGGAAAAAAGCTTTTTCCAATCTACACTGGTTACAACAATACCGAGTCAAAGACTTCTGGGATTATGCATCTTTCAGTTTAACTAACTGTGTCAGAAATGGAGAGCTACATTTGGTATGGCCATGATGTTATATTTAATTACAGGCATTGCTGTTGTGATCCTTAGCACTATGGATTAGTACTAGTCTCTCAGATAAAATGAAGCACACTAATTGTAAGCTGATTTGCTGGTTGTCTTCATGCAACTAGATGGCACCGCTATTTACACCAAATGCGGTCAAGTATCCTTTTAATACAGACATGGATTACACACATTAAACACAAGTCAACATAATCCAAAAGCACACTAAAATGTAATAGAAATCCTGACAAAACCTAAACCAGCTGTTATGCAGCTACAAATTACTTCTGCTGCCTCTCTGAAGAGTTTTAGTGAGATGAATGGAATGATAAGAAACAAGGAACGTAAAAAAAGCCCTATTGGAACTTTACAATTACAACAAAGTGACAAATTAGCATATTTTGAGCTATGGCAGACTAGTTTGTTTTAACCCAAAAGCTAAAATGTTTTGTCAGCTTGGCTCCAAAAATGCCTCTGATTAAATCAAAGAAAGCTTTTTGCCATTTCAGTTTTTTCATATTCTGAAAAAAAACTGCAGCTACCACATCCTAGAGGTTTGGGGGGGATTCAAAGAGTATTGAAAAATAACAGGAAAAAAGTTTTACAAAAGATGATCCAATAACTATGCTCAAAATGATCAATATTTAGATCTGATTTTGGTTTCCTTCTAGTTGAAACCTTGATAATGAATGAAAGGCTTTTTTTTAGTATAAAGCCTACTATTTTTGTTGTATTTGTGGAAGTAACCCAGAGGTTAATCTGAATCCTTTTACAGTTCTTTACTGTTGTTGGGTGGGTTGTTTTTTTTTAATATTTTTTTATTTGAGTATATCTCAAGTCATTCAAATTCTTTAGAGCAGTAGCTAGACTTACCAGTTTGCTATGTGAGTGAGTAGGATCTTTTACAACCTTTGAAAATATATGTTCAGGCTTTCTAGTAGCTTTTGTTTATGCTTTTAAAAATCTTTTTGTTTCTTTTTTCCTTGTCTTTTTTTCTCTACCATACATCTGATGTTCTCAACTGGAGAAAAAGGTCTGTAAGTAATGCTCTGTGGGATGTTAATCAATAAAAATTATCCTCATTGGCTAGTTTCTGAGGCAAGAAGAGTAGGGACAGGAAAGGCTGTGTTCTACATTTTCATAAACTTATTAGTGACAGTCTCTAAGTGTAAAAGGATTTACACTTGCAGTTGTTCAGCTCTTGGGTTTGATACGCATAATGAAATAACTATCAGCAAAGTGAAGTTGATCACCATGGCCAGGGCTTCTCAGTCAATTAAACACATCAGGCTTACAGCTAAAAACTAATGAAAATTATACCATTTATAAAGTGCAAACATACACCTACTGTTCCACTAAAAAGGCAAGAAAGGAAATAATAAGACATTAATTGAAAACCTTAGAGTCACACTACACATGATGAACGGCAGTTTTTGATAGGGTTTTGGCAAGGTGACTGCTGGATTTTCAGGTTTTTTGAAGTGTGAGTCTCCATTTGATTTATTTTTCTTGATCAATTATTGCTCTGAGACATTGTTGAGGTGTATGTGTATCAAATGCGTAGGGGTTTTGGAAGAAATGTGTTAGTACATCTCACAGGAAGTTTTGTGTTTCAATTAACAAACTCATTTATATCTCCAAACTGTTTTGACATCTTCAGATTGAGCTATCACAAGTAATAATATTTACTGTGAATTTAATGCATTTTCCTTGCTGGAAGGGTACAATCTTGTCCTCAAAACTAGCTTTTACAATATTGTTTTTATTGGGCTAAAATGACCTAAATTGAAAGTAATCTGGTACAAATTTTCCATTATTGTTACTAGTACTGCTGACTACTTTTATCAATATTTTCCACTCTGGTTTGTTGGGCTTTTCCTTACAAAAAGAGTATTAAAGTATTTTCATGTTGCAGAAAGTGAAAAACGGACATTCAGGTAACAGGACTTTGTTGATGAGAACCAGTCTTTTTGAGGAATAGGTGTTATTTATTCAGATGAAGGAGAAAACATGAGAATACTTATTCTTGTTATGTTTAAGACAAGAGATTGGAACATTATGAAGATGTGGTGGCCAGGCTACTGCCCTCTACCCCTCAGTCAAAGAATCGCAAAACATTAAGGACCTTGAAAGTTCATCCAGTCCAATCCCCCTGCTAGAGCAGGATCACCTAGATCAAGTTGCACAGAAACATGTCCAGTTGGATTTTAAACATCTTCAGAGAAGGGGACTCCACAACCCCCTGGGCAGCCAATTCCAGTGCTCCAGTCAGCATTTTGAGCCATTCTGTCACTAATGGGCTTGCAGAAATCAAGAGCAACAGTGACTCTTTTATTGCTATGACCTGAAAAGACCACCTTAAATCATATGCACATTAGACAACTTGAGTTGTCTCCTGTAGAAATTGTTGCGTTTAGTGGCCCTTCTTGTGTTCCCATTTTAATTATTTTGGTTTTTCGTTTTAATTCTATACTGAAAAGTGCTGAGTAGATGAGATGTGGACTTTGTGTGGTGAAAGCTATCACATCTCTGCATGTCAGGAAAAAATAAATAAGTTTTTTCTTCTGGAGATGGTGTTTGCCCTTTTTCTCTACCATAATTTCTCAGAAGAGTTTTCCAGGCATTGACTACTAACTTTACAGAAAAATAACTTTTCTGTGCCTTGAGATACAGCTCTTAGGCAACAGACATTAAATTAAAATAATCAATCACTTATTCAAAGAGACCTTGTAAATAGGTTGACTTTTAGAAATGTAACCTGGAATCTAGAGTTCTTTAGTACCATAACCTCGGCTGTGTCAATTTGTTTGTCCTTTGTTCTTTTTTTCTTAAAATAAAGCTTTATCCTCTTTTCCCTTTGGCTTCAGATGAACAGCTGCAAACCTGCTCCATTTGTATGCCATTGATTTATTTGTCCCTGTTTTAGAAGCTTTAAGCAGTTTAAAAATATTAACAAATCAATCCAAGGAAACCAATGGTCATAGCAGGCATTGTAGGAATGAAGCAATAGCACTGTTCCTATGATCTCATAGAAAATGCTCTTTTTTTTCCCCTTTCCTACTTTTACCTAGGAGTTCTGGCAAATGACTTACTAAAAATCCGTAAAAGCCTCTTCCTACAGTATAGAGTGACTACGTGTGGTGCTTCTCCATGGCTCACGATGGTCTGTGAAGCATGTGTCATTTTCTTTTCAGGAAGTAGGTCTTCACTGATGGAATACCTGAAACTCTCTGCAAAACTGAGCTTTATTTAGGAAGACCATGTGTTATGCTATGATGCAGATCCATCAAATAAAATGAAGTTGATAGAACACTACTTATTATTGATGTGTTGATATGCTCTTAGCTATATATCTAAGCTACACGTATGTAAATGTCTCTGTTAATAGCGTCAAGGTAGAGAGATAATCACATGTCAGCAGCACAAAGAAGAATTAGCAGTGTCTTTAAACATGGTGATGAGTTCTAACCAAGCTATTGAAAGTGCAGCAGCTAGTCAAGGATAAATTAGTGGAGTTTTAATTTTCAGTCAAAAAGAAGCAAATCCTGCCTCAAGTGTTCTACACAATAAATCACAGTATCACACAGTATTACCAAGGTTGGAAGAGACCTCGTAGATCATCAAGTCCAACCTGTCACCACAGAGCTCAAGGCTAGACCATGGCACCAAGTGCCACGTCCAATCCTGCCTTGAACAGCTCCAGAGTTGGCGACTCCACCACCTCTCTGGGCAGGCCATTCCAGTGGCCAATGACTCTCTTAGTGAAGAACTTTCATTTGTATAGAATTATACAAACTAGTTTAGCTTCAGTAGATATTTTTGAGTATATGCTTGTTCTTGTTTTGTGTGGGCCATGTGTAGTTTTAGATGCCTCAAAAGCTGTGCAGTGTACAGGATGATTGGTTGTACCTCACCAAATGCTTTGGAGGTGTAGGTGTTTTTCTGTCCCTTACTTTCTACACTACAGAAGCTGAAGTCTTATTATCCTGCACTAAAAGCCTCAGGGAGAGATTCCGTTCTGAAAGAACCACCTCTTTCTAGTAACTCAATCTCCAACAAGATCCGTAGAAAAGATAAATTGTCAGATAATCAGAGATGCTTCTTTTGTGAAATTCCTCAAGAACAGTGGGCAAATAATCCACTGGAAGATAAAACACCTATTACCAGCACAAAGTGTAAGTCCCTCTAAGCAAGGTTTTGCCTGTGTGAATGACCGATAGCATCTGAGAGTGGAAGATTGACAAGCTAGAAGGCAGTTAAAGATAACAACAGGGCACCTGAGAATCACTGAGGGAATTTATCACTGTCACAGCGTGTGATATGTAGCACACTGCGAGTGTTTGGGGTTTTTTTATTCTCATACATTTTAAGTCTCTGAACTGGTTTCATGGGCACCTGAAGCAATGGAGAGCAGTGAATCTTCTTCTCGTAGTGCAATGCTACTGGTTTCAAATAGATCTGATTAGTGCATCTTCATTTAACACAGCGAAGCAAATGCCCTTCATACAAGTGGCTGTCTAAGCCATGGAAAAGAGAGAATGCCATTAAAAACATGCAGCCTCTATGCAGTCAAGGTTAATTTTGACACATTCTTTCTAAGATTCTATATTTTGTTACGAGTTGATCCTCATTTTCTCAAAAATCTCTGTATTTCTTTAAAGTGAAGGTTTGCATCCAATTTTTAACATAGAGGAAGGAGGCAAAGGAATGAAGCTTGGTCACTGTCTATTTATGCGAATACACACACAACAAAATAAAGTCATTGCAGGTGAAATCCACCCATATGCAAAACACTGATTCATGATCTGTGTGCTCATTTAATCCCACCTCAGCTCTCAAAATAGAGCATGGTGGGAGTTGTGATACATGAAGTGGCAGATTGAAGATATGGCTGCAAATAGAATGTGAACTCCGTGCTGCCTGGTGAATCCTGTTTTGTTTCAGGTTGTCTATTCTGCATCCCCATCTCCAGTTTCTGTGCTGCCTTGGTATCTTAATATCTTTTGTACATTAAATTGTGTGTTCTATGAAGTATCACAGCCTGGATGCTTTCTGCAAAAAATCCCTGAGGATGCAAGATAAAGTACTGGAGGGTCACAAAAGTTAAGGCAGTCTCCCCTGTGGGGCTCCTACTGCTGCGTTAGTGGGTTCATTGATGTGGATGGTTTCTTGGGTTAGTGCTGAAGGAACACAGATAGAAAAAAAAAATCCCCACATGTGCACTTCAGCTAGAACTTGACAGCAACTAGCTGTCTTTAAGGAAAACTAGTTTTTAAGGAAATTTTTTATTGGGTCTTTTTCTACTTTTTCACCCAAAAAACATTGATTTGTGGACCCTGACCACCATAAGTCTTGAGAAAAGATTGTGCTCCTCAAAGATCTCTCTGATTTGTAGCCTTTTGTGGTTTAGTGATTCTCTTCTGGGAATGTTGGGGCACTAGTTTCAGGGCTGTAATGAGCAATCCTGAGTCTTGCTCGGGTACTTTTGAACCCTGGAGCCATTTTTCCTTCCTTTCTTCAGTCTCAGAGAATTCAAAGGATTGGAAGTCCTTTTGCCAGTGGACAGCAGTGTGTGATGTCCCTCAGAGGAGAACCTGGGAAGAAAATCTGCTCCCTGTGAATCAGGACTGAAGTGCTTTCAGCACTGGCAGGTGCCCTTCCCTGGTTACATGGAAGGGTTTGTGTAGATGTTCATCATAGACAGATACTTCAGAGAATGTAGCTGTCACACTTCATCTTGCTGTACTCGAACAGATATTTTAAAATGCAAATTTTAAAGTTGGCCCGTATTTGAAGCCATAGAAGGCAATCTTCTGCTGTGAAATCCCTTCTTCCGAACGTGTAATCCCAATTTGCTTGAATTATGGTATTTCTGAGGCTGAAAAAGATCTCTGACATCATCCAGCCCAGCCCTAACATCACCACAACCTACACCACGGCACTCAGGGCCACAACCAGTCTGTCCTTAAACACCTCCAGGGATGGGGACTCCACCACTGCCCTGGGTGGTCCATTCCAATCACCCTGTTTGTGAGGAAGGGCTTCCTAACACCCAACTTGGCCTTCCTCTGGCAGCTTCAGGTCCTGCCCTCTCATCCTGTTGCTAGTTGCCTGGGACAAGATATCAACCCCCACCTGACAACAATCTCCCTTCAGGGATTTGTAGAGAGGGAGAAGGTCACCCCTGAATCTCCTCTTCTACAGGCTCAACACCCTCAGCTCCCTCAGCCTCTTCTCATCAGATATTCCCTCCAGTCCCTTCCCCACCCTCGTTGCTCCTCTAGACTCACTCCAGCCTCTCAAACTCTTTCTTGAAGTGAGGAGCCCAGAACTGCCCCCAGTACTTGAGGTGAGACCTCAAATTCAAAACCTTTAATTTAACTTTTAAAACTTTAAATTGATGATGTTTCTAAGCGAAATCAACTTGCTTAGTATCATCAGTACTATGATGTGTAAACCCTGCAGTGTTTTAATTTAACCTGTTTCTCCCCACACCTGACCTTGAAATACCCTCATTGACTAGAAAGCTTCAGCCTGAAAGTGTTGGCGGCAGAGCTCCTGGAGTTGTACCTGATGTGTTAATAAAACCCCCCAAAATGTGATTTTTAGACCTATTTACAGCACTGAAATAATTTCCTTCACTATACTGTGCAGCTCTAAGGGTAAAGACAAACTTTTAAGGCCCTAACTGCAGAGAACCTCATGTTCTCGTCTCCAAAAAACCAGACTCTACGCAAATAGTGAGTGAACCCACCCGTTCTGTTGGTGGGAATTGTAAAGCCAAAGCTTTCCTCTTTGTGGAGGGGGCTTTTCTGTGCCCCTCAAACAAAGGATTCAGTGATACTGATACAGGAGCAGAGAGAATCAGATGACTTTTGTGTGTGTGTGTGTGTGTGTGTGGTTGAAAAGAAGTTCTACAGCCTTAAAGCAAATTGTCCTCTTCCAGCTTTTCCAGTTCTCAGAAAGCTCATATGACCCTGTTCTGAATCAATGTTTCTGTTGCTTCCAAGTCTTGGAAGCGTTGCTCGAACTTGCTCACGGCACAGAAAAAGAAGTCAGGACGTCGCTGGAATTAGCTTTGTGGGTAGATATGAGCCCCCTGCCCCCCTTTGTTTTTTCCCCCCTCACCTCAACAAGAGATTTGTGTTTCTTGTGGGTTTCTTCTGCTGCCCTGACCCTTTAGCTGGAGCCAGGCTCCGGTCAGTGACACCCAATGATAGGACAAGGGGCAATGGGACAGAGGAGGTTCCACATCAATATGAGAAGGATCTTTTTCGTGGTGGGGTTGTGGAGTCTTTTTCTCTGGAGACATTTAAAACCTGCCTGGACTGTTCCTGTGTGACTGGATCTAGGGGATCCTGCTGTGTCAGGGGGATTGGACTGGATGATCTTTCAGGGTCCCTTCCAATCCCTAATGTTGTGTGATTCTGTGGAAGTTTATCAAACTTTGGCATCTAAAAGACAACCAAGAGAAGTAGCTGTGACCTAGTATAGGGACTTACATAAGACTGTACTGGATACATTTTGTGAGTATTTCCCTTGTCCTAAATGAATTAATGCCAATCATAGTGTCTTGTTGCCATAGAATAAGAGATCTCGTACTGTTAGAATCCTTTGGTCAGTGCTACTGTGCATACAGAGCCTAATAATATTTGGTATTTGAAGAATTATGGGCTAATGATATCAGAGTTCTTCTTGATCTGACTTGCCTTGTGGATGTCCAAGCTGTACAAGCTTGGAAGCAAAGTGCCTTAGCTACACAAGAGAGAACTGGGTATTACTACTTACATTATGTGAGCTTTGCGTAACTGTCAATTAAGGAGAATATTTTTGCAGTGGCTGCCAGTTGTGTCAGTTTGTGCAGAATCCATGAAAGCAGAACACAGGGCATCTGCTACAATGAGCTGGGAGAGATGGAAGAGGGAGATGAAAATGGAGGGAGAAAGTCCTGAGGAAAAACTAAAGCACCGCTCTGGCCACAAGATAAAGCTCAAAACCCCAAATTGCTCTCAGCAGAGAGTAGACACTCAAGGACAGAAATGCTTTAGAAACCATGACATTCCTGAAATCTCAATGTGGGTAGAAGTCAGGTTATTTTGATAGAAGATTTTGGCTGTTTTAATCGAATACAGTTTGCTTCAAGGAAGAAAAGGGACCCTTCCTAAGCTGTCTTTCACCTCTGCATCCTCACCTCATCCAATCTATTTTGTAACAGGAATGTGCTTTAAAAATCTTTATTTTTCATGTTTAATAATCTGAAGCGAAGAAAAATCTAACTTGATATTCCATGGCCTAGTGAGCAGAATCATTGCAGTGGATCAGAGGGGATTTAACAGTCTTCTATTAACATGTTGGGATGATATTAATTTTCTTCATCTTGTACATCAATACAGTGCAGAGGAATGCGGTGCAACACTTATAATCAGAAGGCATTTTCGATTCATAAAGGGTTTCCAAAGCATTCCTGACACACTGGACAGATTCATTCCTGTAGAGGATCTGGAACTTGGGCTGTCTCATTCTGGAGTTAAGCTGGGTCCCTGCAATTCTGCAAAGGTTGTTTATCATTTGTAGAAAAGGCTGGTGTCACTGTCAGAGTGAGGTCTCGGTGTTAGTGATGACAGCATAAAGCCAATCAATAGGCAGCTTCTCTCACACGTCCAGCTGTTGATGTTGTCTGAGGCATTACATATCTTTGAAGAACAGAGGGCTTAATTTGTGAGATCACTTGCTGCTGGGTGCTCTGGAGGCAAGGAAGGTTTCCTTAAGTTTATGGAGGAGAAGCCCTAGAAGGGCTGTTTGAAATAGTAGCTTGGACATAGCCATTGTTTCAGGAACTCCTAGGGAGGAAGCCACATGGCATAACTGTGCCTTAGGCTGGCAGCTGAGGCAAGACCAAGGAGTGTAAGGGCAGTGGCTCTGCCCATCTACCTTACAGACAGAGTGCTGCATACCGTGGGCATTAAGTGTCCCTTGGACCTGTGTGTCCATCCCTCCCTGCATGGAGGCTTCTAGCCACATGAGTCTGCACACAGAGTAGCAATGAGCTCCTTCTTCTCTACCTGTATGAATCCTCTACTTACTGTGCCTAAAGTGAAAAGTTCTCTAGTCTAAAAGGGTTAAAAAAACCCTCTTACTATTTATTTGCTTCAATTACACTTTTTGCCCATTTCTGTGCATTGGTTCCTTGCCCCACTTAGCTTGAATGCAAATGGCTAAAAAGAGGCTCTCTTGCCTATCAAGTTTTTCAGAGTCTTCCTCAGATAAAGCAAGCTTCCTAGTGTTTTAAAATGCTGTCCTTCCTCCGAATACTTGTCTTAAGGGGAAACGTGCTAGATTCATCTGTTGTAAGATACCTATTTTATTTCTTTCTGAGTCGCAGTGATGGTTTTCACATGGGAAAACGGTAATATTTAATTAATCATAGTTTTTAATTTGTATGCACATAAATACTTTGTTAAGGGTAGTTTGTGTTTGCTTGAAACAGTTTTGGAAGTAGGTGCTACTACTGCTTAATGGAAAAACAGGCATGTGAATAATATTAAGCAGAGCAAAGAGAATTAGATGACCTTTTAAGCCCATAAAATAATGCAAATATGTGAGTGAAAGTTACCACAACCATTATTGGAAAAAAATATCCAGCCAGTTCTTTAAGCTGCCAGATGAAACAATGAAATGATAAAACAATTACAGTAATTTCTCTTTTTAGCCATCATTTAAATATGAAAGCTGGAAAGTTCCTAAGACTCACAGGGCAAGGGCTTCTTCCACTGTATTTCAGGTAGGGTGACCTTTAGTATTTTTGGTGAAGGATTTCCATTGTTTTCAATAATCACTCAACAACGTGAGTGTAGAGAATGTGATCTATTGGGACCTAGATGCTTTCACATTTTGGAGTATTTCATCCACTACAGTTTGTTCTCTGTCATATGTCCTTGCGTTCAAGAACCGTGTCTGTGCATGGCTTGAAATCCATAACAAGTGTAAACCCTACAGATGTTTTCCTTGTTCCCCCTATAATGTGGTGACAGGATGTTTCAGGTTAGTTTTACTTATTTCGAGTGACTTCACAGTGACTTAAAAGATGTTCAACTCTCTGAAACTCGCACAAGAATAATCTATATGAGACACCACATCGTAATACATTTTCTCTCTACTGATAAATCATTTGTTCCCCACCATAATTCTTTTGGCTCCATAGTCTACTTTCTTTCGGCTCCATAGTCTAAATGGAATTACCCGTTACAAATTAAATAAATTTGTAGTACTAAAGATATATGGCCAGGTGGAAGTAATATAAATCTTCATGTTTCTTCTTAGTTACAAAGGGACAGGTTAAGAATAATTCCAGTGATGACAGTTGTACCACCTTTAAAACTGACCTAACTGCAGGAGGATCTAAGCCTGCAACATATTTCAGAGACACCAAGTGCTTAGGAACGATGGATGCAGGTGGAATAATCACACAAGCATGAAATGTTGTGGTTAGAGATTAAAACATATGATAAGAATAATTGAGGACTTTGTTATTGGCTATTGCACCAAGTAATTCCCGTGAACTTATCCAAGACTCTTGTCTCAGATTTCTGTTTGCCCACACATGATTATCTTTCACTCACTGCAGGGTAGCTCCTGGCAGGTCAGGATTTGCTGGTGAGAGGTCGGCAGTAAGGGAGGCCAACCTCCTCTGTCCCATGACATGGTGGCAGCCACCTACCTGCTGCCCTCTGCCGCACACATCTGCGCCTCAGAAATCTCTAAGTCTCTTAAGAGAATTCCAACATGTGGGATTGGACTAGATGATCTTCTGAGGTCACTTTGATCCCTAAGGAGTCTATGATTCTATGAACATGCTGTTTTCATGTTGCTTGGAAATAGCTGTGGTGAAATACTGTGGCAAAATCAGACACATATATAAGGTGACAGAGGAACATAACTCTCTAACTCAATCCAGGATGATGTATAGCATGTGGCATGTCTTCAGGGGCCCCTAGAAAATGATGCAGCATTGTCAGTCTGTTTGGCTGATTTTCATTTATCTAACAAAAGCAGCACATTTGTAGCTCTGACTAGGAAAGAGGTGTCAGCTTCACCAGGATTCATTAGCTGTACTAGGGCTGTTTTGCTAGGCAAGTATTTACAAGCCTACAGCTGCTGTTGTGGCTGGCTGTTTGCATTACTGAAACAGTGTAATGAAGCCAAGGAAGTCTAAATTACTTTGGCCCACGTATTCCTGTAGGTTAAAAAATAAATGGAATTACCCGTTACACTGAATAAAAACTCTCTTTGATACAGAAAATACTACGAAGAAGTGTGTGCTGCTAAAAAACACTTAGGTATAGGGCAGTGGTAAATGCAGCCTTAGTCACTGTGCTTAGTCCAGATTAGACAAGAAGCATCACAGAGGAGACCAACAAGATACTGCTGACATTGGTTCTAGAAAAATCATCACAAAGACTGGAGATAAACCTGTTGATGGCAGATGGAACTGCTTTGTATCTAGATGATGCCATGAATGCACGAATCCTGAGATGTACAGGACTGCAGACAAGGTGATCAACTATTGCCTCTCCAGCCAGACGACTTCCTCCCAGAGCCCTGAAGGACTTCACAGAGTTTGACATGATACCGTGTACCAAACACATCCTGTCATTGATAAGTTGCAGGTACAAAGACTGTTAGTGCTCTTCGAAAGCACCAGGTTTCTTTGAACCAAAAAGAAAGTGATTGCACTCCTGAGAGCAAGGAAGCTTTATTCACAGGGAAAACCCAGCAGATTTGAAAAAAAAAAAAGAGCACTGTAGGAGAAAACAGTGAAACAGGAATGCAGAACTGAAGGTCAATACTGTGACTCAGTATGCAGAGAGTTTCTTGCTGTGGGAATCTAACCCACCATGATTAGCATCATTTTCTTTGTCAGAAGAAGTGATGGTGCAATGAACAGCAGCAGCAGGGAGAGACAGAAGACCTGCAGGAGGAAACAACTTTCTTGATAAATACAATTAAAGTTTGAAAACCAAAATACTGCCACTTTGATAAAATAAATATAAAAGTGATTCCATATGAATCAATCTTACAGGAATAATAGAACAGAAATATTCAGAAATGCATTGTCCTATGAAGTTAAAATTAAGATTGTTTGAGCAACCCCACACAAATAAACAAAACAAAAGAGAGAAATGGCAAAAGAAGTTATGGATTAAATTTAACTGTGTGTTTAAGTGACATGTGCGTAAAAATTGAGGTTGCACAACTTTAGTCTCTCATGTTCAGGTAAACTCAAGAGTTTTTAAAGTTTTTTTATTCAATCTCTTACCTGTCTTTATTCAAGTAATGCAGAATCATCGTAGCCACTAACTGAGGGCAGTCCATAGGCCACATTTCAATATATGGCAGTTGATTAGCACAAGTATTTGAAAAACTTCTCTTTCTGCCCTAATGCTAGAATAATTCTTATAAATCAAAGAAACTTGTCAAGATTCTGTCAGGGGAATCTGAGACCTAAAATTCCTGGATCAGGGCAATGGACAATATGTAAAATCCACAATTTAAAAGGTTCTTAAGCTTTTCTAGATATGTTCAAACCAAGTTTGACCATAGCAAGTGACTGGGCTCCTCAGCTTAAGAAGGAAACTGAGCTGTTTGAGAGAGCCAGCGCAGAGCCACAAAGGTGATGAAGGGAGTGGAACATCTCCCTGATAAGGAAAGGCTGAGGGAGCTGGGTGTCTTGAGTGGTGGTGACCTCGTTAATGTTGATAAATATGGAAAGGATGGGTGTTAGGAGATGGAGCCAGGCTCTGCTCAGTGTCATCCAATGATAGGACAAGGGGCAATGGGTGTCAGCTGGAACATAGGAGGTGCCACACAAATGAAGGAAGGAACTTCTTCACGCTGAGGGTGATGAGTACCTGGGCTCCCCAGGGAAATTGTGCAGTCTCCTCTGCCTGGACATGTTCCTGTGCAACTTGATCTAGGGGATCCTGCTCTGGCAGGGGGATTGGACTGGAGGTCCCTTCCAGTCCCTTATGTTCTGTGATTCTGTGATTAAGGATTTCTGGGTTACCTTTGAGTTGCTTTTCCAGTTTCAGATCAGGTCCTTTTCTGTTTCAGTTTAGATGCACTGTAAAAGAAATAAAAAGGACCATATTAATTTACGTTCGTTTTGAGAAACAGATGGAGCAGAGCAGCTTGCAGCCTGAGCATCCGGGATGACTGCCTGTGCTAAACGTGACGGCTGAGTTTATGTGTTCAGCCGATAGGTGGTGCTACTATTTTTACATTCAGTGCTCATCTCCGGTAGCACTTCACCGCCTGCTCGCACAGCTGTGAGCACGGAACAGTTTGCCTTCTTCAGTAGTCTTTGCCGGAGTAAAATGACACGCGGGCGTGTAAGAACTGTACTAGTAGCAAATAAAATAGCCAATTGAGAAAACATGATCTTTTTTCATAGCCAGATATAAAGTTTCAAGACGTAGTTATCTAGAAAGATAAAATGACGTGAGCATACCTGTGCATGATCCTGGCTGTGCATATCCCTCCTGTGCCTTTGCTGATGGTTTTGCAGTCGCATGAATGACATCTTTGTTTCAGGGAAAACCCAGTGCAGCACAGATAAAAAGATGATGAGAGAACCGACAGTAAAATAAATGTGTATCGAAGGGAATACCCATTGGGTTCATTTTAGCTTTTACCCAGCTATGCACAATACAAACCTGCTATTTTTACATGATGGAATTTGACATTTCTGCCTGCATTGTCTGCCAGGGAGGTTTGGGGCTGAGCACTCGTAACGCAAGAACAGGCAAGTTCACTTCCATGGCTTCGTAAATAGTTTTCCCACTGAGCCTCCTATTGCTCAGCAGGTTCACAGGCTTTTTCTGCAACATGCAAAGTATGTTTTGGATGTGGCATGTAGAAACTGGGGCTGTATCACACCGTTCCTTCCAGATTGGAAGAGTAGTTAAGGTCAAAATGAGGTTTCGTGATGGAGTGTTTATTCCAATAAACAAACCTGTAGCTCCTCTGTGATGGTTTACTGTCACAGGTTTCCCAAAACGTTTGGAGAAGGTTTGCGAGAGCAGAGCCCAGAACTGAACAGCTCACCTGGCTGCCCCTGCAGGTCTGGGCTCTGTATTTGCATGTTAGATGTCTCGAGCAAACTCAGCTGCACTCTGTGTGGGTAGACACTACCAGCTGCAGCAAAGTTGTAGCGTATCCTTAAGTAGACAGCATGCAATTCATGCCTTGTGGAACACAGCCTTTAATAAAACTTGCTGGTCTTAGACATCCACATGCCGTCTGTGAAGCATGCCTTTCAAGCACCTGTGTCAGTGTAGTGTGGCTCTGAGACTGTAGTTGTAATGTTACAGAAGATGGATTGACAGCTCTTGACACCGAAGATCTTTATTTGCCTTCAGAGTAGTTACAGTGCGTGGCATAGGCAGAATTATTTATCATCACTTTTCAGAAATCTATTGTGTATTTATTTATTACCTATTCGCAAGTCATACCTCAGCAGTCATCTGAAGAACTGCTGTTGGGGTAGGAAGGGAATTCATTCTGACTGTTCGATTAAACCATCAGGAAAACTTTATCTGTGGTGCAGTTTGAACTGTGCTTTTGGATTCAAACCTCAAACTCATTCACTGTGACTGAGAGGTAAATCAAACAGCTTCCAGATGGTAGCAGCAGTTGTCTACCTGGACTATCTTTTAAACAATCACCTGCCAGTGAAAGGTTCCCTATTAATTCAAAGATTAAAACCAGAAAAACATACTACTGGTTTCTTTAGGGTTTCTTCCCCTTGCATGTGTTGCTTAGGACAGGGAGGGTACTGACATCCAATGTGTCAGAGGTATCAGACTCACTGTGATGAAAAAAAATGAGGAAACTCACAAAAGAAAGCCAACAAAGGGGAAAGATGCTACCAACAAGCACATGCTTCCTTTCTCTCTGTATGTGCGTTTGTATGTATGAGTAAGTGCATATGTTAATAGTAAATCGTGTCAAACAGTTCTAGCAAGTCTGCTGCTCATAATGTTGGCTATTTTGGGCTTTTTTTTTTTTGTTATATAAGTAGTCCCTCACATTTATTCTATTATCATATCAATCTAAGAGAAAACTATGCATTGGATCAAGTCACGTAGCTAATAAAGAAACTCTATTATGCTCATTTGATCTTAAGATGGTGATTATATCCCACCACTGAGGACAGACAGAAAGGACTATTTCCACTCCCTCTTTCTTAGAACAGGATATGAATGAGACTCAATAAATGCAGACATTTGTTGGGGTTGAGAGGTGATAGCCAAGTGTGTCCAGCTGACAATAGGAAGCCAGGAATGTAAAATTAATACTCAGCCTTAGCCTGTGTTTCCTCTCTGGCACTACATTTAAATGACTTGGAGATGCTTTTATCTTTAAGTAATAGTTCTGTGCCGAACTGCAAAAGCCTTGTCCTACACACTAATGCTCACGATACAAGCACTGTTAAACAAATTAATTTGAAATGATGTGCCTGTGTCATTATCACTCTTGAATGAAAAGTGGATCAATGAGAAAATATTTCTCTAAGTCCAAATGATTTTTCCTGGGGTCTAGCACACACTGAGCAAAGGCTCTAAGCTTTTGTTTGTAAAGATAAAAATCTTTACAACAAAAAACTTGAACACCCTTCAAAAGTCATGCGAAACTTTCCAACTGATTAATTGAAGAACGCAGGGAATATCAGCTTCCAAGAGTCAATCTCTTAGCACAGTTTCAGGAAAAACAAAGCTGATAGTCTTACAAACCCCTTGTGCCTTTAACTGCTCAACTATGTACTCAAGTGACGGATGGAGGGATACAAAGACTAGTCAAAACTGAGTATGAAAAGCAGAGGCTAGATCTGCCAGCTAGAAGTAAACAAATTATTTCATGTGCTACTTCTACACAGAGATTTTTATTATGGGATATGCTTTCAGAAAACACCTTTTATTTTGAACTGAATGGCATGATTTACTCTTTGTATGGTTTGCAAAATTTTATTTTCCATGGTACAAGAAGCTGAGTGCAGAAATGACATTTGCTTTGCTGGGTAACTGGTAATTTAATGTACCAGCTAGTTATAGGTGCAATTGGTATGAAAAATAACAGGTCAATTTGGAGATACTGTTTTGTTAATCCATTGGATGTGGCTTGAATGGGTTTGTTTTTGCTTTCAATAATAACTTGGGTCAGACATCAGCTCACAAAGCTTGAAGTTCAGCTGATTCCCACGTTTTGAAGTGCACAGAATTGTTAAATAAACTTAATTTCTCTCTAGGAAAACATTTCCCATCTGAAGCACTGCTAAGTAATGAGTCTGGAACACAGTGGTGGCACATGCTTTTACAGAAGGTGTGAGTGGGACCAAGGAACCTTATGGCCCAGCCCAAAATGGGAGGAAAGTCTTCTGCTTTCTCTTCCTTGGGGTCCTGCAGTAATGTGGCTCCAACTTTTGATGTCATGAGATGCAGGGAACACAACTGCGTTGAAGATGGGGAAGATTAGAGAGCAAGCTTGGTGTGATTTTGCTTGCCCCTGTGATAATCACTGGACAGAAAGTAGGGTTCGTGGTTTATCTCTTGTCCTGTGGAGCAAAAGGTCAGAAGTTATTACTGACTGTTGTTCCCTATAGCAGACCTTGAAGGATGTCATGTAAATGTCACTGACTCCTTTTAAATCAGCGTGGCTTCTTGGCTTCAATGAAGTCAAGTTGTTTGACACCAGCTGATAATCTGTCTATTTCTTAAAAGCAGGAGTTGTGAAATCTAATGCTTGGTGGACTCTGTCCTGCAGTATCGGAAATCAGCATGACTCTGGCCATTGACTTTATTGGGCAATGGCCCTGGTGAGTTATTACAGAGTGTTTTGTCTTGCAATGTACTGGACAGCGATCAATGATGCTCCACGGCACAGACAGAAAGCTTCCTGGTACGAGAAAGATTTACCATCTTACACAACTTCCAAATTCCTAGCTGCATGGTGACTTTTTATATCTTTGAATCACTTGCCCACTTGCAAGGCAAGATCACTCATCTGTAAGTTGATGAGCACTTTGGAAATGTTGTACTTCTATTAGATTTATTTGAAAATATGTTATAGTATATATATAATATACCATTATTAAATATATGATATAAGCACAAATACATATATGTTAGGTAAACATCTTTTTTAGCTGCTCAAGAGAATTTCCTAATTACCAGATTAACATTACATTGTGCAGTTCTTTCATTAATGTCATTCAATTAGTATAAAACTGCCTTAAAGTCCAAAGAGGTCTTGATCTTTCTTCTTTTGTTTTAGTAAAATAATAATAGGCTGACAAAGTAAAGTAAAATAACTTCTCAAAATTTTAGAGCCTTCCTAATCCTAACTTTAGCTGTTTTCTGTAGTTCTGAGAGGGGTCAGAGGGTTTGTTGCTTCTTGAAACAGACAATAGTCTTGTCACGACTTTATGCAGAGATGCTTAGCTTTGGCTTGTGATGTAAAAAAACAGAAAGATGAAAATATATATGAGATAATGTTAATGGTATGTTTTATTTTTATTTATATATTTTATTTAGTGTTTTTATTGTTTTGTGGATTATATGCTTTGTAACACGAATTTCTGACTTCTAGATGTGTGAGGATAATGCTGAGAGAGATTAATTAGAATTACTTGATAGATATGCTAGACTTTTGGTTTGTTTTGTTTCTGAATATTTTGAGAGAACACAAATGATATCAAGAGTATGAAGTTATTAGTTCCTCTAAAGACTGCTGTTCTGAAAAAGCTGGAGAGCCAGAATCATTACTTTATTCATGAGGACTAATCAATGCGTCACAGAGATAAGTTGGATTTTTATAAAAAATCTCCCTGACCATAATGAAACTTCTTAAACTGAAGGGAAAAAAAGGTATAAAACTAGTTGTTTTTTCAGCTGTTTTTGCAGTTAATGTTCTTAGTAACTCAAAGAAATAATCTTTAAGGTAGGTGACATATATGCATATGGAGCTCCACATAAGCAATTTCCAAAGGCTCTAGAGCACTTGGTTTTCTCCTCACCCCCACCCCCCTTCACTTTGCCTTTCTGATCTCCGTATGAGTCTCCCTTTGCTCTTGCCTGTCTTAGTGAAACAGGCTCAAGGTTTGGAAACCTTTCATGCCTGGTCTCTGGAAAAATGATGCTAACACTTGTCCTCTCCAAAGGGGCAGTTTTTTCCAGCTGAACTATGAGCAAAATACATCTCATGAGGAAAATGTATTGAACATAAATAGCAATTAGCTGGTTTGTTTTTAACCTGTTTGGCTTAAAAATGTAGCCACAGGGAAAAGACAGTGGAGAACCACACCATTTGCTTCTTTATTTTTGCTTTGTTAATGCTAGACAGAGGCGAACACATCTGTTATCTAGTGATATCACTGTGTCACTTACAGTACTTACCAACACCTTTATTCTTAGATGTCCAGGTATCATAGAATCATTAGGGATAGGAAGGGACCTCGAAAGATCATCTAGTCCAATCCCCCTGCCACAGCAGGATCACCTAGATCAGGTCGCACAGGAACACATCTGGGCAGGTCTTAAACATCTCTACTGAAGGAGACTCCACAACTCCCCTGGGCAGCCTGTTCAAGCGCTCCGTCACCCTCACTGGGACAAAGTTCCTTCTCATATTGATGTGGAACCTCCTATGTTCCAGCTAGCAAAGTGTCACACCAGGAGGGATAAATGCTATTTTAACTATCTTTAAACCCACTTAATTAATAAATGATTCTATAATGGATCTAATTTGGATCTCCCTTGTCTTCAGTTCAGTAGGGACGCAGTCACGACATAATTCCAGAGGTTTCTGTGGCTTCAGCACAGTTCCACTCAGGTGATTCACCTTCTCAGAGCCTGGTGGCAACATCAGTACCCTCTTAAAAATCTGGACTTAGAGGGAAAATGTAGGGTTCTAGGAAAGTGCATATAGTATTACTTTTTGTCATGTGAATACACTCCACTTAAATGTGCATGAAACTGAAGGTGTTGATTAAATGTCAACATTCTGGGTTTTCATGATATCACAGAATTAGAAAATGGCTGAAGTTGGAAGGGACCTCAGAGGTCATCTACTCCAACATCCCTGCTGTGGTCAGGGACACCTCTCAGCCAGACTTGGTTGCTCAAGGACTCATCCAACCTGGCCTTGAACACCTTCAAGGAGGGGGCAGCCACAGCCTTTCCAGGCAATCGATTCCACAGTCTTTCTACCCTTGCACTGAAGAACTTCTTTCTAAGATCCAGTCTGAACCTCCTCTCTGAAGGAGTTTCAAACCATTTCCCCTTGTTCTATTGCTAGATAGGGTCGGAGTGGCTGGAGAGCAGCCAAACAGAAAGGGATCTGGGGGTGCTGATCGATACCCGCCTGAACATGAGCCAGCAGTGTGGCCAAGAGGGCCAATGGCATCCTGGCCTGCATCAGGAATGGTGTGGCCAGCAGGAGCAGGGAGGTCATTCTGCCCCTGTACTCTGCACTGGTTAGGCCGCACCTTGAGTACTGTGTCCAGTTCTGGGCCCCTCAACTTAGGAAGGACATTGAGGTGCTTGAACGTGTCCAGAGAAGGGCAACGAGGCTGGTGAGAGGCCTTGAGCACAAGCCCTATGAGGAGAGGCTGAGGGAGCTGGGATTGTTTAGCCTTGAGAAGAGGAGGCTCAGGGGAGACCTTCTTGCTGTCTACAACTACCTGAGGGGTGGTTGTGGCCAGGAGGAGGTTGCTCTCTTCTCTCAGGCAGCCAGCACCAGAACAAGAGGACACAGCCTCAAGCTGCGCCAGGGGAAATTGAGGCTTGAGGTGAGGAGAAAGTTCTTCACTGGAATGGCCTGCCCAGGGAGGTGGTGGAGTCGCCAACTCTGGAGCTGTTCAAGGCAGGATTGGACGTGGCACTTGGTGCCATGGTCTAGCCTTGAGCTCTGTGGTGACAGGTTGGACTTGATGATCTATGAGGTCTCTTCCAACCTTGGTAATACCGTGATACTGTGATAGATCAACTTGCGGAAGCCTTCCTGTAGGTTGTTTTCAGGGACTGGAAGGCAGCTATAGACTTCTCTTCCCTAGGCTGAACAACCCCAGCTCCCTCAGCCTATCATCATAGCAAAGGTGCTGCAGCCTGGATACGACGTGCTGGATTACAGCTGGTTACAGCCATAACAGGTGTTTTCCTACGTGCTCATGCCTATACACACACAACGCACTTGCATGTGCACGTAACTGTAGGATCTAAGGAAGCTAGAAGAGACATTCTTGGTCTTACTGCTGGCAACTGTTAAAGTTCCCTGAGGCCACCTTTTGCAGAGGAATATTTTAATTATTCTTTAGATCCCTCATGTGCTGGTGTTTCAGATGTTTCTTCCGATTTCCATGTCTATAAGAAGTGCAGAAGTTGCAATGATTGAAGGAAGTTTTCCTGCAAGTAGTTGAGGGCAAGGCACTCAAATCTTGAAAAAAAATATCGTATCTCTCTCTTCTCTGGGTACTGCAGGAGGATTTCAGTTTCCTCCAGGGAAAGTTCTGAAGCTTAATGACAGTGCTTTCATTTTTGATCCTTACCAGTTTAGTTCTTGATGTCTTCACTGATATTGCCCAATTATTCCAGTGTTGCTAACAGCTGCCAAATTACAGCCCCGAGACCCCAAAGTTCAGGGTGGATTTCTGTTCAGCCAGCAGAGACTGATAACATGATCGGATTGACCCTGGTCAGACTCAAACTGCTGATCCCAAAGTGAGATTACCCAAATCCTCTTGTGAAAACACTGAATCCTCTGGTACCTCTTTCCTGTATTTAATGCATTGAAAAATAATAGAAATGCAATCCCTGGCAAGTGTGTTTGAGCTTGGAAGTGTCTGAGCTATTTACCAAGTGCCTTTCTTGACTGGATTTGGAATCCTGATCTTCAGTCTGGACAGAGATTAGCTTGGTGTGTTCTGGTAGGGGTCTTGGGGGGTTTGTTTCTTTTTCTGAAATGGCACTCTGTCTTCCACAGTCTGCAGTCCCCTCTGGTGGCAGATGCAGTTGGTGGTGCTCCCGGGGGTGTTGTGCATCCCCAGGGTCCATCCAAAAAAAGGTTGAATAGAAATAGAATGGGAATTCTCTCCTAGTCCTGAGTATGAAAGCAGATTATTAAGGTCTTGGCATCTGTATCAAAAATTCTTAGAGGTTGCATGAGGAACTTTAGGTGGAATAGTCTCTTAATCCTGTACCAGAATGCTTTTAATTATGGATGTGATTAATTAATGAGCTCCATAAATGATATTCCAAAGCGATGATTTCTCAGTCAGAGTGGGTGTACAGCAGCGCAGCTTGGTTACCAGGCTTCTGGACCTTTTTAGGAAAATCCTCAAACATTACATTCTCTGAAGTAGGGCATACAAGTCACAAAGACAAGTCTCTGATTAGCCCTCTCAAACAATTCTAGGTAGTTAGATAAGAGTGTCTGCCAGCCACAACTGCTCGTCAGTCATCCCACCTTCCCATTCTAAACTCTGCCTGACTTCTTGATTCTACTAGTTTGTCTGTTTAAAATTTAGGGATAAGTTTTATTTTCCTTTATCTGCATCACATTAATCCAAACTGCAAAGAGGACATTTTCTTCATGTTCTCTAGGGCACAGCACCGTGTTATTCCATGTGCTCTGATGGATATAGGTCTTCTGTGTCTCTTTTTTCCCCCTCCCCAGTTGTTGTGCAGGAATATGTTTTTCTTCTTGCAATTGTAAGCATTTCCATCCCACCAAATATTTAATCAAAAACTTGAATTTTTACAGAGAGTCACAGAATCACAGAACATCAGGGATTGGAAGGGACCTCGAAAGATTCTCCAGTCCAATCTCCTGCCACAGCAGGATCACCTAGATCAAGTCACACAGGAACGTGTCCAGGCAGGTCTTAAACATCTCCAGAGAAGGAGACTCCACAATTTCCCTGGGGAGCCCACGTACTCCTTCACCCTCACTGTGAAGGAATTTCTTCCTTCATTTGTGTGGAACCTCCTATGTTCCAGCTGACACCCATTGCCCCTTGTCCTATCATTGGATGACACTGAGCAGAGCCTGACTCCATCTCCTAACACCCATCCTTTCCATATTTATCAACATTAATGAGGTCACCCCTCAATCTCCTTTTCTCCAAGCTAAAGAGACCCAGCTTCCTCAGCCTTTCCTCATAACGGAGGTGTTCTAATCCCTTCAGCATCTTTGTGGCTCTGCGTTGGATTCCTTCCAGCAGTTTGGTGTCCCTCATGAGCTGAAAACACAAACGCTACAACAGTGAGTACTGATCACTCACCTCATTCCTCTTTAACTACAGGATAGATTCCCAGTAATTCAGAATCTTTCTCATTTATAGAACACAGGTGGAAATATTGATCTAACACTTAATATTTTATGGTAACAGTAAATAACATCAGTAAGTATTTCACCGAGAGAGATGACTTTGCTGCTGGATAGGATGTTGAGAAAGGCCACTGAATCATAGAATCATTAGGGATTGGAAGGGACCTCGAAAGATCATCTAGTCCAATCCCCCTGTAACAGCAGGGTCAGTGATATACAGCTATAGTTCACACACACTGCATGGAAGGGAGCAGCCACTGGTGCTGGGGCCGTTGTCCCATCACCGGTGACTAAGGTGCAGAGAACAGTACATCTTCCTCTAGGACATTTTTCTATTTAAAAATATGGGAAAAGTTTCATCAACACATAGGAAAGGATTAATTATTTTTAATTATTATTATGTTGTTTTGCAACCTCGGTGTCTTTCCAGCTCCCATGGCACTACATTGATGCTCTGGACTGGAGGACTTTGGGCAGTCAATAGCCTATCACAAGCGTGAAATTGCTGTTTTAAAATGGCATTAAAAAAACCCCTTTTCATCTTGATAGTCCCTTTAAAACGTTAGACTTTTAAAGTTCCTTTTTTAGGCATGGATAATCTGTCTGCATTTTAGCACCTCGACTCCTCCATCCACATCATTTGGAGGCAAAATGAAATACCTTTGAATAAAAGAAGCAGAAGAACTCTGGCAGCTGAAGTTTTCACACTGGTGGCTGCTTGCAGGCACTAAGGCGTTAGGCATCCTACAATAAATCTGAGGAAGTTGCTAGCAGGCAGAGGAAGAGGTCACAAGTAGATGATAAAGCAGTGGTGGCACACTGAGAAATTGAAAACATACTTCACCTGCTGCTTGGGCATTGCCTCCTCTTATGAACTGAGCGTGTTCGGTACATGTATGTGACTTCAAAATCAACTGCTTTATTAAAAGAATGAGAAATCTAAAGTAGCAGAGCTATTCTAATAATTATTGTTTAACATTTGTATTTTTCTGTGATGTTAGCAGGTGAATCTGCTGTCCAGAACATCTTCAGAAATAATGAAAGATATTCAGATTCCTTCCCTGTCATCTATACTACAGGTTGCTCTCACCAGATTTGTCAGGTCACTTAACTATGTGAGCAATCCTTCCACATTTAATCCCTCTACAGATCTCCTCTCAGCAGTTATCATCTCTATAGCAATTGAATTTACTCTTGATAGGAATTTTTTTGTTATTCATTTAAATTTGGGGGGCTGTTCGGGTCACCTCACACAAATGTGTCTGCATCACTAAAATTCTTATTGTCCTTAATCATATTGACTTTCGACCCTTCTTTTGAATTTCTTCTGTGAAGAAATAGTATTAGACACTGATGTTTTAGTGTATGTGTCATGCTTTCCCTTCCTTTCCCATAGTCCTAGCAGCTGTCTGTCCATTATATCGGGTTTCAGCACTTGACTTGAACGCAGTTGAAAGAGTACAAAAGCCTCCCTGTGAAATAACTTCTAATCCAAGACCTTTGTGGGGTTTTTTTAAGTAGTTAAGAATATTTAGTGTTTTCTTTTTGATTGTAACATTTTTAGTAGATACAATGCAAAAGGTTAGTAATTCATAACATTTCATTTGATAAACAGATTCAGGATGTTTCTGTGTTTGAAAATCATTATTTTTCCAATGAAGCTTGATCTCATTTTATTAAAATTAAACATCCCACAGGCGAGCTGCTGGCTTAAACAAATATTATTCTCATGTGAATCACACAAAGAGTTAGTCCACCTTTAATCTGTGTTTTTAAACTATGTAAGTCATCCAATCAAATAACAGAATCAGTATAACATGACCTACATGTATAATGTAATATTAACTGTAGAGTTAATGAGAAAAATCAGCATTGGGTACAAGGTTGGGGAAGGGTTTGGAGAACAGGCCTTATGAGGAGCTGGGTTTCATTGAAGATGATGAGGTTGAGAGGAGACCTTATTGCTTCCTACAACTACCTGAAAGGAGGTTGTAGAGAGGTGGGGGTTGGTCTCTTCCCACAAGTAACACGTCATAGGACAAGAGGAAGTGGCCTCAAGCTGTGCCAGGGGAAGTTTATGTGAAATATTAAGAAAAATTTTGTTCCAGGCATTTGAACAGGCTGCCCAGGGAGGGGCTTGAATCAGCATCCCTGCATATGTTCAAATGCCACGTGGCTCTGGAGCTTAGGGACATGGTCTAGCTGTGGGCTTGGTACAGTTAGAACTCAATCTGAAGAGCCTTTTCCAACCAAAATGATTCTATGATGTGCTCCTCTGTTTATAATAAGTGAAGTTTCCTTCACTCTCTAACACGTCCTCTTGCTTTTACAATTGTGGATACAAAATTTCTTTCCTTTTGAGACAGAATAATCTCAGTAAATGAAATACTAGTAAAACATGGCAAATCTATGCATTTTCAAATACGTGCTGGCAAACAGCGGTGAAAATGACACCTTTTGTCACAAATACTGCCACCTTTCCAGCAAAAATTACTTGATTTCCTGACTTGCTTTTAAATAAATGTCTGCCTTTTAAAAAAATATATATATATATATCCACTTTCTATTGCTGATGATCAGGCATCACTGTAGGCACGGTATGAAGGTGTGTTTTGTGGCAGCAGAGACTCTGCCCTAGGTGTGTGACCACCTCAGTTCACGTGCTGCTGCCACACAGAACAAGGACCCTGAGCACTCACCGTTGGCAAAGTTTGCGAGCGCACTCTGTGCCGCAAAAACAGGGAGAAATCTTCTCATCTCCACTTCCAAGTACTGCTAATAATATACAGCATATTAAACCAAGTCCACTTGGGGAAAGACTTCCTTAATTAATTAATTTAATTAGCAAGAAGGCAGGAGAGGGAGAGATGGTTATCCGGAGATAATCATACCTATGGGACACTGAGTGTGAAGTTAAGCTGTGCTTCATCTTTTTTCCAACTGTGGTTTACCACTTTTATGTGGTTTCAATTAATAACCTATAGATTCTATTGAAGACTATTACATTCAGTAGTGGGCTTACTCCTAAAGCCTCCTTTACAACAAAGCAATTACAACGAGAAATTGAACGAGTGTGTGTGAACTTAGTAATTAGGGGAAGTGCTGACCTCCTACAAGCCGCGCTGCTGCAGCGTAGTCCCGAATGGATACCAGAGAACAGCACACAGAGACGCTACCCCTCTGCTTTGCCATTTTTCCTGTGACAGATTTCTTTTACTGGCAATGTCTGAAGCAGAAGACTTACAATTAATTATTTAGGGAAATAGGATTTGGCAGCTATTCAGCTGGACGACCACATTTCTTCTGATTTTGGAAACCAAAGGAAAACTTCGCTCAGTATTGCTGGGTCTTCGTGGGGTTCGGGTTTCACTGGCTGTAACTGGATTTGCACACCTTGGTAGGCTGTAACTTTTCCAAAATCTGGCAGGATGGTGATAAGCCTCTGTATTTACCTGTCCAAGTCCTAGGTCTGGATCAGTTTATGTTGGTGAATCTGTCTACTGAGTATAGGCCATACAATGCCTTTAAAATTGTCTGGTATTATTTCCTCACAGAAGGGTTAATCTTTTAGATTTGGTGCTCAAGAATTACCAAAACTAATGAAACCTTGACGCAGAGAAAAGTGTGTGTCATAAGAACACCTTGGGGTAATGGAGCACTTAATATGCACAAAGGAAGCGGTACGTCTGGCTTTGCTGAAAACCAGTCAGTTTTGATTTACTTTGGACTTTGCTTAACTAGAAGTTATTTTATTTATAGGTGGAATAATCTATATGAGCTGAAGTCTTCCATTCAACAGGTAAATATTTTATAGTCACTGAAATGAAGTTTAATTTTGGAATAAATATAGTGAATCAGTGTCTTGCCCACCTCATTCAGCAGTCGCTCTGTACTTAAATTGTTCATGTACTGTCATTCTATACTTCTAGGCTAATTAAACATCCCAGGAGTTTGCCCTACAGTTAAGCAAGAGCCAGTGACAACCTCACAACAAAATTGTCCTCTTATTACCATTACAACCAAAAACTGACTTGGTCTACGTGATCCTGCTGTGGCAGGGGGATTGGACTAGATGATCTTTCGAGGTCCCTTCCAATTCCTAATGATTCCATGATTCTACTTGCTTCCTCCCTGTCTGCTTCACTTACTTTCCTCTCCTTCTGCTTTCTGCACTGACAAAGTTCCTTCTTTCTTCCGCCGCAGCACCTTTATTGTCGTAACCATAATGGAGATTGTGCCGACTAGAGAAGGGGTACATGACCTCCTACACCTGTGCTCCCGCCCGCCCGTATCTGTGCCAACTCCTGCGTGCAGCAGCAGAGTTGTGCAAGCAGGGTGGTACACCTGAGCTGATACATCCTCTTACCGCTTCTCTTCCTCTCTCCTACTCCAGCTTTCTTTGTGTTTGTCAGTCTTTCAGGCTCTGAGGGTTTTTAAGACCCGGTGCTAAGACCTGATCTCTTTGTTATGCTTCCGGAGGAATTGAACTTCCTCAAGCCCCAGCTGCTTTCTGAGAGGTTTCTTAGAGAAAGAGGATTTCATCTCAGACTCATCTCCATCCTTTTTTTCTTTTCAAGAGAAGGTGCAGAGAAGTGCTGAGCGCCTTAAAACGATCTATTTATTCAGAGCTAGTCATGTTGATGTCATTCCTTTACTCTTTAGCACAACAAACACGAGACAAGCGAAGTGAAAGTCATAAAACTGAGTATAGTAAGAGACAGCAAACAAGCTGGAACTCATAAACTGTATAAACAGAGATCACCTAAATCAACAGCATGTCAGGAGAGTAATCCTCCCGGTGTGCTTTAACTACACCGAGTGATCCTCAGAAGTGGCATCACTCTAACAAAAAGTGAGAATTACTGCTGGTCATTTAATCCTCCGCCTCTCACACTGTCAGATAAAGGATTTTGGAGTCTTTCACGTCATGCCTTTGGGTTTGATGACTCAGATCGACTCTGCTCTGTCTTGTTTGCTCTGTTGGGCTAAACAGAAAGAAAGCAACACAAGGCAAACAACTCATAACACTGAGATCTACTTTTTTTTTCCCCTAACATAATGTTCTCATTATTGAGGCTCAAATGAGATCAGGCACCTCCTGAAGAGTTCTGACTTCAGCAGAAACAATACTAAGAGATTGCAGTAATTTCGAACACTGGCATGACATTTTGCTCCAAGTGAAACATTTATGTATCTCTCCCTTTCACTTACTCTTATTTCAAGTGCCCTGGATGATAGTTGAACATGTGCCTACAAGGCTGCAAGGAGGCCGAGGGTTCTGAAAATGACACCCAGGCACCAGGAAATTACAGTCTTCAGAGCATATCAGTAAGAGGCTAATTCCATATAATTTCTCACTCTAGTTACAATTTCAGTTGTGACAAAGAAGTGTCAGAATTTTAATGCCCATTATATTTGTGATTTATGCTGTTTTGCCATAGTGCTCTGACCTTCCTATGCCACAGTTTGGTTGAATGGTCATTCCACCCTTCTTGCTAAGAGGAATGCCAACGGCAAGGAAGAAGTTGCACTGAAATTTTTTCTAGTGGGTAACCTTATGTGAGAATTCAGTGTGGGGAGGGAGTGGAAGATGAAAATTCAGCAGAATAGGAATGAAAGTTTTTAAAAAAGGCAGTTGCTTCAAAGCTAAATATTTCAGCTGAAGGATAACTTGAGTTGAACTGATCCAACTGGACATTAGTTTTCAACTTTAAATAACCTGAGCGGTGGTTTCAAGCAGAAAAGAATTCAGAACTGGGTTTCCAGTTGTGTTGTAATGAGACCCGATTTGTAATCACTCTGTCAGTGCTACTACACTTGGTTTATTTACATTAGTCCCAGCATACTCCTAAGTATTTCCTTTTAAGTGATACGGTTATCTGCGCTCCTCTGAGATGCTGCTGCTGTGTCCTTGTGTGGGAACTGTTTTCTGCTGTTGGCAGGATAGCCCATTGAGCTCTTGGGGTGGGATAATGCAATTCTTGGCACACAAGTGGTGCGGGAAAGGAAAGGACCATGATAAAACTCTTGATTTATCTGTCTTGGACTCTGAATAAAGCCAGTTCTTGACACAGGCCTGTTCTCTTAATGATTCTAGCACAGTCTTCTTTGGGATTCCTGGAAAAAGATTTCTTTGCACACTGTTTACCCAAAACTGGCAGCTACCTTGTCAGTGCTCAGAACCCATCAAGTCTGTAGCCAGCCTAACTTTAGCTGAGGCTACATAGAGAAACATCATGATATTTTAGCAGATGCCTAAGAAGTGGTAGCAATAGCTCCAAAAATAGGATGTTTTAAGGCAGTACTTGTGAGGGACAAATGCATTTCCTTCAGCCTACTTGTTAAGCATTTGCTGCCTATTAAACATGTTGGTTTAGCTCCTCAGCTGGTGTATTAAAGCCCAGCTCAACCGACTTTCATTGGATGTGTGCCCGTTGAGAAGATGGTTCTTCAGCTGCGTATTGCCAGCCCACCAGGAACCCAGCTCGTGTGCTGTGCGTGCACACGTCGCTGTGTGGATTCCTTCAGGGCTCCACAGAGGCAGTGTTTTGTAGAGCTGGGGCTCTCCAAAGTGGTTGTCGGGATGTGTGCCACAGAGCTGTCATATCTCCCGATAAAACAAGAAGGCAGGATGTGGATAACAGCGTGCCCATGCTAATCTTACCACAGTTGTTAGTTGTCAAATGTTGGCAAGCGCCTCCAAACCTCTATTTCAACACGCTGCTGCTTCTCTGTGCCTCCCTGCAACAGCATTTTCCTGTGCATGAATCAGATACTGCTTGTGTTGGTCCAGTAGGCTGTAGAAGCTCTTGAAAGGGTGTTTGGAAATGGTGGGAAGGACTGGGTCAGTACAATCTCAATCCATGTTTTACCTGTAAATGTTTAAGTAGCTAGATAGACGTTCTTGCCTTGGATGTAAGGTGTCTCTGCCTAAGTGGTGTTAAGTTAGGATTTGCCTTGTCGTGCATGAGCCTCGAACTGCAAACTGGAAATACCAAGACCGGGCTGAGTAATGCAGTGCAACCTGCTCAACAGGGTGGCCGAAGCACATTTGCTGGGTTTTCAGTAGTACGAATGCACAGGGTAAGTTAATACTGATTTCTTTAAACGGAAGGGAAATTCGTAATAGATGTTTCACAGTTTTAAAACCTGGTACTGAACTTCCATCACAATGTTTTTCCCAGTTCCGCTTCTAATTCTGGTTCCGTTACCTTATAACTGCTTTCTTAGATGATCTATTAGATTAGATTTATTAGATATTAGATCTATTCCAAAACCAAAAGTACTAATTATTTCCATTGTCTCCATCCTGAAAAACGGGGGGGAGGGGAAAGGGGGTAGTTCGGACCTCCACTGTTGCATATTTGGTGCTGTTCATCTTTCTTAACAAGACTATCTATTTGAATATGAATTAATGTTGTAAAATTAATGCATTAAAGGTCTGCATCAATCATATTGAAAAGCTAGCAAAAATGAATTATAACATTCATTCCATCCCAGTTTATAGAGAAAAATGTCTGCCAAGGAGAAGCGGATTACATTTTTATATAAACAAAAGTCTAGACTTGAGTGAATTACCATGGTATTTGAGAGACTGGCTATCAGAAAATTTCAGATATTAATGAATTCTTTGTAGCATAATCCCCCAAATTCCTTCTGTTACAGTTATCTGAAAATACCTTATAACTTTTCAACTTACTTGTAGGAAATTTATGATCCACCTGTGATTTAAGACTAGTTTGAAAAAAAAAAAAGCTGCAGTGTGGCAAGAAAAAAATTGTGGACAGTAATTTCCTTTATCAAAATTAGTTTTCTCTGAAAATAATTTTAAGTACTTTTATCCAATGTGAAATCTTAAGCCAAGCTTTTTGAACCTCCTACAAAAATGTAAATTAGTTCAGTTCCCTGATCTGGTTTGTTCCTACCCTTTCGTCAATCAACTTATTTAAGGTTGTGTTTTTTGGGCGGAGAATGAGTCACTGGATAAAGACCACAAAGTGGTGCGGGACGAGGTTTTTGTGTCATTTCATCAGTGTGCAAGGTTTGTGTACGGGCATAGAACCTAGGGCAGGAGAAACTGCAGACATGTCTTTGTGTGTTTTGAATGGACGTTTGCCTTTATTTTTGCCCGGGCACTTAGCGTAGCATCTCACATACTCAGTGTGCTCCAACTGGGAGTTGTGCAAGTGCTTGGAGCTCCTGGGAGCCACACAGCTACACCTGACTCAGTTATGTGGTGCATCTTACGGATGGTGTGATTATCTGACTTTTACTTAAAGATGGAATGGAAAGAAAAAGGTTGATACTTCAAGACTTCTGTGAATGCTTTAGATTTACTGTTTATAATCCCTTGCATAAAGAAGAACCTCAGTATCATCATCCTTGGTACACCCCACAGATACAGACACAGAGCGCTAGAAGTTGATGTTGACCTTTCCCTTCAGTCCTTGAACCAGCCACTTTTTTTTGGGGGGGGGGGGGGGGGCTTCAGCGAAAAAGGNTTGCTTAAGCAGAAAAGGAGAGGAAAGTAAAAAAAGGAGTTTCCATCATGAATCCAACACTGGTTTGTAGTGATAGTGGTGGAGGATTCTCTTTTGACATAACATTTTTTCCGAACACTGCTCTGAGGTTTCTAAATCTTGACTAGGGATGTTTAACTCAAGTCTACGGATGCTGCTTGAGGAGGACAGATTCCTCTTTTATTGGTTTCACAAAACTCAGACTCGTGTTGTCCAAGAAGCTTTGTCAGACTAACTCTTTGTAAGGGTTTTACTCACACCCAAAATAATATGGTGCTCGGAGGGCATTTATTTACTTATTTGAACTGTGACACAAAAACTTGCACAGCTCAGAAGATACTAAACTCCTTCACTTTTTCAAGAAATTAATGAAATGCATTGCAAAGCTCAAATATTTAACTTTCCAATTACCTAAGTCTTTCAATCATCTCTAGCTGTGACAGTAGATGGACAGTAGACGCTGGTTTCCACATGTAGTGGTCTTTAGTGGGAAGTGAGATCCTGAACGGCAAAGTCCAAGTGCTACTTATGAGCATGTTTTGGACTGGATGTAAATGCTTAGTGGTGCAGAGGAAAAAATCTCCTGAAGGATGTGAATCACACCGTTGGTCTTTGATTTCTCCAGCGAAAATCCTGCAACAGCAAATGGTTGCCAGTCAGTCTGGTTGTAGTTGTTTTGTCAGTACGTCACTGTGACTTTCTAAAAGTCATGCACAGGATTGCTCACTAGCCCTTGGCTGGGAGAGGCTGCAGAGACTGGAAAATAATTTCAAGTAGCACACAAGATATTTAATATTTCCTAGCTTTAAGAATTGCTCACAAAGATGATCCACAAATCAGCAGCTTTCCTTCACCCGACAACTGTGGAGAAACTGCAGTAATTGAACAAGGCAGTTGTGTTTACTCCACACTAAAAACGAAACTTACTTCATTGTAAGGAAGTCTGTGATGAAATTTGAATGGGTGTTTTGATTGCAACCATTCTTCTTGAGTCTCAGCTTTCTAAAATTTTTATTGCCATCCTGGAAGCCATTGGGCTTAAAACTTAGGAAAATTGGTTCAGACAGTTTTTTGAAAGCCTGCTGACAAATACCTTTTTTTTTTAACATCAGAATTAGAAAACACAGGAGTCTCCTCATTGTTTTTTCAGGAGTGTTTGATAACACTTGGCCTACAGAGATCTTGCAGAAGCCTCCATCCTTTTAGGAAAGGCTTCATTGATCCATTGCTGAATATTTTGAGCAAAGACAGGACACCTGCCACGGGCATCCATATGTGTGATTGATGTGTCTCTGTTTTAGGGAAGTTGTAAGCAGCTCAAAAATTTGAGTTAAAAAGAATAAATATAATTTTCACTATAAATTGAATTCCTGATTCAGTGCACAAAATGTGGCATGGGTTCTGTCTCCATATGCCAGCATGAGCAGAAGTAGGACATAAACCTCACAAATGTGTCTGTGAAGAAGGCAGAAAAACTTGCTTTGTACTTGAAATTAATTTAGATTTTAAACTTCATTCCTATCTTAATGGTTTTCTTGTGCTGGCCTGGAAAGAAGCTATATGCCCCTGTGCGAACTGGAAGAGACTGAGCTCTTCTCATTGTTTCCTAGAAATCAGACAAGGGACAATGGGAACAAACTGGAACACAGGAGGTTCTATTTAATCGGAAGGAAAGACTTTTTCACAGTGAAGATGACAGAGCACTTGAACAAGCTGACCAGAGACCTTGTGGAGTCTCCATCTCTGGAGACATTCAAAAGGCGCCTGGACACATCCCTCGGTGACCTAAGGTAAGTGATCCTGCTCTAGCAGAGGGTTGGACTAGATGATCTTCAGAGGTCACTTCCAACCCCTAACTTTTTGTGATTCTATAAGTAAAAAAGGGTGTTCTCCTAAGCACTTGGCACCACCTGTTGTTGACAAACAGACTAGCAGTCTGGATGTACTTTCTTCCTTCCAACTGTGAAAGACAGGATGTAATTGTCCCGATCCGATATCGGGAGTGGCTCGAATGATCCCCAGACGAGATTAAGACACAAACGAGGTCAGATGCCGTGCAAACTTATAAACTTTATTTTCTACTACTGTTGATAAGAGCGATAGGACAGAGAAGAAAAGGGGGAAGGAAGTCAGAATCCCTAAGCAAGAATAGCGGTAGAAATGCATCTAATTACCACCACCACCACGGGGGTCCAGCGATGTTCTGCTCAGGTCTCGGTACAGGGGATAGTCCAGAGAAGAGAAGATCCACTGAGGTGCAACAGGATGCCACAGCAAGCAAGTCAGCCAGTCAGCCAGCTCCCTTAAAATAGGAGGACGCCGCCCCAGTCCCTTGAAAAGTCCGCCCATTTGCACGGAGCTCATTGCGACAGGTGACGCCCCGTGGTCCTTCATTCGCGCATACCCCAATCTAGCAAAGAGAGGGGTTGGGGGGGGGGCCCGCAGAGGCTCCCGTCCCTGTGCCCCCCTCCCCACCTCCACCTCCGACGCGCGCGGACAGCGGCTAGGTTGTTATTTCAGGATGTCGTGGTTTTTCCTCGGGACTTTCCAGCGGCGCAGACTTGTAACAGGATGCTGTGGTTTGTCACAAGACGGCAAAACAAAGTTCAGTGTAGAGCAGCAGAGCAAAACAAAAGTCCTGACCAACAATGTTGAGACAAGTCCCTGTTCAGTCTCTTACAGTAATGCATAATAATTATATTTTTTAAATACACGTTTATCAGTATTTTGCTTTATTTTATGCTGTTAGAAGTGGCTGTAGGTATTTCTGGTAATTGCATGTTTTCAACATTGTCATATTGTCTTAGAGGAAAGATACTAATTCATAAATATTCAGTCTTCTGAATTGATTTCCATCATAAAAGCATCAGTGCTTAAGTTATTTACAGTGAGAGTAATATAATTGCAGCTGCTTCTCATAAAACATAAATGCCAGAAATATTTATTATTAGCAGTGTGTTTATGCCTTCATAGTAAAACTTTGGGTATGGGAAGAAACACAGGAGATGGGAAAGCTTAAAACTAAAAAAAAGGAGATGATGCAGAAAATGGAGAAGGTTAGAAAAGTAGGCTTTGAGTTCCACTAGAAATATGCACAAAATGGGTAAAGCCCCCTAAATATCTAGAAATACCATCCATTTGAGGATTTCTTCTCACAAACTGTGGCCTCATGATCACAGAAGTCATACCCAGTCTACATACTGCAATCTGCCTCAAGGGCCTCTCAGCAGAATCTAGCCTTCTTGTAGAAGAAAGATCAAGTGCATCATATATCTGTGTGGGGGGATTGGACTAGATGATCTTTCGAGGTCCCTTCCAATCCGTAATGATTCTATGATTCTATGATATACACTAGATATTTCCTAACAATTTAACAAACTATCCCAGGCTATCTGAGAACGTTATAAAGGTCTTTCTGTCCAACAAATTACACTAGCGCACTTTCAATACACAATGCTTGTGACTTAATACTTGAGTAGTTATGCAATTTTTATTCTAAAAAAAATCACATGCCTGCTAACCCTGGGTCAGGTTAAATCCTAGCAGCATCAGAGTAAAGTACTCTGGAGGTCACAAATGGCTGAGCTGAAGCAGGGACCCAAATGAGCTCACTGTGGCAAATCTACGGTCTAGTACCATGAATAAGAATCCATTGCCTGGTTCAGCTCTGCACTGGTAACAGTAGTAACAGATAAAATGTGTGAATTCTTATCCATAAGAAATGATAGAATCATAGAATCATTCAGGTTGGAAAAGTCCCCTGTGACCATCAAGTTCAACCATCAACCCTACTCTGCCAAGTTCACCTCTAAACCATATCCCCCAACACCACATCTAAACAACCTTTAAACACACCCAGGGATGGCAACTCAACCCCTTCCCTGTGCAGCCTATTCCAATGTTTGACTACTCTTTCTGTGAAAAAATATTTCCTAAAATCTAGTCTAACCCTCCCAGGTGCAATTTGAGGCCTTTCTCTCTTGTTCTTTCACTAATTACCTGTGAGAAGAATCCAGCACCAATCCGTCTACAATGTCCTTTCAGGTAGATATGAGTGATGAGGTTTCTCCTCAGCCTCCTCTTCTTCAGACTAAACAGCCCGAGCTCCTCCCATTGCTTCTCATAAGATTTATTCTCCAGGCCTTTCACCAGCTTAGTTGCCCTCCTCTGCACTTGCTTCATTACCTTGATTTCTCTCTTGTATTGAGGTGCCCATAACTACCCCTAGTTCTCAATCTGTGGCCTTACCAATGCCAAGTATAAGGGAGAAAATCACCTCCCTAGTCCTGCTGGCTACACTATTTCTCATATAAGCCAGGATATCACTGCTGGCTTCTGTTCATACATTTGTCAACGAGAACCCACAGGTCCCTTTCACAGAATCATAGAAACATTAGGTATTGGAAGTGACCTTGAAAGATCATCTAGTCCACTCCCCCTGCCACAGCAGGATCCCCTAGACCATAGAATCATAGAATCATTAAGGGTTGGAAGGGACCTCAAAGATCATCTAGTCCAATCCCCCTGCCACAGCAGGATCCTCTAGACCAAGTGGCACAGGAACATATCCAGGTGGGTTTTAAACATCTTCAGAGAAGGAGACTCTTTTTGCCTTTCCAGCCACACTTCCACAAGCCTGTAGCACTGCATGGGGTTGTTGTGATCCAAGTGCAGGACCTGGCACTTGGCGTTATTGAATCTCATACCGTACCATCCTCCTTCTTATTAGTGTGTACATGCACACCCAGAACTGCAGAGGCCGAGGTAAAGGGACATGAGTGCTAAAAGAAATCAGTTCATGCTCAAAAGTTATGGGAAAAATTTCTCTGAGGTTTTAATTATGATACCAAGTGCATTTGTAGCAGCGATGAAAAGGGACTTCATCTTAAAGAACAGAGTTCACAGCTCAAGTTTTTCAAGCCACAAGGGAAAGGCTGCTCTGAGCCGAAGGAGCTAATTATTAAACATTCATAGTGTCTTCTCACAAACAGAATATCTGATGGCTCGAATTGCTGGTTAACACACAACGGTGAGGGGAACAGCTTCCACATGTCTGTTTCTTCCTTCAGAACTTACGTCTTGAAACAAAGCTCCTGTGAATTCTCCAGCAAGTCAGGAGACAGCGTGAGCTTTGGCCACCATAGCAGACAGCTTTGGCATGGGGTCCTGCTTGAATGAGATATAGCATGAAAAGGTGGAGAATCAGGTAGAGGGATGTGGAAGGGAAGGAATTGGATGCAGCCAGTGCTCCACAAGCCAGTTCATTGCCTTAGAATCA
>VXBP01002800.1:0-250072 GCA_013400115.1 Rhinopomastus cyanomelas
TGGTGAGAGCCTGGAATGGGTTGCCCAGGGAGGCCTGTCCTTGGAGGTATTTAAGGCTGGGCTAGATGAGGCTCTGTCCAGCCTGATCTAGGGTGGGGTGCCCCTGCCTGTGGCAGGGGAGTTGGAACTGGATGATCCTGTGGTCCGTTCCAACGCTGTTTGACTTGGTCTGGGTGATCCTGCTGTGTCAGGGGGATTGGACCAGATGATCTTTCATGGTCCTTTCCAATCCCTAAGGATTCAATGATTCTAATAAAGATATAGAGGATAGAGAACCCACTCTGAAGGTCCTGGCAAAGTCGCAGAAATCCAGGAAGGCTTACAGTACTGTGACGACCACCTCCACAAAGAAGAGAAAGGTCCTAGTTGTTGGAGACTTGCTCCTGAAAGGGACTGAGGGCCCAATATGCAGAGATGACCCCCATCATAGGGAAGTCTGCAGTTTACCGCAAGCCCAAATCAGGAACATCACTAGGATGCTCCCTAACCTGGTGAGATCAGCTGACTATATATAACCCACTGTTGATTGTCCTGACAAGTGGGCAGGAAGCTGTATTCCACAGCGTGAGGGGAAGGAAGAAAGACCTTAAGTCATTAGGGTGTTTGGTGAAAGAGTCTGGGCCACAAATTTTATTCTGTTCATTACTTCCATTTTAGGGTGAGGACATGGGCCGGAATACAAGGACTCAGTCCTTTAACGCCTGGCTATGAGACTGGTGGTACAGGCAGGGCTTTGGGTTCTTTCAGACACCAGACCTAGCAGATATGTATGGGGGGGTTATCTCAGAGGGGAACAAGTGTTCTGGGGCAGGAGTTGGCAGGACTCATTCAGAGGACTTTATTTTCGAGGTGGAGTGGGGTAGTTGCTGGGTAAGCACCAGTGGGACAGAGCTCTGGTCTGAATGAAAACCAAGTGTCTTCTCCATGTCCTAGGGTGACATCAGAGTGCTCAGCTTGCTCCCTGAAGTACCTGTACTCCAATGCATGCAGTATGGGGAATAAGCAGGAGGAGTTAGAAATCAGTCAGGTGATTATGATTTGGTAGCAATTACAGAGACCTGGTGGGACAGCTTGCGTAATTGGAATGTGGTCAAAGCTGGGTGGTGTTGCTGACACCCTAGCAGTCTGTGCTGCCATTCAGCAAGACCTGGACAGACTGGAGAGCTGCAGAGGGAAAAATTGAATGAAGTATAACAAGGGTAAGTGTAGAGTCCTGCATCTGGGCAAGAACAAGCCCAGGTATGAGTGTAGGCTGGGGACTGACCTGTTGGAGAGTAGTTTAGGAGAATGGGAGCCGGGGGTCCTGGTGGCCAGCAGGATGACCATGAGCCATCAGTGTGCTCTTGTGGCCAAGGGAGCCAACAGTGTGCTGGAGTGCATCAGAAGGGGGGTGGTTAGCAGATCAGTAGAGGTTCTTCTCCCCCTCTACTGTGCATTGGCTAGACCACATCTGGAGTATTGTATACAGTTCTTGGCCCCTCAGTTCAGGAGGGATGTGGAGCTTCTGGAGGGAGTCATCTAGTGATAGGACAAGGGGCAATGGGTGTAAGCTGGAACATAGGAGGTTCCTCATAAATATGGAAAGGAACTTCTTCACAGTGAGGGTGACAGAGCACTGGAACAGGCTGCCCGGGGGGTTGTGTAGTCTCCTTCACTGGAGGTGTTTAAAGCCCACCTGGATGTGTTCCTGTGTGACTTGGTGTAGGTGATCCTGCTGTGGCAGGGGGATTGAACTAGATGATCTTTTGAGGTCCCTTCCAATCCCTTATGATTCTGTGATTCTACGATTTGGTTCATCTCTGTTAGCAAGTGTTGCACTTAAATATTAAAGTCAAAAACAGAGTCCATTCTTTAGAATTTCAGACTTTCCTGTAAGAGGTGCTTCTCAAACTGAAACATTTCTGTTGCATTCTCCCTGCCATTTTCTTCTTCAATTTATATATTTTATGGAAGGATGTGAGGGTACTCTCAGTTGATAGGCAGGACTGCCTTCCACAGTTACGCACCCGTCTTTGTTTACAAATGTAGCGATAAGAGTAAAACAGAAATTGCTGTAAAGAAATCATCACTAGCAAACTAATACAATGCACTGGAACTGTCATTTCATTTTTTCTTCCATTAGCAATAAAGTTTGATGAAAAGGAATATTCTCAGTTTCTGATTCAGTGTTCTTTATGAAATGCGAGTTTGATGTTCCAAACACAATGTTTGCAAATTGCCCAGAGATCAGAAGTTCTGAGCCAATTTCAAGGTCCATAATAGCAGCTCTCTTGTGTTGCAAATAGTCCTGTGAGCATGGCCCAAGTGTATTTTCATATAGGTACCTCGTATTTTAATTTTTGTTTCACTGTTTTATTTGTTGAATAGAAGGCTCTGCTGCTGTGATTGATTACTCAATATATTTTTTTGAGAACTAAGTGCTTTTTACAAGGAAGGAAAGAAACTGCTAGTATGCAACTATTTGACAATGCAGATAAAAGAAAGCTTTGAAAATGAAAAGCACTGTGTCTCATCTGTAAGGTTCTTTTAGAAAATGAAAGTGTAAAGAATCGTATAAAAAAGGGAGGACTTGTGTTCACTTGACACTGTTTACTTCAGTAGGTCCATATAGTATGAGGTACTGTTTGAAATGTTAAGTGATGTCGACTAGTCATTTGGAATTAAGATGCAGGGCTGTGAAAATAGATTGCATGCATCTTTCTGTACGTCATTCCTGTCTGCATGCCTTGGGATACAGTTCTTGCACAAACTGTGCAAGTTTAGTAAGACTGGCAAGTGTCAAGACAAAAATAGTGCTTGCTTGATGATATTTCAGGATAGGCAGGTTGCATAGACCTAATTTTGGTGTTTGTATCTTTCTGGCTGCCTGTTTATGTGACTGCAAATAGGACACAATGTGACTTCTCTATTCAGATTCAGTTGAAATGATCTCACAAAGCTTCAGGGCTCTTTTGCTCGTAGGTTTATTTATTTCAAATCTGCATTGTGTCTCTTGATGGAAAAGTTTCTTCATGAGTGCTTGAAAGACTTCTCTCTGATATTTTTATTCATTAGTAGTCTGAAATCTTTAAATAGTTCTTTTCTACTCATTCAAGAAAAAAAGAATGACAATAAGGCTGTTTGAAAATCATTTAACACATTATACTGCTTAGAAATTAAAATTTAAAAAATGATAAGTCCTCATTTTTACATAATTTATTGAAAGTTTAGTAAAGTTTTTTATTACATAAACACACCAAAATGATGTTTGTAGCTTTAGATGTTCTGTGTGTGTATCTCTGAATGGTGGTAATGTTGTAGATGCTCTTCAGAGACTCAGCCACATGTCACAGATTCACAGAACTTTAGGGATTGGAAGGGACCTAGAAAGATCAGCTAGCCTAATCCCTCTGCCAGAGCAGGATCACCTAGACCAGGTCGCACAGGAACATATCCAGGTGGATTTTAAATGTCTCCCGTGAAGGAGACTCCACAACCCCACTGGGCAGCCTGTTTGAGTGCTCCATCACCCTCACTGGAAAGAAGTTCCTTCTCATATTTATGTGGAACCTCCTATGTTGAGAAGAGCCCGGCTCCATCCTCCTGACATCCACTCTTCACATATTTATAAACGTTAATGAGGTCACCTCTCAGTCTCCTTTTTTCCAAGCTAAAGAGACCCAGCTCCCTCAGTCTTTCCTCAGAAGGGAGATGCTCCACTTCCTTCATCATCTTTGTGACTCTGTGCTGGACTCTCTCCAGCAGTTCTGTGTCCTTCTTGAACTGAGGGGCCCAGAACTGAACACAAGATTCCAGATGTGGTCTCACCAAAGCAGAATAGAGGGGAAGGAGAACCTCTCTCGATCTGCCTCCTTCTGATCCACCCCAGAATGCTGTTGGCCCTCTTGGCCACAAGGGCACATTGCTGGCTCATGGTCATCCTGCTGGCCACCAGGACCCCTAGGTCCCTTTCTCCTACGCTGTTCTCCAACAGGTTGGTCCCCAACCTATACTGGTACTTGGGGTTGTTGACAGTGCACTCTAATCCCTCATCCAAGTCATTAATGAATAAATTGAATAGTACTGGTCCCAGTACCAACCTGTGGGGGACTTCACTAGATACAGGCCTCCAACTAGACTCTGTCCCATTGACCACTACTCTCTGGCTTCTGTCCTGCAGCCATTTCACGCTCCACCCCACTACTTGATCATCCAGAGCACACTGCCTCAGTTTTGCTGCGAGGATGCTGTGGGAGACTGTGTCAAATGCTTTACTCAAGTCGAGACCACATCCACTGCTTTGTCCTGAAGCTCATCTGCGTTTTGTAACTTAAGTTACAGTACTTTGCATTTAATAGAAAAGTTATATAATAAAATACAGTGTATCTGCCTAAATGCCTTACCTTCTTTCCTCTGAAAAAACAGAAAAACTGTAATTCTTAAAGGCAAGTTGTTTCCTGACCTGTGATGCTAAGACAATTACAATTTTGGTGCTTTGTGGAAATACTGGTTGCATTTGGATTCATTGTTTTAGGTGAAGCTTAATCTTTTGAAGAGAGACAGCTTTAAAAGTGCAGCCATTTTATCATTTAGTGTAGTTAAATATCTGCTGATCTTTTCCCTGTTCACTCTAGTGCTTCTTTACAAGCTCTTAGAGACCTGTTAACGGTGTTTTTATGAATACTGATTCAAGACATACTTTAAAAAGTTACTTTCATTTCCTGACCATTAAAAAAAAAAAAGTACTGTTTTGTTTTGCTGTAGGAATCTGATGGCCAAGGTTGTCCTTTCTGCCGCTGTGAAATCAAAGGAACTGAACCAATCATTGTGGATCCCTTTGATCCGAGGGATGAAAACTCCAGGTGCTGCAGTATTATTGATAGTTTTAGTATGCCCATGTTGGACTTGGATGACGATGATGACAGAGAAGAGTCTTTAATGATGAATCGATTGGCTTCAGTCCGAAAGGTAAATTTTCAAATACAGTACAACAGGTAAAGCTGTGACTTTTAAGCAGTGAGAGGGTGCACTTCATTCTCTTCATTTCAGCAACTCAGTTCTTGGGTTGAAAAAACAAAATGCACCAATATTGTAGCAGTAATACTGAATTTGAATAGGAGCGGGGGGAAAAATCATTCCAGGTTCTCAGCTGATGTGAACTGGGTTAACTCTGTAATGGACAAAGTTTGAATTTGCACCAGCCAAGACTCTTATCCAAAAGATGTTATGTGGACAAAAAATGGCATATATACAGAATATAGTAGTTGTTGTCTGCACATGTTGGTATACTCGTGTGCACATGATGTTTTAGGATAAACCTTTAATTTCTTGGTAGTCTTTAAGTAGTATTTATTCGTAAAGATGACTCAGAACCCAATTCTTTTGTTTGCAAGTAGCTTTTAATCATGTTTCATGTGAGTTGTCTGTGTTTTTTTCTTAAGTTTTTAGAATTAGGTACTTCTGGTGGGAAAAGCATAACTGAGATTATTCATAGTGACTTTGTGGTTTGGGACTTTTTTTCCCCCAAGAAATGCTCTGTATCATTCTGGGATCTCACTTTGGTCACAGGATATTTTATCACTGATAAATAAACACTACCATTAACAAAAGTTTGTTTTATAGTGGTAGTTTTCACTACTGTATTTTAGCCTGGAATGGATATTGCCATAGGCCATAACACACTGAATTTTACAGCACATTTTCTGTATTTTACCTTTTACTGAGGTAATCTAGACTGAATAGTTGCTTTGGATTTCAGTCTGTGACATCTTATGCTTCTGTTTTCTTACTGCTGCATTTATTTTTTTATAAGTGTTTCTCCCTCATATCTGAGATTATCAGTTAATGTGCAAACTTCCGGTGTCCTCCGTAACCTTTTAAGTCATATGAATTATTACTGTGTGCTGTGTGTAATGCAACATGGCCTACTCTTGGGAACAATTTATCCTTCCTTCCTGGACTTAACTTGCTGTCTGCAGCCTGACCTCTTTGAAGCAGACTTGAATCGATGGCCTTTTATAACACTACCACTTCCATGGAGAGGTAAAAATGCATTATGCTTTTATCAAAAGAAGAAAAAGTAGCCTTCAATGTAAAAAGCCCTGTTTTCAGTATCCCAATGCTTACGTGCTTTGGTGCTTGCTACTTTTGTCATTAACCTCATTGTTCAGTGACAGTAACCTACTAATTGTCCCTGAAGTTTAGAAAGTCTTCTAATCTTTGTTAGCCTCTTACTTGTTTCTACTTGAAATGTTCTTACCTGAAATTCTTGAATGATCAGGCTGGTGGTTTTTCAACTCCCATTTTCCTCTTAAAACTGTTGCAAATGTTTGTAGAGCTGTGCTGTTAACCCCACCACCTGTGTGGAATATGGCACTGTATGCAGGTTTTGTTAGCAATGCCTTCATCAGCCTTGTCTGTGTCTTTTAATCATTGTTCATTTTCCCTGCTGAATAGAAGAGCCTGCTAGAAGTCTTTTTCCTGTGGCTTTATGTAGGATTTTACTTTTTTGTGTGTTTTTTTTTAATGCTGTTAATATGATCATGGTTCTGCATGATGGTTGTCATCCTCTGATTTGCTGAAACAGTGGAAGTTAGATGACAATTATTGCAGCCAACCTGCTGCTACTGTTTGTTACTTTGCAATCCCAATGAACAGATTTTTCACATCTGATTTTAGTGCAAGAATTGTCAAATGCTTTCACAACATAAAGCTGTCAATATTTGAAAATCAAATGCACCAACTTTATCACAAATCACCTGGCTAGTCCATGTGGCATTACTGAGAAAGTCTTCTTATGACATATATGTCTGGAAGTGGGCTGGTATGTTAAACTTGCTAGAAGGGCAAAGTTGCAGGGACATGAAGTCCTCATGAAAGTGACTGTAGGGCTCACTGATGTGTTGTGTAAACAGAGAAATCAGGGTCCTGAGAGCCTTGTGGGAGGGGCACTGCTCAAGTTTTTCTAAGCTGTTACTACCAGCTTTCACTATCTTTGGGACTTCTACTTGGAAATATATCAATAATGTGAAGAGTAGCTGCAGTAAGCTCATTTTAGAAACACACACAGTCAGATCCATCACTGCTAAAGATGCCTCAGTGCATTTTTTTAAATGAACTCTTCTTACGAAATTGAAAAGCTCAAAAATACTTCTTGGAATCGTCATTAAAATGCAAACATACAATTTTATATCACCTGCTCTACTTGTATGAATAATGAGTAGAAGTTGGATGTCAGAATAACAACAGTTCTGCAGTTTGTCGCCCTGTCTCTGAAGCATATTCATATACTGTGAGAGGTATCTGAATTGAGTCCCCAGGGTCCTCAGACTTGAAATGGCTTTGCGGAAAAGAGTAATCACAAAGCTACTTACTCCTTATTTAACACAATGAGTAAAAGGATACACTTAAGAAAAATCAGTCAGTCTTGCTAGGTGTTGTATGTGAGTCAGCAACAGCTGATCAGCTGTAACAGAGGCCTGCTGCAATTAATACGTTGATCTGTCTCATCAGTTTAGGTTTTTTTCATTTCCAAATTGTCTTCAGATGCTTATTTATGAAAGAAAGATTAAGGGTGGTGCCAAATCCTCTGTTAATTGTCACAGAGACATTTGCAGCCTTGTGGTATTAGATTAGCTGGTGCAGTTATTGCCTGAAATGTTCCTTCTCTTAGCACTGTATTGGTTGTGCTAGCCAAGCACAGCGTTATGAAATGCATGTTAAAACAGTGCACATTGCAGGCTCAGATAAATATTTCAAATACATTTTTCCATTTTTAAAGAGAGCATTTGAGTTTCTAGTAGACTGCTTATTATTCTAAAATGTTTAATATTCTATAGTTCCAATGAGCTAAGAGTTTTCTGTCACTGTACCTCACTTATTTTAAAAAGAAATAAAAATAACGGGAACACATAGTTCCTGTTAAGAGCAAATAGTTTCAGATCCATAAGTGCAAAGATAATTGTTTGATCGAAATAACATTAGATTAAAGCATAGAGGAAAGCCTCAGAAGTATAGGAGACTATGCTGAAAGACTATAGGAGAGTAGTTTAAATGAGCCATCTCTAAAAATGCTAGATGAAGTTACTTTCTTCTTTGGAATTGATTTCCTATTTTTAATTATAGTTAATGCGTGAATGCACTGAAACCATAGGACCCAAAACTTATGGTTTTGATTGTTTTTGCTTTTTTCCATATTATTACATCAGCTTTTTTTTGGTGATGAAAAAGGCATGCACTGTGTGGTAATAATATTTTTTATGTAATCATATAAAGTAAAGGAACATGTTAAAAATAATTCAAATATATATCCAGATATTCCTTTCAACAGTACATTCTTCACTTACACGTGTCACTTCCTCCTTAATGGAACCCCTGGTTTGTGGGAATTTGTTAAAACCGTGCCGTGAAACGAGAGCTTTCTGAACTGCCTAGCTAGTAATGCTGGGAGGCAGGGTGTCTTCCTTTCTTAAAATGGATTTTGCCAATTGATTTCCTTGGACAACATGGTGCTGACTCACACAGACTTAGCTCCTCTCTCCTTCACATTCATTTTCTTGAGTCCATAAAGGAGAGCTCAAATAAAGGAGAAACTTGTTTGTGTGTAAAATATTTACAACAATCAGTGTTAAGTGATATAACTTCACATTTTCGTAATTTTTTAAAATCCAGATTACGCTGTTGTGCCTAGGTCACACGGTATCCTAATGAGGAGTAACCAGTATTTGATTTGCTCTTACCTGATTGTAAATAAACTTCAGGAAACTGCTTGGAAATAAGGTCAACTTCTTAGCTATCTCCTGCAGTTTATAAATTACTGAGTTTGCTCCAGCAGGATAACAGTCAGGGTAGTATTCCTCAGCAAGGGTTTGTGTTGTTTTCATATGTGCCTGTGTGTCAGAAAGGCGTTTGAAGCTAATAGCCTGTTAATATTTCCATGAGAAAAAAAACCTTCACTAGAACTTGTAATCAGTGTCAGAAACAGGATTATTCTTGAGTTCACACCCACTAGGGGCAAACTGATACCCGTGTATTCCAGTAATAAATACATCTGATGAAATAACACAAGTGTGGTCTGCTCTGCAGTTCAACTGCATAGTAGTCACAGCTGCTATTCCCTTGGCAGCAGCCTTGCCAGTCAGATGAAGTTCATGTTGTTACAAAGGAGTCAGTGTTCTTTTCCTTAATGACATCATTATTGCACATGCCTGTGTATGCTGCAGCAGAACCCCTTTGTTCACTGGGAGTCTGTCTTCTGTCACTGCCAGTTCCGTTTTATTAGCCTCTGTCTTAATTGCTTTCTTGTTTTATCTTTTTGTCACTGTGCTGCTTTCATTGCTCCTTTATTTCCAGAAATCTCCAGCAGGTCACAAACAACAGCTCTTCATCCTTCGGCAAGTCTGACAAAAGGAGTAGATATTGAGTACTTCTGTTAATGCCTCCCTGGTATCCACAGCCATCTTGCCATGGCTTAGCTGTCAGTAAACATCATTTGATGCAGCTAGAGAGGATGGGTGGGGTGGACAGGAAAAATATGGGGTCTTTTATAGTGGAAATATGATGCAAATCTGATTCTGAATGATGAAGAAAACTTATTTGTTGCTGTGGAGTATTGTGATCTATTTTTAGTGTCAGATCTAAACAAGGAATCATCATTTTTAGTTTAACAAACTATTCTCTCTTCAGCACCAAGTAGTGATATGGAATAAACTTTCTTATGGGGAGAGAAACTGAAGCTATTTTGCTTTATTTAAATTAATTTCTTTTCTCCCTCCTACCTTGGAAATTATTTGTATACCTGCTGGTCATTATTAATTCAATTTTTAAAATATGGATCCACTGCATATTGTGATAGTGTAGTGGCTGTAGGATACTTTCTGTTGCAATGTTATCCAGTAAGACTTTGGTGGCTTCTCTTTTTGAAGGAAATCTGGTAGCAATCCCAATTATAGAGAACAGAATTTTTAAGCTGAGCTGTAGTACAGAGCATTGAGTGAGGCATTATTGTACTGGATCTTCTTCCTGGATCTGCTTTTGGAAGTTTTCAGACTCTTTAATACAGTCACCATATGTGAAGAAAGGTCATGTTCAGATGTTTACCTTGTTAAAGAACTTCCTAGTTCTTGGATGTACAGCATTGGTGAGAAGAAGCTTATGGAAAGTTTGAATCAAAGAGATCTAGCTTAAGGATATGTGCATTTTTGTGAGCAATTACTTATGCTAACCTTAAGAAGGTGACAGATCATTAGCCTCCATAAGCATGTTACATGGTGAGAACACTGGGGTGCCTCAGTGCAGCAGTGGCCTGAGGCTGATGACTGGTGTGAAGAATACCTTCCAGCTACTTGTGTGTACTGTCCAGGAAAGCACAGAACGGCGTAAACATCCAGATTTACTTACAGTACACTGCAACAAATACAGTGGGTTCACAGAAATAACTTGACCTCTCTTACTCAAACAGCCACAGTGTTTGTTAGAAATGAGCCAGACAAAGTTTTGTAATTAGTTGCAGAAGTGGGATGTGCTTGTGTTGAAGGTTGAAGTCTTTGCTTCTGATGAATTGAAAGGACAAGTCAAGACAAGGTCGTAATTTGTCATTGTGTCTTTACTTTAGTATTTGATAAAGTGATTTTTCCTAACAATATGTTTGTAAATTGGCAAATAAATGAGGAATTAACTTCTTTGCCTGCTGTCTTGCTGACGATTTTGATGTAAAAGTTTTCAGAAGATAGGTGCAATCTGTTTTCTGCGGAATTATGATTTGAAAATGGGTTCTAGTTAACAGACAGTATCGTAGACATCCAGCTTTTAAGAGTAATTAATAGAATTTTAGATGGACTACTCTTTATTATTAAAAAAGTTATCAAAAGCAGTATTACTTCAGTAGTATATCTAAGTTTGTGATTGCTCCTTTTGTATGGTAATGGTTGCTTGTTTTTTCATCAAATTGCTGGATTGTACTTTTATGTGCATCACAAGCTAACACAGATCTTCGTTTTTAGAGAATCATAGAATCATTAGGGATTGGAAGGGACTTGTAGACTTTTTCAGTAACTATAAGATGAACACCTATAGTGCCTGTTAATTAAAAGATCATCAGGTGTCCATTAGGATAAGCAACTACTGAGTATCCAACAGGCATCAAATACCTTAGTCATGAAATGGCAGTTGTATTCTTGATCATCTGGTAAATAGTAATTTATTTATTTTTTTTCTTGAAGTGCAATGAAAGGCAGAATTCACCAGTGACTTCACCAGGTTCTTCTCCTCTTGCACAAAGAAGAAAACCACTTCCAGACCCCGTGCAAATCCCACATCTTAGTCTTCCACCTGTACCTCCTCGCCTGGATCTTATTCAGAAGGGAGTAGCACGGTCACCATGTGCCAGCCCAACTGGATCACCAAAGGTAAATCATAGTGAACCATTATATCATTATATATGGATATTGATAAATTGTATTTGAGTGACCTCCAGGTGAACTTGCTTTTTTGTTTGGAAAATTGACTATTTTGAAATTTCACAGAATCACAGTATCACTCTGGTTGGAAAAGACCCCAGGGATCATCAAGTCCAACCATCTACCTTACCTTACAAGTTCACCCCTAAACCAGATCCCTCAACACCTCATCCAAATGATCTTTAAACACATCCAGGGGTGACGACTTAACCACCTCCCTAGGAAGCCCATTCCAGTGTTTGACCACCCTTTCTGTGAAAAAATTCTTCCTAATATCTAGTCTAAACCTGCCCTGTTGTCATAGAATCATTAGGGATTGGAAGGGACCTCAAAAGATCATCTAGTCCAGTCCCCTTGCCACAGCAGGATCGCCTAGACCAAGCAGAACCCAGTGCGCGTGCTGTGAGAACAGGAGGCAGGGCGACCAGCTCAGCTTCGGGAGCTTGTTTTTGGCTTTTCTCTGACTCTTTTGGGAGAGGAGGAGGGGCAGCAGTGTTCTATCACTAATTGCTTGTGAGACCAGCACCAACAATGTACTTTCAGGTAGTTGTAGGGAGTGATGAGGTCTCCTCTCAGCCTTCTCTTACTCAAACTAAAAATTTATTCTTCAGGCCCTTCCCCAGCTTAGTTGCCCTCCTCTGCACCTGCTCCAGCACCTCCACATCTCTCTTGTGTCGAGGTGCCCAAAAGTGGACACAATATTCAAGCATTTCAAATAAATAGGGCACTCTCCATAGCACGTGCAGACTCTTAACAGACCACCTTAGTTGCTTGTCTCTTCTCCTTTCCTTTTCCCCTTTATTTCTTGAGTCATTCCCTTATTGCTTGGTCAACACGCAACAGCAGAAGTGGGGGCATTCTTTCTGAAGATTGCAACTACAAGGCCAACATTTATCTTGCTAGCAAGTACTCTTGTGGTGATGCCTTGGAAATATGTTAGGAATGGTAGAGCCGTATTTAATCATGGGAGAAGTATGCATACCTGTATGTAATGTTTTTAACTTACTGTGTTTGTTTAGTCTTCTCCTTGTATGGTGAGGAAACAAGACAAACCTTTGCCAGCACCACCACCTCCCCTGCGTGATCCTCCACCACCCCCACCGGAGAGACCCCCTCCAATTCCACCAGAGAACAGGATAAGCAGACACCTGCATCATTCGGAAAGTGTGCCTTCCAGAGACCAGCCGATGCCCCTGGAAGGCTGGTGTCCCAGAGATATGTTTGGGACAAATCAGTCGGTAGGATGTCGAATAGGAGGTGATGCTTCTCCCAAAGCAGGACTGACTGCAATTTCAAACATGAATGGAAGGCATAACCGCCTGAGTTCTGAATCGGGATTTGTGAGGAAACACAGACGTCATGAGCTGCCCACAGAAGGTGCCAAGGTATGAAATGAGATAAATGTGTTAAATTCTAATGTGATACCCTGCTGCGGCACTGTAGCGTACATGGAGTAGTGTAGTGTACAGTTTATATTGGTCAGTATTCCTAATTTTTTGTGTTGATACTTCATAATACGCTGGTCATAAATAAATGGTTTGTTAAGTACTATAATTTGTAAAGGAACAATACATGAGGGCCTAGGTTACAATTTTAACGTTAAAGTTTGGCTTGGAGACAAAAAAAATAAGAGAATCCCCATCCAGCCTGACCTTGAACAATTCCAGGAAGGGGGCAAACACAATTTGACTGGAAAACTTGTTCCAGTGCCTCAGCACTCTCATAGTGAGCAATTTCTTTCAAAGATCTAATCTAAATATGCTGTCTTTTATCTCGAAACTGTTCCCTCATGTCTGATCACTAGAATGCCTTGTGAAAAGGCTGCTCTAAGTGCCCCCTGGAGCCCTCTCTTCTCCAGATTGTACAGCCCAAATTCCCTCACTCAGAGCTGCTTTTTGTTTTTTTGTCTTGAGGACTACTTAGCTTGTGCTAAGAAGGATAGATTTGTGGTTAATACCAAGGAGTTAGAAATCGTAACTTTTTCTGTTTACGTTTTCCAAAGTCACAAGATATTTAACCTTTCTATCTCTGTTACTGGTTTTATAAGGATGTTATTTTGAAAGTAAGTTACTGAAACTCACTTAGTAGTGGTAAAGAGCATTAACATAAATTATGAAAGGTGCTTAAGAAGTCTGTGATGTTACATATAATTAGAACATCCCTTTATTAGCATTGAGGCAAAACACCAGAATTCTACTGACAACTAGGATGCTGTAGGATCTAGGATCTGACTTTCCAATGATACTGGGTTCATATCTTTGATTGTACCTTCATATGTAGCATTCTGGTTGTGGTCTGGCACAGTATTGAACATGATGGAATTAATACTACTCAGATCAGAATGACCACTCAGTGTAGAAGTGTCATTGTATTCTGGCAAATGTACATACTAATTTCCCTAACCAAATGCTCTTTGAACTGTCATATTCAGGTTATAAATCTGAGCCAAGCCATTTGGTTAAGTGGAGCAACTGTTGATTTGGAATTATTGTTTTACAAAGGGAATGTTTACTGAATTTTCATGCCTGATTCATCTATCAATCTTTCTGCTATTGATAAAAGCCAAGAATCAGAAAGACAGTCCCTTGTGGGTAAGGGGGTAGATTCTGGCAAGCCCTGTGTCGCAGAGCTTTAAAAAAAGTTAATATGTTTCGCATGCTGTATCTGTTGTTGTCCCACTATGCTTCATCTCTCTCACTTCAGTCAGTTAGTAATCTTAAAATGTTAGTTTTCCCTCAAGCAGTTCAGCTGTAACTGAGTAGTCCATCTAGTAACCATGGTGTGGAACATCCTCTTTTGGTGGAGGGCTAGGCTAACATGTTCCGCAGCTTCCAAACTGGGGTGAGCTGAAACAGGTGTGAAAGTCACTCCAGGTAACAGCTCTGTAGTGTGAACTCCTAGGAAAGCCTTTGTCAGTAGTCTGTTTTGTACAGGAGGAGGATACCCATTGTAACATTTGTGTGATTTTTAGGTCTTTTCAAATGGCCATCTCATAAATGAAGAATATGACATCCCTCCACGGCTTTCACCACCTCTCGCAGCTGCCTCTGTCATCTCTAGTGCTAAGTAAGTTAACTTTATCTATAAAAGAAATGTGTTAGTGTTAGATTATAGCACAGATTCTCTGGTACTAAAAGATACAGGGAAAAGAAAGCAAATTAGCTAATATAACTTGATTATACATTTTCCAATAATTTTAATGTGTTCTTACACAGAAAACGTAAATTGCATTGATTAATTTGGCATAGTTCTAATGTTAATTGAGCATACTACATTTTTATAGGAAGGTACAATACACAGTGGCAGATTTTGCTCAAAGGCATTTGGCAGCGGGAGCAGATACTGTCTGGTTTTGCCTCTACTACTACAGAAATGTGACCAGAGCTCTTTATCACAGGAGATGAGATTCTAGAGAAGTGCTAAGGTGAAGGAGCATGATGCTGTGTGTTCTGCCCCATATCTAGTCATGCTTGCTTGCTTCAAAATAATAATGGGGCACACAGTACATATTAATAAGGAGAATTTTCTAGTTAGTGTGTAATTTTGCCATATCTTCAACATCCAGTCCATAGTTTTTCAGTCATCAGTATCATAAGACATTCAGTTCCAAGTACCTTTTGTAGTCTATAAATATGTTAGGACTATCTAGCTGGACCATCTCAGGTGGTTGAGGGAGAAGTAGCACTGGAAGGTATTCTCGTGATATCCTTTCTATATTACCAAGAAACCTTGAAGGTGAAATTGTAATCTCAGTAAAGACAACTGTGGCTTGGAAACCCTGGCTCCCTTGAAATTAGCATTTGGCATGGCGCTTCTCCAGCAGTGTTAGAAGGAGTTTCCAGACGTCTGAACCTAAGGACACAACATGTCCTTAGCTCATGCCTTGACAGACCAGGGAGTTTGGATGCCACAGCTGTTCTGTAGTAATTCTCATTGCATTGCAGGCTTACCCTGTGACAAATAGAAAATGATGTCCTCCTTTATGAATGGCAGTAAATTGTTTTATATACATTGTAGTTTTAAGGGTAGAGCACACTGGGAGCCAGTTGCCATGAGTAGCTGACAGATCCTGACTTGACGATATAATTTAACACTTTTTTTGCTGACATGGAGTTTGCTTGAGACCTTTAAAGATTAAAGCATTTCCTGCATTAGCAAATAGTACTCTGTGTAGGACACAAGGATTGATAGTAAGGTCCTGATGTTTGTACTGTACGTATTACAGGACAGCAGTTAACTGACTAGTCTTGTTCTATGAACTTAAACAGTCTTTAGCAACCAGAACAAAATAGAGCACACTTAGAATGTGTCCTGTATTTTAGTTCAACCTGAAAAGTCATTAAAGCAGTTCAAATGTAAATATGGTAATGGAAAGATTAAAGGGATTCATTTCAAAAGCACAGTCCTGATCCAGACTGAAGTACATGAACTGCAAGTTCATAATGTCTTAAGTTCTGTGAATCAGTTTTCCAGTAAATGAAAGAATGAGAACCCGATAATAACGCATTGCAATCTAAGACAATTTCAGAATCTTAATGGAGACTATATTAGCTCTGTGTAAGTACTTTGAGACTGCTATTGCTTTACAAATCAAGAGCACCTTTGAAATACTAATCACATAATAATATTTACAACCTGGCAAATACTCTCCTTAGTTTAAAGGTAATAAAGAGAGGCTTTACTAGTGTGAAATGTTTGTCTAAGGCTACACAATATTTAGGACACCTGGAACTTAAGTCTTCAATAGTAGTGCCAGTCCAGTAACAATTACTGAGTAGAAAATGAGTGAGGAGGCTTTATCTGTTTTTTCCAGTAATACCTTTGAAGAGGGATTTAAGCAACATTAACAGTCAGTTTTGGACATTTCTGGGACAGATGTTAATATTCCAAGCACTGCTATCTGCAGAAGCCACCAGTGCAATTGTGATTATCTAAAAAAATCACAGGCTTTTATACACCTATAAACACATGTACATGTGTGTGTATACACACACGTATGTGTGTACATAACATCTCCAGGACATGCTGGATTGCTGTGTAAAAATGACTGCACAACCACAGAAATGAGGAATTTTATCCTTTGTGGTCCTTTCAAGTGTTTACCCGAGTTCTCATTGTTCCTGTATATTTTTACCTTCCAGTCTTTAAAAACCCATGCAGCAGTAACACAAATCTCTTGTCTATCTAAGAAATCGATGATTAAAAGAGCAATTTTACGCTGCATGCCAGAGTAAAATTTTGCTCCCTTTATTGAAGGTGCTTGAAAACTGCAATATAGAGTTTGCAGTTTGCCATAAATCTTACCCCATCTTCGCCTAGTTGGTCTTTACAAAAGGAGTTGGATTCCCATCTTACACGAGCTTGTTTCTGAAGTCAAAAGTGTATTAGGGATTAAAGAGTGAGAATTTACAGGTAGCTAGGGAGCTCTTGGTCTTGAATATATTTAAATATAGGCAGTATATCACCTCCCTTCTTTTTAATTTATTTATTGATATAGTGACTGGCTGGTACTCATGGCAGTTATTTTGTTTTGTTCAGAAGACCTGTTTTGAAGTCATGTGGCATCATTCATAATAAATAGTGAAAGACATAGTGCTGCTTATAACCTGGAAATGGAGATTGTAGATTTCACCTCTTTCCTGGGCTTCCAGTGCTTTCAAAATGTCACTGCTCATTAAATGCAATTAGTAATTTAAAATACAGGCAGAGTATGGGAGTTTGTTAACTTGTGGCTGCAAAAAGACACCCCTGAAAAAAGGGTGAATGGCTGGTGCTACACCTAAGCCCTGCTAAATACTGTTAGCACTGATTTGACTTCTGTTTAGTTCTTTTGGTAAGTGCAGATAGCCCTGTGAGTACCTATTTAGTTCTCTGATTGTTTGCAAGTTTAGGTATGTTGTGCTTGCTTAAAGTAGTTGGTTAACTGTCAGAAGGTCAGCTGTCCCTTTTCACTGTGTGTTCCCAGTGACAAAGCCACTGAACTTACAAGTTTTAGTCTGACATGGTGTTTTGTAACTGTGTATGCAGCAGACATGTATTGAAGCTGTTTAGGCTGAAGAAGAGTATTTGTGTTGAGCTGTGGTGAATTGCATAACAATTAAAGCAAAAATGATCTTTTTCTCAATTATGTAGGTGCTCAGTTCCTTCAGCACATTGTCTCTCTGACAGATCAAGGGATCACACAGATGATGAAGATGAATACAAAATTCCTTCTTCACATCCTGTGATACTGAGCTCACAAGCATCTCATGGTCACAACATCAAACCTCGGTAAGGCCATCTAGCGGTCTCGAAGTCAATTTATTTAACAAAACTCCGTATTTTCAAAAACAGAACTTGATTGAATAGATGTAATAATGGTTACGGTTCTGGAATGTCCTGTGTTGTCAAGCTTGTATTACTTAGGCCTCTTTTCAATTTGAATAGCACCATAGTCGCAAATTGTGGACGTCTATCTTCAGTTGGAACTGGGTTTATCTTGCTTTTTAATACCAGTTTTGTAGTTGATCCTTTTGTCCTTCAGATTTACATTTTGAGAGCTGACTAGGAGATTCAACCACAAGAACTTGAAAACTTTTAGAATAATTGTGTGACTGAAATTCTCAAAGTCAGATTTGAAAAGCTTAAACTTTCACATTTTATATAATTCATTGTAAAAGCAATGCAGCACTGAAAAAGACATTAATTTGCAGCAGTATGTATAATGTATGTACTTCTGTTCTTGTTTGGGCCCAACGTTTGGGTGTAATGTCTTTTTAGCTTTATGAGCCTCTTTTCATAGCATATTTCTCAGAAAAAGAACCCTTGCATTAAATTCAGATGGAATATATCTCTCTTGCTTTAAACATGTTCTAAAATAATGTCTCAACAATTTCACAGTTCTTAATTACTACTGAATTATGGCAAGGAGATTTGAAGCCAAGGGACATGGCAGCTGAAGGCTGGGTAATTCTTGGGGATGTTCTTGGCCTTTGACTCATTAAAAAAATCTGAACACCTGGAATTAATATATTAAGTCTTGAGAAACAGATGCTAAATCTCCACTGGTCTTGTAGGCCAGAACTATGATTTTAAAATCAAGTATTGACCTAAAAAGCTCGGGCTCTTCTGCTATTAAATAGTGCAATTACACTATTGCCATTTGTTTCTGATCTCCCCCAGAATGTGATGTCAAGCATCAGTTAGGTCAGCATGTCTCTCATAGCAAAATTGTCCAGTAATACTTTTTAGATCTCTTAGTCAGTGTTTGGAACAGGTGTAATAAAGGTGACAGACGTGGTCTAAGTGATCCTGCTCAGGGAGATTGGACTAGATGATCTTTAAAGGTCCTTTCCATGCCCTGATGTTCTGTGATTCTGTGTAAAAGGGGTGAGTGGATCTAAGTGCAGGGCCATGGCAGAAGGTGAGTACCACCCTTGGCTGCCTCACAGAATCACAGAATCATTAGCGATTGGAAGGGACCTCGAAAGATCATCTAGTCCAATCCCCCTGCCACAGCAGGATCACCAAGACCAAGTCACACAGGAACACATCCAGGTGGGTCTTAAACATCTCCAGTGAAGGAGACTCCACAACCTCCCTGGGCAGCCTGTTCCAGTGCTCTGTCACCCTCACTGTGAAGAAGTTCCTTCTCAGATTTATGTGGAACCTTCTATGTTCCAGCTTACCTCCCCAGTTGCCACTGACTAACAGATGTAAGCCCCTATTGGAAGGCAGCCAGTCTAATAAGGGTATAGGGGATAGAGAACCCACACTGGAGGTCCTGACAAAGTCACATAAATCCAGGAAGACTTACAGTGATATGACGACCTCCTCCACTAAGAAGAGAATGGTCCTAGTTATTGGAGACTTGCTCCTGAAAGGGACTGAGGGCCCAGTATGCAGAGCTGACCCTCATAACAGGGAAATCTGCAGTCTACCTGGAGCCTGAATCAGGGACATCACTATGTTGCTCCCTAACCTGGTGAGATCAGCTGACTATAACCTACTGCTGATAGTCCAGACAGGTGGGGAGAAAGCTGTGTTCCATAGCTTTAGGGGAATGAAGAAAGACCTTAAGGCATTAGGATGTTTTGTGAAAGAGTCTGGGGCACAAATTGTATTCTGTACATTACTTCCATTTTGGAGTGAGGACACAGGCCAGAATAGAAGGACTCAGTCGATTAACGCCTGGCTACGAGACTGATGTTACAGGCAGGGCTTTGGATTCTTTGACAAGAACTGGTTTTATCAGACACCAGACCTTGCATATAGAGATGGGAGGGGTTTATCTCAGAGGGGAACAAGTGTTCTGGGGCAGAAGTTGGCAGGACTCATTCCGAGGACTTTAAACTAGATTTGAGATGGGGTGGGATAGTTGCTGGGTGAGCACCAGTGGGACAGAGCTCTGGTCTGAATGAAAACCAGGTCTGAATTAGGGTGGAACCTGAATGCTCAGCTCATTCCCTGAAATGCCTGTACACCAATGCACGCAGCATGGGGAATAAGCAGGAGGGGTTAGAAATCTGTGTCCAGTCAGGTGATTATGATTTGGTGACACTTAGGGAGACCTGGTGGGACAGCTTGCATGGCTGGAATGTGGTCATGGACAGCTATGTCCTTTTCAGGAGGGACAGGTCAGCAAGTCGGGGTGGAGGAGTTACTCTTTATGTGAGAGAGGTGCTGGAATTTATTCAGTTCTGTCCAGTGGCAGATAAAGATAGAGGTGAGAGTTTGTGGCTGCGGATTAAGGGGCACGCTGGCATGAGTGACACTGTTGTGGGTGTCTATTACAGGTCACCAGATCAGAATGAGGAACTTGATGAGGCCTTCTACAGGCAGCAGACAGCTGCCTCACAGCTACAGGCCCTGATTATCATGAGGGATTTTAATTATGCTGATATTTGCTGGAACACCTACTCATCCAACCACCCACTGTTGAGGAGGTTCTTCCACTGCATTAGTGACAACTTCCAGGTGCAAATGGTAGAAGAGCCCACTAGGAGAGTAGTGCTGCTGGATCTTGCACTCACCAACAAGGATGAGGTTGAAGCAGTGAAGGGTGAGGTCAGCCTTGGTTGCAGTGATCATGAGGTGATGGAGTTCAGGATCTCATGTGGCAGGAACAGAACAGCTAGCAGAATCACAACCCTGGACTTCAGTAGGGCCACCTTTGGCCTTTTCAAGCAATTGCTAGGGCATATCCCGTGGGACAGGGTACTGGCAGGTAAAGGGGCTCAAGGTAGCTGGTTAACATTCAAAGACTACTTCTTTGAAGCACATGAAAAGAGCATTCCAACAGGAAAGAAGTCAAGGAGGGGAGCCAGAAGACCTGTGTGGTTAAACAGGGAGCTGCTGGGTAAACTGAAGAGGAAGAAGAAAGCCTATAGGTCATGGAAGGAGGGGATGGCCACTTGGGGTGATTATAAGGCTCTGATGAGAGAATATAGGGATACAACTAGACAAGCCAAGGCCTCCTTGGATCTAAACCTTGCAGGAGAGGCCAAGGGCAAGAGAAAGGGCTTCTTCAAATACATTGCAGATGTAACACTAACACTAGAGGCGATGTAGGCCCCCTATTGAATGAGGTGGGTGCCCTGGAGACAGAGGATACAGAGAAAGTAGAGATACTGAACATCTTCTTTGCCTTTGTGTATATTTCTGGAGGATGTCTTGATATCAAACCCCAGACTGCTGAAGACTCCAGAGATAGTCGAAGCAAGAGATGAGCCTGCTTTGGTTGATGAGGACTGGGTTAGGGATAAGTTGAGTAAACTGGATGGACATAATTCCATGGCCCCAGATGGGATGCACCTGCATGTACAAAGCGAGTTATTGCTATCGAAGTTATTGCTAAGCCGCTATCTATCATCTTTCTAAGTAATGGACATCAGGAGAGGTGCCTAGAGAGTGGAGGACAGCAGATGTCACTCCAATCTTCAAAAAGGGAATGAAGGAGGACCCAGGTAACTATAGACCAGTCAGCCTCACCTTCATCCCAGGAAGGGTGATGGAACAATTTGTCAGGATGGTCATTAGGGGCAGTCAACGTGGCTTCACCAAGGGGAAGTAGTGCTTGACCAACCTGATAGCCTTTTATGAGGGCATAACCAGGTGGAGAGATGATGGCAGAGCCGTGGATGTGGTCTATTTTGACTTAAATAAGGCATTTGACATGGTCTCACACATCCTCTCAGCCAAACTGAGGCAGTGTGGTCTAGATGATTGGATAGTGAGGTGGATCGTGAACTGGCTGCAGGATAGAAGTCAGAGAGTAGTGGTCAATGGGACAGAGTCTAGTTGGGGCCTGTACCTAGTGGAGTGCCCCAGGGGTCGGTTGCTGGGACCAATCCTGTTCAATCTATTCATTGATGACTTGGATGAATCAGCAAGTTTGCTGATGACACAAAGCTGGGTGGTGTCATTGACATCCCAGCAGTCTGTGCTGCCGTTCAGCAAGACCTGGACAGGCTGGAGAGCTGGGCAGAGAGAAATGTAATGGAAGTATAACAAGGGTAAGTGCAGAGTCTTGCATCTGGGCAAGAAAAACCTCAGGTACCAGTATAGGCTGGGGACTGACCTGTTGGAGTAGTTTAGGAGAAAGGGAGCCACGGGTCCTGGTGGCCAGCAGGATGATCATGAGCCACCAATGTGCTCTTGTGGCCAAGAGGGCCAACAGCATCCTGGGGTGGATGAGAAGCAGGCTGGTTAGCAGATTGAGAGAGGTTCTGTGATTCTGTTAATAGAGGCTGTACGTGAAAAGCTGATTTCTGTTTTTCAGTTTATTTTTTGGCTAGTGTGCTTTGTCCAGCACTTGTGGTTGGGTTTCTGGCATTAATCCAGGACTTGCTACAAATACTACCATTTGCCATTCAGTTTGCTCTGTGTTTAAAACCACCAACCTATATTCCCATATATTCTCAAGAATTTTAATCTGAAACATACCATTCTACTAAGCAGTAAGAAAAAAACCTGCTATTGAATATTTATATGTAAGTATATATGATGTTCCATATACCTAAAATGTCTCTTTAAGATGATGTCACTGCTTAGGTAGGAAAGCTGAGATAAAGCTTTTGAAAATAATTTTTATTCTGGTTGATACATTCTTTTAATGCACTTATTTTACCTTATGGGGACTGGAGTGTCAGAAAAAGCTGAACTTTTTAGTGTCAGCTAAACTATTTGTTTTTCAATTGTTTGAATTTTTCATGAATGTTTAGCATCTTTCAATCCCGTCACCTTGTGTCACCTTCTCTTATTTCTTTCCTAGGTATTACTTTCTCAGTCCTTGTATAATACAGTTTTCAGTACATGTAAGAGCCTACAAAATTTAATATGGATGCTTTGTGATTTAGAAATTGTGTCATGTTTCCATCCTACCCACAGATTTGTATTGCCATTAAGACTGTTTTGCTCTGTTACTAGTAGCCATGACAATGCTAAAACAAGACTGATACAGTGATTCAGAGTCTTATTTTCTGGCAGATCAATTGTGTTCCCAGGTATGGGGCAAGCTGAGCAATAAAAATAGAAGGAATTTTGTCATTACTGATTAAGCTACTATTAGAAAAACAATGCATTATTGCATTAGTTATATTTTCCCAATAATGCTTTTTCTTAAAGAGGGAGACTGAAGGCTTGCTGGTTAGTACTCATCTGCTTGTCCTTATTTCAGCATGATTTGTAAAGTCATTGCTTAACTGGGCTCATTATGATGTGAATACTTCTGAAGAGGTGCTCTGTTAAGCTGTCTTGCTTGCCATGTGGTGGTTATGTTACTGAAAATGCAGAACAGGTTCAAACTCAAGTGGAATAATATATTCCTAGTTATCTGTATGTACTGAGCAGTCATTGCATCCAGTGCATTTGAGAAATTGAACCAGCCTAATTTCAAAGATAGAAGCAATGCTTTCACTACCACTTCCCTGGGGAAATCAGTTCATAACAAAATACCTCACACTAATAGGGGTTTTTTTTTGTTTGATTTTTAACTCTTGTAATTATTCTTACATTTATTTCGTTACTCCTAGTTACAACTCTTGGGACTGCAAACATGATTTTACTTCCTCTTTCCTGTTTTTATAATTTAAGTGGTTCCAGACCTTAATTCATTGCTCCTTTCCATATGACCAAAGCTGATAGGTTTATTAACATTCCTACTACTGGTAAAAACCCAGGATCTGAAACTTGAGCTGTATGTAGCTGGAGCAGTTTGCAAGTATTTTATTAATAATTCTATGTGGTGATTGGGTTTTTTTTTTTAAAGCCAACGTTGTTCAGCATGAAGGACTTCTTCCAAAGAAACTTTGGTTCTTTCTGAATATGCAGGGGCCACAGTTCTACTGGCAGGAGTAATTTCCCAGGTTTTTCACATTTTTGGTCTGTGTAATTCCCTGCTCTGTTTGAACTGAGTAATTTTAAAAAATGGATCTCCAGTATTTTTCTGAGAAGATTACAGGCAGCTTTTTAATGCTTGATTTAGACATTTTTCATATTTAATTTGATGCTGTTTCTTAATTTTGAGGGCATAATATTATTTGATGAAAAAAAAAATCAGTAAACTGTGGTAGAAGTATCAGTGAGATCCAGCTTTTTGATGCAGAAATGAATAGACTCCTGCAAAACTGCTTTGGCTAGTTCAATTCTTTTTTAAAAATGTTTTGCTAAGAATTTAGTTGAAATTTATCACTGCTGGTCGTGTGTTGCAGTGTTCTGTTTGGTTGCATTTTTATTGTCTTGGTGTGTTTAAATGACTTTTCTGTACTGTGGATAATTACCAAAATCCTCATTTCCCTTTGCCATGTTCAGGTAATTCAACAGCTAAGAATGCAAAATAGGATTGAGTCTGTCTTGACTGTGTGAATAAACTAATGGCCTGAGCTCTGATGTGAAGACTGTGTTTAATGCTAATTCTTCTTCTATTTTATATTGCAGCCTTGAGTAAGTCATTTGAGCCATGTCAGTATCCCACCAAAAAAAGCAGTGTGAATCTTGAAAGTAGTTTTATTGTTGATTAACCAGTATCTGCTCTCAATACAAAAGCCATCAATTTTAGAATTGATGCAGGTATCATCTTTCATTCATTTCTGTATAATGAAGTGCCAGCTCAGGAACCTGATGATTCTGGAAATGAACACTTGGATAACTGATTGATTGTTTTGTGTTTAATGTCTGTCTTCAGGGTGTGTGAGAATGGTCAATGTGCTGGAATAGTGAATGGAACACACAGTACTACTGAGATGAAGAAATCAAAACATCCAGAATTAGGTATGTTTTTATTTTTCACTATTTAGCAAGAACATAAAATCTGTGCTGTTGTAGGGGTACAGCAAGAGAACATTCAATTCTTGTGATTGTGTCATTCAGGAGATGTCTGTGATGCACCCACTGTTCCTGTACCTATGCCACCTGCAGGACCTCCTACCAGAGACAACCCAAAACACAGCTCTTTACTCAACAGGACACCGTCCGATTATGATCTTCTGGTGCACCCTTTAGGTTGCAGACTTCTTGCTGATTAATGGTTGACAATGCCAAGATGAACCAAATGTCATGATTATTGCAAACCATGCAATATGGAGTATGTTAAGAGTACCAGAAAGCTAGGAACTCAGTACTACAGGTGTAAATGGCTGAGCTGTACTGAGTAACTGTCTGTAAGCCATCATGCAAGATGAGTGAGAAGACATACTAAATCTGTATTGAAGCTATGAAGAAAACCAAAATAACTTTCCACAAAATAATTTGCAATTTCTGTCCCTTAATATGAAGTGTGAGCATTGCAGTTTAGTACAAGAGTAGATGTTTTTTGCTGTTCTAGCTTAAGTAATTCCATTTCTTTTATCAAAGAGAAAGAATAATGTCAAAGTAGTGATATTCAGGTCAAAGAAAACTGAACTAAATTACTAAATTTATTTCTCAGGTTTTTTTCCCCCACTGTCAGGGCCAGCTCAAAACTCAGTACCAACTCTAGTCACCAAAAGCTATCTATTCCACCCCTGACTTATGTTCTCTACCTACTACACAAAAGTCAGTGTACTCTCCATATGTACTGAGGCTGTGCTTGGCCACCATCCACACCTTCATTGACAAACTCAGCTGCATGATTGTGTGTCTGTATGTGTCGTCATCCAAGCTTCTGGTTCTAATAAAACCTTTGGAACATTTGTCATGTTCCTGTACTATACTTTCTTTGGTCCCTAAAGTATTCCTGAGATGCAAGAGATCCTGAGGCAGAAGACACATAAAAATCATGCTTCTTGATAACTCTAGTCCTGTCTGCACTGCCTTGGTTTAAGGGCTGCATTCTTTAGCTGAAGACTAGAAAATTCACTTTGTATTTGGGGTCAGAGCTTTAGAACAGCAGATAATACACAATAAAATGGAGTGGGTTTGATATTGTCAGCATTGGTATTTGATTAGCAATGTATTTGCTTAGCCACTGAAACACTACTGCTGTTCTGCCATGATTCAGTGAAGATTCCGTTATAATACACTCTTTGCAACAGGGCCACTGAAAGCAATCTCTTGCCCCCTCTCAGGAAGGAGACTGAGCATTGCAAAAGGTCACTCGGAGTATGTTTTAGAGGAGGATTGTGCATAGCAAGAGTCAGGTTTACATTTTCATTACTAGAGTCACTCAACTGTCTTATCAATCCTAAGAGTAAAAGCCTCAGCAACCACAGAAAAAGCATCTGTCTTTATTCTACAGTTCTTAATGAAGCTTTGCTCATCTAGTAATTCTGTTTTAAAATGCAGCTGAAGATATGTTGGATAATTCACCCCCTTCACTACCACCACCTCCACCACCTGCTCGACACAGCATGGTTGAGCATACAAAACCTGCTGGCTCAGGAAGCAGACCTACATCAGGACATGAACTATTCCTTAATTCTGGTAGGAATACAAAGGAAATAACGTATTTCATTTAATTTTTCATTACTTCAGAAGTTTATTTGTTGTGTGATTAAAATTGTTGTTGGCTTCAGAAGTCTGTTTTGTCTGTACTTCATTGTCTAAAGTATAAAAAACATGGGGTTTTTTTAACAGTGGAGATGAAACAACTCAAAATATAATGATAAATTTTCATATATCACAAAGTAATGAAGTAGGTAAATAATTCTATACCAGGCTAGACATTGTGGTAAATTGTCCTTTTTTAGGAGGATTAGGTGCTTGTGAATGGCATCTCCTTGAATCTCGGATAATTTTTCAGTCTTCTGTGTCTCTCGGAAAAGGTATAAAAAATGATCTTCACAATTTCTCTTTGAGTTGCCAAGTGCCTGACCATCAGGTTGACTAAGTGGAATGGTATAGCAGTGGGTTTGGTAGAGTTAGATTAGTGGTTGGACTTGATGATCTTTAAAGGTCCTTCCCAAGCTAGACAGTTCTGTGTTTCTAATACATTTGGTGATGATTGTACAGATTACACCTGCAAAGTCACATTTTTTAATGTGGAAGCTTCCGGCATTTTCAGGAAGTACCTACCTTGTGGTGTCTTTGGATATCTTTGTCCTGTGTATTTTACTTAGAAGCTGTATGGAGAGGCATACATTGAGGTGTTTCAGTGATGGTCTCACAGGAAGGCCAGAATGTAAATGACAAGCAGTCATCTTCAATTCCATAATGGCCTGACAGGTTGTCAAGTGTTTGCGAATATACTAGCTGTGGGATGAAAGTGAACTAGTTTAGGTTGAACGGGAGTTAGCTTTTATGGATGTGTTTTATTGTGGAAGAGGGGAGGAAGGTTGCCACTAGTCAAGGCTTGACATAGAGTGATTTTATTTTTTAGTCTATAGTGCAGGTTCATCTCTGTGTGTTACTTTGTCATATAAGCCTCTGGATGCATCCAGGTAAAAAGACCTAGCATGTTACAGGATGTAAAGGTTGATCTTCATAAATGCAAGGTTAGGAATTAATGTATCTGCAGCAGTCCAGTCTGAATGAGTGCCTCAATCGTATCAGCTGTTGCAGGAACACACTGCACCATTCAATTCTCATGGAAGTAGAGATTAATAGTAGAAGCTCTTTCACAGACACACACACACAAGCTCCATCTATCTATGTGCAGTTCCCAGAAACACGCAGAGTTTTAAATTATTAAAGGTTATTTTACAAATAATCTAAGAAACATCAGTGAGATTCTGACATCATTAGTTATAAACATTTAATAGTTTGTAATTAAAAGTCTGGAAAACATATCCATGGCTATGCATTGTTCTTTGTATTTGCATAGTGAATGCAATCTTACAGCCACAGTTTCATTAATTTGGAAGTGTATACATCTGCTTAGGCATTCATGGCTGTGTGGATTAGTCCTTTTTCATTGGTATGATATTTCTAAAGCCATATTAGTCACTTTGCATTTTGTTAAATAAACTGCTTTAGATTATTTATGATGAGTTTTTGATTATTTGTTTCCATACAAGTCTTGGGGGAGATTTCTTAGTTATCTGCCAGAGTCTGTCAGATTAGAATGATCTCATCATCAATAGCAGCAAAACTTTGTGCTCACATCTCACATACAAACACTCTTCTGAGTCCAGAGCAGAAGCCATTTGATAAACTACATCCTCAACAGTCCCCCTCACAAAAAAACCCACGAACCAGATTAAACGCCAAAAAACAGACGCAATAAGCCAGGACTACATATTTCTCTTAATTTTCAAATCCTATTCCTGTAGTTGGAGAGGAAACAAAGTCTGGTCACAGCCTTTACCAGTCTCTAATATTTGCCCATAGCTAGGACTGGGCAGGTGGGGAATCTGCCTTGAAGTCTTTGTAAACTGCAAAGCACAGAAGTCTTACAAAGCTCTAACCAAACGGAATCATAGAATGGCCAGGGTTGGAAGGGACCTTAAAGATCACCTAGTTCCAAACCCGCTGCAGAGGCAGGGACACCTTCACTAGATCAGGTTACTCAGGGCCCCATCCAACCTGGCCTTCAACAGGCATTCCAGGGATGGGGCAGCCACAAGTTCCTTGTGTAACCTGTTCCAACATCTCAGCACCCTGATAGGAAAGAATTTGTTCCTCATGTCCAACTTAAGTCTCCCCTCTTGAAGTCTGTATCCCTTGTCCTCTCATTACCACCCATCTCAAAAGCCCTGTTGAAGTAGCTGGTATGCTTTGCAGTGTCTTCCATGCTTTACCAAACACAGCTCTGGCAGTGACACCCGGGGTAAGTGAAATGTGCCTCATGTAGGTAAACAGTGCAGGACAGATTACATTTGAGCTGTGCTCTTGTTTTCATCGCTTCAAGATGTAGTTACGTGTCTGCTTTGCAAGAGTTGAACTTGGATGTATGCATGCCAATGCACATACTATGGGGAAATGCCTGGAGTCATGGCTCCTCTCTTGGAAGGCAAGCCATTTTAAGCCTAGCTTCTGCTCATCTCCCCTAAATAGTAACTCTGATTGTTCTAAGACACCTGTTTTTGTCTATTCCCAGATCCCCATTTTGATCCAATAACTAGTCATGTTCCTCTGCCACCTGCTCGTAGAGTAACTGGAGACAATGTCAAAATGAATAGGACATCTCAAGACTATGATCAACTTCCTCCCTCTTCAGGTAAGGTAGAAAATTCTTCGTGCAGAAAATTACTTTATGAAGCAAATAACTTTTATCAATAAAGCCCAATGAATCATTTGTTTCATTACATTTGGTTTTCTTCCAGGTTTGTGTAATTTAGGTTGTAACTTGCATTTTCCTGTTTTGTTGTTAAAACAGTATTTCACTCTATTATTGCCATTTCAGATGTTGTTGATTAGTTCATCTTCTGTCTGAATTTTTAAGAACGAGTTAAAAATGTCTTTTCGCTTTTCCTTAGAATTTTACTTTATACATGGCTTCAGCTCGACCTACCTTTAACACAATTTTAAGCCAAGTTATAATGACTTTTATTTCCTTTATTTGAAACAGATGGTTCACAAGCACCAGCCAGGCCCCCTAAACCACTTCCTCGGAGGACTGCACCAGAAATACACCACAGAAAAGCATACAGCTCTGACAGTGCAGTGGAAAACGTGGATGCAAAAATTGCAAAACTTATGGGAGAGGGCTATTCCTTTGAAGAAGTGAAGAGGGCACTTGAAATTGCCCAGAATAATGTTGACGTGGCCCGTAGTATTTTAAGAGAGTTTGTCTGTTTTCCTCCGCCAGTCTCCCCACGCCTCAATCTATAGCAGCATCAAGATGCATGTTGGAACATGTGGAAATACACGTGTGGAAATGGGCAATGAAAGAGAGAAGAAAGTGGAATATTTTTCTTTCATCCTTAGTAGAAGGGTGTTTGTTTCCAGCCGTTTATCAAAGGCTCATGGCTGCTCTGATCAAGACTTATAAATATGCTAAGGCTTATGTATTTTTGCTAGCCATACTTTTTTAAATCAGGGTTGAACTGACAAAATAATTTAAAGAAGTTTACTTCCCTAGAACTTTTGATCTGTGAAATGCTTTTTCTTGTTTACAAGTTGGCGAGTTAAGTTTTCTAGATGATGCCTGTACTATGTTCGTGTTCATATTCCCCTTGTGGTCAGTTCTGCTGTAGCATTCCAAACAGTTTCCATGCTGACCACCCATCAACTAAATAATCATTTTGCAGAAGTTCTTTGTGTGGGTTTTGGTTGTTTTTTAATCTTACAAGACACTTTAATTGTTTTTTGCATTTCAGCTCATAAAATGCAGAAACTATGTGGCCTTCACTACTGATTTTTTTTTTCTTCTGAGATTCCTTTGCTTTTGAAACAGGAGATATCTGAATGTAAAATACATTATTCTGTCTATGAACTACCTTTTTAAAGGTATTTTGTGCAGCTTTCTGCATAACATGGATTCCATGATCCGTAAGACTCAAGGTCTTCTACATACAGTTTCCACCCAACAAAAATAAACTCCAACCAACAAATAAAACACTTCATGCAGCAGTGATACTGATTTCTAACATGTAAAAGCTCTTCTCAAATTTGACTCTTTGATTGCAGGTTCAAAATGCCCATTTTTCATGGTAGTGCTGTGTTTGAATTACACAGAGTTCTCCATGAGCTCTGTCAGCGGAGGTGTGCCAGACTAGGAGAAATCTTTCTGAATGTGATTCAGGTAAATGTTAGTTCTAGCTTCTGTAAAGTATAATGGGGTTAATCTTTTGAGTGATTATCCTGTGGTTGATGGCTTGGATCAATTTCTATTAACAGAGAAGCTTTAAATCTCTGATGCACTGGTAATACCTACTGTAGCAATATTTTTTGGGTAAAATTCCTCAGTAACCTCCTCTGTACATTTAGTTATTCTCAAGTATGTGTTTAATACCCAAATTTACTCACTCACTTTCCAGCTGCTTAGTTGGAAGTATATGGTTGATGTTATCATCAACCAAGCTTTGATGTTTTATTTTGGAGCCCAAACTGATGCAAGCCAATCGTAAAAACTTCCCAAATTTAGAAAAGAGAGGAAAGATTACTCTTCTCAATACTCTCTGAGTTAAGAGTCCAAGTATTTTCAGAATAATTCTTAAGATTGCTGCTTTCTTGGGTTGTTTAAAAACTTTGAAATCTTTCTAACTGTTGAAAGCATAAACCCATGTGGCACTTGAAGCACGTATCACATTCTGAGATGTGACCACTGTATGAGAATTTTAATTGTTCTAAGACGAGGATGGGGTAGATATTTATTGTTTCTATTCAACTGTCAGTGTTCTACATCACTCAGAGCAAACGGTAAGAGTTACATCACTTACAGGATCCAATCTCAGCAGCCAATGCGTTTGTTTAAAAAGGTTTTTGTTTTAGGCAGCAGATGTGGCTGAATTGCAGGATTCAAAATAATTGGGAACGCCCAGTGGAAATTACTGTGATATCTCAAAAAACTTAAAGAATAAGTTATTTTGTAGTGTCACAAAGCATAGTATGGATATCATCGGTCTGTCTCAGTGGTAAAAGATGAGGATGATTCAAGGTTTAGAGAGGAGCTTCTGTTCCACTGTAGTTTAAGCAAGTGATTCTGAGTTTATGTTTTCAGAAAGGGCATTTGCAACTCCTTTAAACGTTCATTCCTGGAGTAGAGTTTGTGAGAACTTTTGATTGAAGTTATTTCTGTGCATTTAGTTCAAATAAATCTCCTCTGTTTTGGAGGAAAGTTTCTGTAGTCTTATACCCACTTGTTCATTTGGTGTGTTTACAGCATCACTCTAGCATTTTAGCTAACTACAATTCAAAATTATTCATGCTATTAAATTAAACATCCTGGCTGTAGTAGAATGACTTAAATGAGGTTCTAGTGTAACTGCCAGCAGTTGATGACCATGAAAAGATACTTTATAAAGATAAACAAACCAGCTGAGATTGAGTTTTGAAATTTGAAATTGTCATGAACTCATTTTCATACAGCAGCTTTCTATAAAGCACAGCCTTGTATTTCAGGTAGAGGTTGGTACTGCTATCTGATAGATTAAGGCTTTTAAATTTTCCTCCTGCCTTCTAGTTTTGTCTGTCAGAGATGGGTTTTTTTAGTGTGCTCGATGAGCAATATTCCAAGTGGTGACTTGAAAAGATTTCATTAGTCTTTAAATGAGTGTGCTAATAGCACTTCTAAATAGTGAAACGTGAAGGTGATTTCAAATCTGTTTTGGTTAATAGTTTTAAAGTCAAACAGAGCAAGATTGCTTTCCTGGAGCATTGATGTTTACTCTGCAGGAATTGGTAGGCTTAAAATAAATTAATCTGGCTACAGTCTGGTTCTCTAAACACATAGTTCTCTAAATTTATTTTAACCTTTGAAAGACTTAAGGGTTTGAGCCTGGCAGTATGTTACGCGCTTATACATAGCTTTAGGGAAGACTGACTTCAGTGAGAGTGCTTGAATGATCAGAGTTGTTTAAACTCAGAAACATGTACTGTAATATTTCTTCCATATAAATGTCACTGAAGTCTTTATACCATTGTCCTGATGTCTGTTGGATTCACCTTTTATCTCCTTTTGGCTAAATAGCTGCATTTTAAGCAAATTGGCTGAATCGAAGTTGAGCAAAGTAAGTGGACATCAGCAGCATGGGTCTTTTCCAAAGAGTACAAGTAGGACAAAATGGAAATGGTGATAAAATAAATGAATTTAATATCATTAGCCATGTTAATGGCTTGGCTAGAACCCACAAATGGCACAGGTTTTGTTATAATGTGAACTTAGAAAGTTTTGTACCAGAATAATCTTTTCTGTTATATTTCTCTCATTTTCAGCTTGAAGCTTTACTTTGCACTGATGACTCTCACCTGAAATCATTTAATTTTGTCTTAAATCTTTTTTAAGCAAACAAACAGCATATTCTAAGCAAATTCAGGTAGTACCTGTTGACCTGGAATTTAGAGCTTTTAGGAGTGACTTCTTGAAAAGGACTTAAGTAGTTTCCATTTTGAAGGATTTTCTTTCAAATAACTATTTTATCTGAAAATGCCTTTTATAAAGTTGTCTAACATGTGGCAAACTTAGTGATGTGTTCCATTAATTTATATTTTATTCAATGTTCTTTTTAAATTTTGGTTATTATGTATGCTCAAGTTCTTTATCTGTTCATGTATTTTATAAAAGTAATGTTAACAGAACGTTGGCTTTGTCCATGTTTTTTCAAGACTCCGTCTCTTGGGCTCTGTTAAATATTATCACATTCATATGCTGCTTTGGAAATGTAGACCATCCAGTCTAGACATCAAAGAAATAATTGGTTTGAAAGCCCCAAAGATGAGGCCTTGCTTTAAAATGAGTTATTGCTTTGCAGCATTTGCTTTATGTCCCCATACAGTGGTTGATTTCTAAAGTTTAGTAGCAGAAATATATCCGTTGGCAGTGCGTTTTGAATGGGTGTGCAGTGTTTTGAATGGGTATGTAATGTTTTGAATGGGTGTGTAATAACACTTCTGTGGCAGAAGGAAGATAATTATTAAATAATTAGAATTCAGAGCAGGGAACGTGCAGTTTGGCTGTATGTTAATTTACTGGATTTTTTTCCTGAATAAAATTGCAATAAGCTCACAGTTATATTTCTTTAATATCCAGTGCATTTACCTTCTCAATAACTGTATTCTTAACATAAAGCATATTTTAGAAATGTAAAGCATTTCTTTGTTGTATTCCTTATTCTGAAAAAGCTTGAGAAAATCTAACCCCTCTACTGTGCATAATGATGCAACTATTATTATTTAAAACCCTACGCTATTCCCTGCGGGTTGGATTAGACCTTCAGTGATGAGATTTTTGTGGTGCTTTCTTTTGTCTGTGTTAAATCCGTGTCTGTTATATAGGTCAGTAGTCGTATTACTAAGCAGAGGTTAACTGTTTGATATACTTGTTTGTAGTGTGATAGCTGCTTCTTTCTTTCATTTTTACTTTCCCAATGAGGAAATCAGCTGTCACTTCATTGTGTCATAACCAAATTTTAGCAGCTGGGTGTTCTAAGAATGCTTCAGGGTTTTTTGTTTGATAAACAGAGTCATTAATCTTGTACAAGACACCTGCCTCCATTTATCAGTTGCAGTGACTCTTCATCAGAAGAAACTTCTTCACAGTGAAGGTGACAGAGCACTGGAACAGGCCACCCAGGGGAGTTTTAGTGTCTCCTTCACTGGAGATGTTTAAAACCCGCCTGGATGCATTCCTGTGCGAATTGGTCTAGGTGATCCTGCTGTGGCAGGGGGATGGACTAGATGATCTTTCAAGGTCCCTTCCAATCCCTAATGATTCTATGATTCCATCAGGAAAATCATAAATTTATATTTTAAAACACTGTGTTTTACTTGGGCACCTAAACAGTCTTTTTCTGCTCTTGTTCAAAATAGAGCTTGTATCCCAAATGTCTTAATTTACAACATTCATCTCAAATTAGTAAAAATTAATTCCATAACCTTGCTGAACATCATACAGACTCTTAAAGCCTTAGAATGATACGGACTTTGACAAGATTCTTGCTTACTAAACCTGCCAGAAGGAAAAGCACAAACCCATTAAACACAGACCTTCTGTCTGTGAAATTTCTTACCTCTGTCGATCTGTGAAGGAATCAGCTAGTCCAACTACAGTTATACTCTTTTCAAGGAAGAGTCAGCCGTTGTAGCAAGCAAGATGGGGTTGGTGCACAGAAGATAGTTCTAATAATCCAAGTCCTGCTCCTTGTGTTACGAGACTGAGCTGTTTTGAACTGCCCGTCGGTCTAGTGCAAATGAAGGAGTGTTTGCTGTTTGTGAAAACTACTCATCTTCAGTTACTGTGTCTTTTTCCAACAAATTCTTTAAAAGACATGCTGCTTCACAACAGGATCCCAGGGCCTTAGCAGCAGAGAGAAGTGTGAAGTGCCAGTCTGCTCAGAATGCTTTTTGATGCTATAAGGAGTGTCGTGGAAAGACCTCTGTTACAAAGCTTTATCTTGGGTTTTGAAGAGTGTGTAGAAGTACCTGCTGCTCTGGTGAAGCGTGGAGAGCAGGCCAACTGATGCCAGCCTGTGGAGTTCAGAACTAGCCTGTGGTATTCAACTCTGCAACACTGCCTGCTCGCTTTGGATAGCTGCATTCAGTCTGCAGAGTAATCAAGCTGTTACAGGCATCCATGCTGTGAAAGGCAAGTTTTTCTTAGGTAGCTGAGAAGGTACAAATATTTGCTCCAAAATGCATAGCTTTCTTCTGTGTGTCTGTGTCATGATTAGGACACTGAAAATAATAAATGTTCCCTGGATTTCTTTAGACCGGAATGGAATAAGCTCCCTAAGAACTTGGCTTTTCTTGATTTGTTTATTGATGATCACTGAATTTCAGATGCTGTACAAAGAAATTGTCTGCATCATCAGCCATTCAGAAATGCCTCAAGGCAGCAGCTGGTGTAGTTTTGTGAAGCTGTTACCTTTTAACATGTGACTGTCAGGTTTTTTCCTCCTGAGGTTTACCTCTTCATCACCAGTTCAGTTTGGGACATACATAGTTCTTGGGTTATTATTTCAAACTTTTATTCCTTGTACTTTTCAATGGCTTTTATCAGTCATACCTTTCTTCTCAAAGCTCATACATTGAAATTCAAATTGTCCTGCTCTCATGCATCCAATATTAGACCAAGTTCAGCCCTGCCTTTATCTCATGGCAGATGCCTCCTCATCTTCTCCTTCTAAGACTGTTCTACCTCTCTTCTTCCCACCCCAAATCTCTTCACAGCAGCATCAGTCTGCTAGTGCAGTCTTCATCTCAGTACAAAAGATACTTTCCCATCTCAGCTTAGGGCTGCATCTGTAGTCTGTAATTCCTTCTAACTGTTGTGCTAGTCTTGTCTGTCTCGGTTATACAGATTTTCTCTGCCATATCTGATTGGCCTCAGTGAGCACAATTGTCAAAAATGGATCCAGAATTCTGTAAGATAGCCTGTTTTGTCTTTGGCACGTTCTGTTTCCTTCTCAGCCTGGAGCTATGCTCTTGAGTTTCATTATACATCTTCTTAAATGACGAAAGTGAAGTGTAAGAATTAAGATTTACCTTGGGGGAGAAGTAATGATGTAGTGGAAAGAAGAGAGAAGGAATAGAGGTGAAAGTGGAAATACTGATATGAAAATGTGGTGTGAATCAGGTAGAAGTTTACAAAAAAACCCCCCTGGGCAGCCTGTTCCAGTGCTCTGTCACCCTCACTGGGAAGAAGCTCCTTCTGATATTTATACGGAACCTCTTATGTTCCAGCGTACACCCATTGCCCCATGTCCTATCACTAGATGACATTGAGAAGAGCCTGGCTCTATCCTCCTGACACCCACCCCTCACATATTTGTAGACATTAATGAGGTCACCCCTCAGTTTCCTCGAAGCTAAAGGGACCCAGCTCCCTCAGCCTTTCCCATGTCTCTGTCAGGCCAGAGCATCCAACGCTGGACGAGTTTCAAAGTCAAGTTCTGAGCTTAGGTTTAGTTGTTTACCCTCACACTACTACTCTTCACCCCCACCCCACAGCTCTGAAATTCTGTGTTGCAAACTGCTCTGTCAGTCCTTGTAGCAACAGTTTTTGCCAGTGGTTTAACTGTAGTGGTTTCCAGGCCCTTCAAGGCTTTTCTATGTGTCTTGAGGTTTAGTTCTAACAAAAAGACTATTAGTAGTAAACAAAGTTGGCTTGTAGTTAAACAGATTTGTCTTCAGGCATTGGCATCCCTTTCTTTTCTTTGACGTGTTAGCGTTACTGAGAAAACAGTCTCAGAGGTTGCTATGAGAAATTATTAGAAAGGCAGGATCTTAATTGTGTCTGTGGTGCTTTGTCATTGTGATTTTGGGTACTGACTAACTGGGACACTGATCCAGGGTGCTAACCTGCCATCTAACTGGCTTTTGGTTCCTTTTTGAAGCACATTCCATAACAATTCCTAAGGGTCTGACTCCCAATTTAGATTGTCTGTGGCTTCACTGAAGATGTGCCGTGGGTATGCTTTCCACTTCTTGTGGCTGTGTAGATTGCTGTAGTCATGTGTGGTGCTGTGTGAACAACTCCTGACCCCATGTCGTTTCAATGCTTATTTCGTGGTTGATATAGTCTGTCTTTTGAAGTTTGCAAAGTTCTTGTGACAAAGGTTGATTTCTGGCCAGCATGAGCTAACAGCGGAGACACTGAGGCTTCTGCTGATGTACAAGCATTTTTAGCTATGTGGATTGATTTTTCTTGGGTGGTTGACCTGAAATATATTTGTCAGAGATCTGGCCTTACGGGACCTCCTATCATTTGTGCTCTGTCACCACTGCATTGGAGCTCTCTCCACTACAGTAGTGTCCATTGCCTTTTCAAACTCCTGGTGTTCTTCCTGTCAAGACTGGCGATGGCTATCAAGGCTTTATGAGATGTGCAGAGTGTTGCTGGTTGGCTGATTTTTAACTTTTTAGGAGAATGGTTCTTACGGTGGAAGAGATTCTCTTTTCAGTTTTTGGAAGCTATCACAGATACCTTTAAATAAAGGAAGATGCTAGTACTCTTTTTTACCTTGCTTTTCAAGCTATATGTTGAACAGTCTCTTTGAGCGAGTCACATCTTCTCTAACCCTTTTTTACCTCATTTGTTTATCAAAAACTGAGAAAACCTCTGCTCCTTATCTAGTTTCTGAAATGACACCAACCTATTGATGGTGGTTCAAAACCTACACTGCTTGAACAAGATGTTGTTATTTCTTGATAGCAAGCTAGTGACAACAGAGTAAAAGGTTTATCGGAGGAAACATGAGAAGAAGGTATGTGACAGCGGTAGTTGTAATGGAAAAAAATGACAGTGGAATAAAATAAATGAAGAAATAAAATTACTAATTTCATAAAGATTCTTTTATAATTAACTAAACACAAATATTGTTTATTCTGTTTAATGCTATTTTAAATTAATAGCAAGTCTCAGAAAGAGTGAGTTTTCATTTGTACTTTATGTTACAATAAAAATATGTTAGTTAGCATCTGCTAAGATTAGTTGGGTTTGTAACTGTTATGCAGAAAATTCACCAAGTCTTGCAGTTGAATGTCTAAGCAAACAAAACCGTGTTTGTCATTTAGTGGATTTGTATCAGAGTTGTTTGAAGAACCCGTTACATCTGGAAAATATTGAGACCTTACTACAGCAGAGGAACTCCTCCTACCTCTAGACTGTATAAGTAACAGGCTGTATTTGATTTGTGGCTAGAACTGTGTGTTATGGGAATGTCAATTTGTCTTACCCAGACGTATAATTCCTAGACTATTAAGAGTTATTCTTTGTCCTGAATTGAGTGCCAGCAGCCTGCAATCCAGGTACATACTCATTCTTCTTCCATGCAGAACTTGTAACAGGTAGTTTTTTGTACTGGTGAGTTAGGTTTTTTTCCTTAGCATTGAAATACGGGTTTCACTTTTCAATGCAATGGTAGAAATAATTCTTCAACCACACAGCAGTCACAGAATCATGGAATCGTTCAGGCTGGAAAAGACCCCTAGGATCATCAAGTTCAACCATCAGTCCTACTCTACAAGTTCACCCCTAAACCAGATCCCTCAGCACTGTATCTAAGCAACTTTTAAACACATCCAGGGGTGGTGACACCCTGGGCAGCCCATTCCAGTGCCTGACCACTCTTTCCGTGAAGAATTTTTTCCTGATGTCTAGTCAAAACCTACTTTGTTGGACTTGAAACCATTCCTTCTGATTCTATCACTAATTACCTGTGAGAAGAGACCAGCATGAACATCTCTACAATGTCCTTTCAGATAGTTGTAGAGAGCAGTGAGGTCTCCTCTTAGTTTAAGAAGGACACTAGCCCCAACTCTCTCAATCTCACCTTATAAGATTTATTCTCCAGGCCCTTCACCAGTTTTGTTGCCCTCTTCTACACTCGCTCCAGCACCTCAGTGTCTCCCTACTGAGGTGCCCAAAACTGGACCCAGTACTCAAAAGTGTGACCTCACCAATGCTGAGCACAGGGACACAATCATTGCCCTATATCTGCTGAACACACAGTTTCTAATACAGGCCAGGAGGCTGTTGTGATCATGATGTGATTATGCCTTATGCTCATCATTGGCATTAAAATGTGGCCATCAGGCATGCTGAAAATTGTTATTGCACAAATAGAATTATAGTATTTGGGGAGCAATGGGGATTACCTCAGTTTTAGGTGGTCCCACTTTAAAATTACTTCCTGATTGTCCAACATATTTTAAGATTTCTGAATTGGTGCACATCAAATTCTCTGTGTACCGAAAATCTGTAGACAGCTCAAACATATTTATTCATAGAACCTCTGCAGTGTTCCCTTGATACGTGTTCCGTGTGTAGAAGGCAGAAAGGTGGAAGAGGAAGGGTTCCTTCTTTCTTGTTCTGTATCTGCATATAATATTTAATATCTGAAGTGCAGGCATATCTAAACTGTGTAAGTTTTACTTTGTGTGGTACTAGTAAAGCTGGTGTGAGTTTTGTCCTTCAAGAAGTACCACTGATGTGCGTTTCTCTCAGTTTAAATACAGAAGCACAGATAGTGACTGTGGAAATTTGTGGGCCAGGCCAGCCGAGCAGTCTGCAACTGTACAAAAGAGAAGACTCCTGAACTTGTAAGAAGCTCAGGAACAAACTGGACAATACTACACGTGCATGTCTACTGAATAACAGGTAGAGAGGGGGGAACTCCTGGAAAAAGCAGCCCACAGTCTTAGAAATGCTTGCCTTGGCCTTGTCCTCTGGGTGGCATGTCAGCTGATTTGAAGGTGAAATGACATTGGGCTTGGGTTGGAGAATGAAAAAGGACAAAGACTTTGGGACTTCTTTGCATTCTACGTTTGCATCAATTGATTGGGCCTTATCCAGACCGAGGAATCAGATTATACTAAGACACATCCTGACAAGAGGAAATGTTCCTAGATGTTACCTTTAATTTTAGAAAGAATTGGGATTTTGTGACCTAAACTAAAAATATTGCATAAAGGTAATGAATAAGGTATTTGGTTGTGTGGATTTGAGTGGGATTTTGACAACAATTTTCTGGTCTTTACCTTAAAGTTCTTAATTTTTAAACTCTCTCATTGTTTCAGAGGTGTTTAACTATTTCCTTCTTCATTGGGATAGGGGAACCTGGTTTATTTATGGAAGTTCTATCAGATTAATATGGAGAGGAGGTAGAGGCAAGTTCCAGAAGTTTCAGTGCTTGTGATTTTGAAAATGCTTTGAAAGCTGTTTTGAGCATGATGATACCAGAGCTCGCGTACATAGATAAAGACATCCTTTGGGTGTAAAGCAGTGTCCCGTACATGCCTGTGGCCTTGGAGGCACATTCACGACACGAAGGTCGCGGTCATGATGAGATGAGACCACAGTCACGAGACATGATGTCTTCAGCCAGAGGTAACACATTCCTTATTTAAGAGGTAAGATCGCCTCCGGAGGTGGAGGCCTCCCCAGGAAATCTCCTGTTGATACACGGATGTCCCTGGAATGGCTTGGAGCCCCGGAACACAGATAAGCCAAAGGCCCATCAGAAAGTGCTGTGCTGGGGCTACACCTGTTGTTTTGACTACAGACTCATGTTTCACACACATAAAACGTATAAAATCAGTCAGTTACAGAACTGGAAGAGAGGGGAAGCAGCAAGGTGGAGAAGTAAAGGGAAAACCCCAGGACCTGACACCAAAGACTGAACCGGGCATCGACTGACTTCTCCCCCTCCTCTCTGATCTGCCTCCGTGGGTAAGAACTCTGCCTTTTTTTCTTCTGTACCCGCATGGCTACTTTCATTTACCTGTTTGTATCCTTGACCCTCTTTGTAACTGTAGTGCTTTTATTTTGTATCCCTTGTGGACACACATTGTTTCTGCAAATTAATCTTATCCCCGACAACCCACAAAATCTATATAATGTTACTTGTGAGCAGTAAATAATACTATTTTGTGATCCAGTTCGGATTTTATCCTCATTGTCAATTGACATTTGTATTAAGGTTTAAACCCAGCTGCCCCTAGCCCCTCCATCTGTGCGGACTCGGCCGGAACGCAAGGGGGTTTAGCCTTAAGGAAATTTACACACCGCTTTTCGCACAACATTTTAAGTGGCGTCACGGACAAGACTGTCACTGGAAGATTATTTGCAGAAACATAACTGTGCTCCATCTTCAGAAGGGTTAGCGTGGGCTCTGGAGTTTTGGAGGGAGGAGATAAGGTTATTGAACAAATAGAATTATGTAGCAGGAAAAAGGGAATTCCCCCAAAAAATGGGAAAGGAAGGAATGTTGTATGTGCAATTTTAAGTGCTTGCTACTGTGTGGCATTGAAGCACAACAACCCTTCCCCAGACTGTCACACTGAACTAGAAATGACATCTCTAAGGCTGCAAAATGATGAACTTAAGAAATTGTTAAGTTGTGAAAGAGAGGCATTAAATTGTGAAAGAGAGGCATTAGATCGTGAAAAGCAGGCCAGGGAAGTCATAGAGAAATGGTTAACTAGTGAACAACAGGCCGAAGAGGCACCGCAGGCTTGCTTGGATCACGAAAGAGAGGCCCGGGAAAGACTTGAAAAACCAATTTTGCATCTCACCGTGGTTAAAGAACAAATGCTTGCCCTAAAATTAGATAATATACTAAACCGTCTCCCACCAACATCTCTGCTGGCTCAGCATACTGCTAAAGTAAAATGCTGTGAGAATACACAGGCATGGGAGAAAGAAACGTGGCCCCTGGAACCCGAGCTGGAAGAACCAATAAAGGTTCGACCATTAATGAAAACAGAAATCAATGATTACATTAAATACTGAAGATGGGGAGGGTCAGATGTGAAGTAGGATGAGAATGGTACCAGGGTCCCCGTCTGAAATTGCTAATTTACAGGAGAAATATTCCAGGCGGGCAAACAAAACAGAGAGATTATTTGTTTAGAGTTAGTCTTACAGGGGGAGACAGAATGGTGTTAAGCAAAGATGAAGCATCTGGTTACTGGGGACTCGCGGTGTTTCTTCAAACTGTTCCAGACAGTCACTGTTATTCACTGACTGTGCTTACTGGGCTGGGGGTGTAGAGCCTCAAGAACGAGGGGACCCACTCATAATTAAAACCTCGGGCTTTTCAGACCTAGCTGCCTCCATACAGAAACCAGCTTGTATTCAGGCACTGTATGACAGGCGTAGTTTTTGGCAGCCTCCCATGCTGGCGGAGATTGATCCAGTGAGGCTGACTCCACTCCTCTGTGGTCTCCCAGGTGGCTGGTGTGCAGGAATGCATCCAAATGGCTATGGTAATGAATGCCACGACTGCCACAGCTAATCCCTCAGCAGAACTGATGCCCATTCCTGCCTGGAGTGAGATTGTGAAGGATAGTGTTAATTTTGGACGTCATGTGGGAGGGGTGGAAAACACCTCCCCCGAGGGGGGATCACCAAAGCCACATCCCCAACAGGTCTGGCTACCTCCTACCGGCCAAAACCTAAAGTACGATTTGAGACCAACCGAAGTATAGACCCTCTGACACAGGATGGTCTGTGGCAGACAGCTTTAAATTTAGGGCCGCCACATGACCTTATCAAGGGTATGACTAATGCCAACCTCCAGGCTTTAATACAATGCCTGAGGCAAGCCCTAAAACAAGATCCAGCTGGGTCCTGCTAGGACTGTGCCTTCAGCCCCACCACAGGACCTAACTGAGATGAGAGAGCCTTCATCAAACAACTTCCATGCCCAGGCAGAGCAATGACCCACCCTCCCTGGCAGATCTTGGCTCTACAGTGGCGTTTAGGCAAAAATCAAGAACCCATAATCAGGATCCCAGTTGTCCCCTGAAAAATGTGTAGAGATATTCTCATCAACACAGGTGCTCAGATGTCAGTATTTACTAAAGAAACTGCAGAACGCTTACATGTGAAACCTGGCCACCGCGAGGTAGCTTTTACTGGCATTGATGGCATCATAAAGAAATGCCTCGCTGCCAAAACTGTCTGTTGAGGTCCGTTCCAATCCCTAATGTTCTGTGATTTTGTGATGAGCTCCATGTCTTCTGGAGTAGGAGGGAAAATAAAAGTTTTCAGCAGTTGGACTTGTGACTTGCGGACAGTAGAAATCTAATTGAGGAAAGGTCAGAGTGGCAGAAGCAGCAAAGCTCATTATGTTCATTATGTTAGAAAAGGCTTGATAGAACAAAGATACAAAGATTAATTAGAGCTTAAGTCCCTTCTAATGGCTTTATCCCTGATCACCAGCTTTTCATCCACTTTTATTTCAAACTGTGATATCCTGGGGACGTAGACCTTACTTCTATCTATCTTATTTTTAGATGAAGTGAGTCACACAGAGGTCAGCTTTCACTGAACACAGTATTTTGAGAGAAGCCTAAGAAACAGAAACTTATAATAAAAGCTGGACAAGTGCTTGAACAAGGCGTTTTTAGAAATATCAGTTTCCCTTAACCATAACAACTCCTCCCTTTTAGGAAGGGAAAGAAATATGGCCTGGGGAGCTATAGGCCAGTCAGTGTCACCTCTGTGCCCAGAAAGATCATGGAGCAGATCCCCCCGTAAACTATGCTGAGGCACATGGGAAATAAGGGGGTGACTGGTGACAGCCAACATGGCTTCACCAAGGGCAGATCATGCCTAAAAATTTCAGGCTTTCAGAGATGCCACTCGCGTCTGTCTCCTCTCTGCCTGCGCTTGAGTACCAGTGTCACATGGTCGTTTAGAACAGGGTCTCAAATTGTAGAAGAAAGTTTTATTTCTCATGAATGGCAGCCCCACATTTCAACAGATATTTTGTGACTCTAGTGACCCTAAATCCAAGGCCATGTAGATTAAATGGTCTCCCTGATTTCCCAGCTCACTGTTGGAGGGTGTTTGTCAAAATAAACCTCTTTGACACCCTGCCAAGTATTGTCTTTTACTGAAATTCCTCAAATTCTTATTGATTCTTTTGGCACCTCACAGAAGGTTCAATAACGTCCCAAATCCCAAAGTATGTTTTAACAGGCTCTGTTACATGGATGGCAACTTCCAATCATCTTCATTAGGTAATGGTTCAGATTCTCTGAGGTTGGGATTTCTTTTTGCTTCCATCTGATATCTTGGGACAGAGAGAAGGACACGTTCCTGCAAATCAGAATTTAAATGAAGCAGACAGCTAACTTTGATTTGCTTCTGTACCTTACCAGCTACACAAGCTGGCTTGCATTAATCATATTAATAAAAATGGCATTCAAATTACCGGGGTTTTAAGAGGTACATGACAGTAATATTACCCACCAAGTTACAAAGTCACTGTGCCTGCACATTAATTACAAGTTGTCTGAAGATTTCAGTAAAAGCTCAAGGGAATGACACATTTCACTGTGTGTTGTTTTCAGTTTTGAAAGATCCCTTTTAATGCAAGATGTATCCTGTCCTAATGTGGTTCGCTAATCAAAGCAAGCTTTAATTTTGATGGATGAGCCCCACATGCTTTAAATCCACTAAGAGTTGCAGTAATTAGAATGATTTTTTTAATACTTTGTTTCCTGAACTACCCATGGTGACATCCATCTATCATGAGATGGATTTGTTTACTCACTCCCCTTCTGGGGAAAAGAAAAAAGGCAAAATCAAGTAATTTGTATTGGGAGCTTACCTGCTGCTACGTGGCGGAGGGTGCCTGTCATAATTTATCTCGCTGTAGTCACTGCTCCCTGCTTTGGGGGAATTGTGGTCTGAAGACTGCGTGTTTTTCAGCAATGTTCAAAGCTTTTCCTCTCGCTTCCCCGGTCTCCAGGCAGTACTACTGCCCCAAGGGAGTGCAAAAAGTTACCTCCTCCAGTGGAAACTGGAACGATAAGGTAGAATTCACCAGGGACATTTTCTGGTCTGTTCCCTGTTTCCCTCTACACTCTCTTGGGCAGAAGAGTCATCAATGGGTACAAACCAAGAAAATACATGTAGATGTTAATCTCCTGTCATCTCCCCCACACCTGTCCTTTCCTCTCCTCCTTTGTCAGTTCTTTGCAGAACAGGGCATCCTGTTCCGTCTTGCTGGTGGTTGCTCAGCTAGTTCCCCTGTCCTATGGCGTTTTCCTTTTCACCAGCCTTGCTTTGCCTCAGTGTCAAATTTGCAGATTTACTCTGCTCTTTCAGATCTTTGCTCTCCTCTCTCATCTCCCACTCCTAGGCTTTTCTAGAGATTTTAGGTCTCTCATTTTCTTGAATGCATTTCCCCCTCCTTCGCTTATTGTTGCCTGCACCTCGTTGCTCCTTGATGTGGCTGATGCTGTTACTCTGTCGCAATTCCTCCCATCTTCCCTCCAGAGCATCTTTGAGGTTTCCTCCTTGTCCTGAGCCCCAGCCACTTCACCACAGTCAGATGAGTAGCAGAGGGTGGGATGTTCTTGTACCGCTGTGCAAAGCAAAAGGCTTCTTGCCCTCAAATGCACTGCAGCTTTATCAACAGCTCTGTGTCTGGAGAGGCAGGAAAGCAAAGAGCATCAATGGTGGCAGTTAAATAATAGCTGGCAGCTGTAGAGGAAGCATCAATAACCTTGTCTCCTGGTAGGCAGATGGCTAGAGGAGCAAGCTGCAATCCAGCATGTGTCCCTGACATCCACGTTAGAGAGACCAGGAGCTCCATCAGACAGTGGGCCTGATATAGGAGATGTTCAATGTGGCTCCAAGTGCCGCCTGTAGAAGCTGCTTTGTCTGTGCACAAGCATGACAGTTCCTGGGCTGTTGCTCATTTTTGGCTGGTTTAACCCATTATTTAAGATGACAAAACCCCACCCCAGCAAAATAAGATGGTATGTCTGTGTGATGACTTGCCAGTGTCTGAAGCCAGCCCAGGAAGGCCCTGCCTTGAATAACTGGGAGGAGAAAAAATGTTTCCTTCCTGGGAAGGTTAATAATCAGATCATATTAACAAATACAATTTGATTAGGCTTCTGATTAGGAAAGAGTAAGCCACAAATTTCAAGCTGCTTGTGTCAACAGAATAGATTAGCTTCAGTCTGCATTTCTGCTTTCAGTAAGGAACTGGTAATAAAGTTACAGCATCTGACTGCCTCATGGAGTTCTGAACACAACAGAGGGCTTTGTGGCAATTGCTAAGTACTGTACGATATGGCTGGAGCTTAGTCAGCAACCAAACAGAAGATTATAAACTAATTTAATTGCAATAAATAGTAATAATAAGGGAGGAGGGAAATCTCTGGTTTTAATGAGTGAGGTAAAACTTAGGTCTGTTTGAAAAAAGTCTGGTAGGTTGCTATTGTTTGCTTGACTTTGAAGATTCAAAAGTTGGGTAAACCGTCAGGGACTGCAGCCCAGTTCAATGCTAAAAATGTTCTGAACAGTTCTGAGAGCTGAACCTTTAACTGCAAGTGTTAAAGCAAGCAGTGTCGCCAGCTCCTGAACAGGCTAGTTACAATCAAGAAGCAATGGCCAACCTAATGTTACCTGAAATGTTAATGGAGTTTGGATTTTTACTGAGAAGGATTTTTAGCAGTGAAAGAGAAAACAATTCTTTTTTGTTTTTCAAGCGCGGGTGCTTCGGGCCAGGACTTGGAAGATCTCAAACCACTGTGACACAAGTTCAGTGTTATCAGCTGTTTGTAAATCAGCTGCATTGTGAATGACTAACAAATTTAGAAATAGAAATAAAGCTTAGCCTACTTTCCTAATCAGAACAGGATCTGCTGACAGTGAGATTAATCACAGGCTGTTCAGCATCAGTAGGGGTAAAGAAATCCATTAACACTGCCTGGCTCTCCAGGCACTGAGACTGTACTGGGAGGAAATGATCTCTAACATGAGGGAAGATGGACTACTAATTCCAAAAAGAGCATTTCACCTGCTGTCAAGAACGATTAGATCAGAAGGGTATGTTTGTGATGATTGCTTGATCTTTGTGGATAATGATGCTAACTACAGTCAAACCCCTGTCAATGTTAACTGTGACCACTTACATGATGCCTAAAAAGTTTCCCTGTCCAGATATGCTCAAGCAGAACAAGTTCTCCCCTGGAGTGGGCCTACTCACACTAGCTCAGCCACCACAAGTGTGAGTGTGAACGTCAAGTTCTGCTTGAATCGGTAAGCTCTGCCTCTGCTGGTTGCTTCAAGGCACTGGTGCAGCTGGCTTTGGTTGCCATCTCTTTCCAGTAATTTGCTGCACAGCCACCAGAGTTCACAAAGTTTGCTTTACTTGGGGGGCAAGGGAATGGGAGCAGAACATAATTTCTGAATTTCAGCTTTGTGGATTTGAATCAGCTCGCTGTGCTAGATTACAGCCAGGCTACCCCTGTCCATTGCACAAATCATTCCTTTGGCCATGACGTCTACAGATTTTTTGCCAGATCATTTTGAGTTAACTCATTGGAGCAGGCAGATGTCCTGCTGCAATTCCAGGCCCTGTACTCTAAGGTCTCTGCGGGAAGCCTGCAGGTTGTCGGAAGCACACATCAAGGGCAATGGTGTCAGTGAACAGAGACAGTCTGGAGAAACGAGTTGCTGCCTTGTGCACAGTCTTCATGGAGAAGACAGCAAAGTGCTCAGACTTAATCAGAGCCAAGTAATGGTATTAAGGCTTAGCTAGAATGGTTTGTATTAGAGGGCATGTAAGCTAAAGGTACCCAGTGTGAACCAGACAGCTGTAGGGGAGTTTATCTTGCAAGGCTCAGTATCATGAATAACAAATAACACTGAGATTGCTTCAGTGCTGATATTGAAGCCATTGACTTTGGGTACCGATACATCAGAAATGGGCCCAGGGGAGATGTCAATAGAAGCAGGTCATCCATTTGGGAGGAGACAGGCTGAACACAAGGAGGTACATGAGGAGCAAAAAGGTGGATTCAGAAATGAACAAATGGAAAGTAAAGATCAGGTACAGAACAAAGGGCAGGTTTTCCAGCTGTAAGAGTTGTTACAGATGGTAGTGCAGTTGTCCCACCAGCCCAGAGCCACCAGGATGCCAGATGGAATCCTTGGCAAAGCTCATTGGCCAGCTGTTGAGTCTGCTCTGTAAAATCTGCCCTCTCTGCAGTGAGAGGGCAGAGCCAAGAGGGATAACTTGCACCTCAGTGATAAAAGGTGTGGGGAGAGAAGTGTGATGGGTCTGTATTCCAGCAGCAGTTGTTGCATGTAGTTACTAGGGTGTAACCATGACAAATGGTAGCTCTGTGGCTGTGTGTAGTGGCAAAACAAATTGTAAATCTATTACAGCAATCTGTTTATTAGTTAATTAGGTTGATTTATTAATTACTAATATGTTGATTAATCAATAAGCATTACAGTCCCTATCAATAATGTCTCAGGCCTGCAATGCAAAAGGGGAGAGTCAAGCCCTGAGGCAAGATGATTCTTCTGCAACTGGACCTTGCGTAACTGCGTCTCTGCAGAACCCAAGGCGGTACGGAGGTGTGTAAACAGGCCTTCGGTGTCAGACTGATTCCTCCTTTGCTTCAGCTGTCTTGCGTAGTAGCCTGCCATTTTCTGAATCCCTCCTTGAAAGTGATGCAGTTAGTGGAGAAGCTCTTTTACTCTCAGTGGTAGCTGCTGTTGCAGACATTTTTTGGTTTTGGGCTGTTTTTCGGTTGGGTTTTTTCTCTGAGCAACCTGTTATCTTTTCTGGGAAACGCACAGGTGTTACCTTAGACACTTTTTGTGAAAATTCTCATTTCTGATTTAATTTCCTTTGAAGCTTTTCTAAAGATCCATGGTCAGCTTTAATGTCTTAAGAGTTATTGGATTACTTGCTCCATCTCAGCCCAGTGACAGTTTGTCTGTTACCAAGCCTGTTCAGCCTCTAGAACAAATTGTTCCATCACCTTTCCTGGGATGGAGGTGAGGCTGACCAGTCTGTAGTTACCTGGGTCCTCTTTGTCATCCTTTTTAAAGATTGGAGTGACATTTGTTATCCTCCAGTCTCTAGGCACCTCTCCTGATCCCCATGACTTAGAAAAGATGATGGAGAGCGGCTTAGCAGTGACTTCCGCCATCTCCCTTAGAACGTGCGGGTGCATCCCATCTGGGCCCATGGATTTGTGTGCACATCATCATTAGGTAAGTTTTGAATCATACAGGATGTTCCCTGACAGCGTTAGTCTTAAAAAAAAGACAACGTACATTTATTCTTTGTCTGTCTGTGTGGGCTTGTGCCAAGATGGATAGAACTCGTGTCAGCATCTCGTAATGTTCAAGTAACGATCACTACAGAATTTAGAGTGACTGGTTACCAGTTTCACAACACAACAGCATGAAAACCATAACATGGTGCCTAAATCATCCGTAGTGCTGGGTTTACGTTCCAAACCATGGATAATACTCAGGAGATCGTGTGGGGATGGTTTGTTTTACTGGAAGTCTTTTGTAAGGCAGTTAACACTCTTTAGGGCACTGATCCAGATGAGTTGGGTGAAGAGACACAGAGATGGAATGTTGGATTAGCCAAGGACAGTTGGGCCTGGTTTGTACTTGGGTGGGAGACAGTCTGGATACACCAGGTGCTACAGGCTTATCCTATCCAGCAGGGGGGTTGGATTTAGATGATCTTTTGAGGTCCCTTCCAACCTGTAACATTCTGTGACCAGCTGCTGACCCTGGCAGGGCAGTAGCTGTAGTTGCAGAGAAGCCCTAGTGAAGCTGCAACTACAGCTGCTGCCCTGCTGTAGCTCTTGGAACAATACCAAAGTCCCTGATGCTTTGCCTTTTGCTGTGTTGACCCGAAATATTTCGTTTTTGCTGGGGGTTTTTTTAAGTCTTTTTGTTTTATTTTGAGAAGGCCTCAGCTTCTGACTGCACCACTACCACACTTGTGAGCAAATGCTTCAATAGGGTTTCACCTCTGCTACAGTACAGCTGTAGTCTGGGCATTACTGCTTGTGGGGACTTGCTTGGGAAGACCATGGGGTATTTTCGCATGATGTTCCCTTTGCAGCAGCATGCAACCCGCTGCGTCCTTCTGAGCTCGGTGCCACACTCCTATATGCAGCCATGAACAGACACTGCAAACTGCCTTAATTTCCCAGCCTTAAAATGAGCAGGTAGGCCCTCTCCCTGTCCCCCTTGCTGCACTTTTCAATCATTTGTGGTTTTTTTAATTCCCATGTGTAGTAACCTGAAGCTGAACTCCAGAGCAGTGTATAAAATGGGCTTTCAGTAGCCCACCTGCAATTCAACACTGGGTTACTTCTTTAGCCAGGTCACAAGTGGAGACCTGTGTGATCAACTTTTGGAAGGTTTTCTCTGAGCGAGTGCTTACACTCTCTCACCCTGGAGCAGGCCCATACACCCACCCCACCCCCCTGGAGCTTTGTGGGACTTCTTCCAGCCAGGTCCCACAAGAAGCTCATTTGCATGGTCAGAGTCAGCAGTGGGGTGAGCGCTAGGGCAGCTGCCCTCCCCAGTGCTCTTGTGAACTGAGATTTGAGACAAGTGCGTGAAGATTTACTTCAGTTTTATTGTTGTTTAGGCATGGATAGAAACATTGATTCTTCTGCGTTCTTTGTTGTTGAACCGTGCCTGCAGTGAACTTGGAGCAAAAACCCAGCTCCTAGGGCTGACAATTTAAAGTGCATAGGAGATCTAGCAGAATCCCAAAAGGTGAGGAGCGCTGTCATTCCTTTTTCGCAGCTGAAGGACTTATTGTCTTCTCTTCCCTGTTTTTCTCAGACAGCAGTATGAAAATTTTCAGCCCTTCCCTATGCTTTACTGTATGGTCTTTGGAGGTTTCTTCTCTGTGTTTAGGTACTATTTGCAGCATCACAAACACAGACAGGTGATGTTTGCACAGCCCTTCACGGGGCTCTGTTGCAAACTTTTCCTGTTCAGAGTCATGCCCACTGCATTCTTGTTGTTCTCTTTAAAAATGTCTTATCGCTTGGCAGTGTTCTTGCACCAAAAGAAAAAGATATATTTCTATATAAAGTAACTTCTCTCTGTGTTCACCTTTTATTTTGGAAAAACAGGTGTTTAAAAATTTTAGAATTTTTTAAACAAAATTCTAAAAAGAAAAAAAAATCACAATATTTACAGAGATAACAGAATGGCTTAGCCATGCAAAACAAATCACTTTGGTTTTTCCCCTATTTTACTTTGGTTTAAATATTGACCGAGATTATGATTTTTTTTTCCTTCTTTTTGCCAAATAAAACATTCACAAATCAAAGTTTAGAGGTACACAACAGGATTTCCCTCTAGTATTTTGTACAGCATAAAGTTTATAGGACATCTGATGTATTTAATCCATGCCAATGCACTACAGGAAGCTTTTATTAAGACATCAGTCACTACTGCCCAGACATTTAACATTTTACAAATTTACAAGTAACAGTGTTTTCTTCCCCCTAAATAATGCAAAAGTGGCAAAATACATTTCCTAACGTCCATCTTTTTTCTCTTATTTATTTTTTAAATTTTATTTTCTCTATCAGTCTATAAAAACTTACTCTTTCCCTGGGTATTTGTAAGTGGAAACCTGATGTTTTTGCTTACTCTTCCATTCCCCTCCATGAAAGCCCTGTTGCTTTCTCCCAGAAGCTAACCATTAGTACCCTTAAATGCAACTTTCTCTTGGCCATTTACCCTAACACATTTTCTTACCAGTACTGTTCTAAAAATTACCTCAAGCATAAAACATGTTTATAAATTTACAAACGTGAGTGTAACTGAAGATACAGAGACGTTTCGTTCGTTATTACAATTATATGTACTGTTTGATAAATTAGGTACCAGTTAAAAACACTAAAATTATCTCAAGGTGCATTCAATATCTGTAGCATAGTTAACAAACACACACACACACACACACACAAAAAAAAATATATATAGATTCTATTCTTGTGGAAAAAAAATGCAGCTTTGATATGACCACTTTTCAAAAGAATAAAGGTTTCCAATTCTGACTGGTATCTTTTTGCAATGAAGAAAAGTACAGTACTTTAAGGCAGCGGATAACATAAAGGAATCAAAATTAACCCAGAATTCCAGTTCCTTATCCTAATTCTAACAGCATCTAACTTATTAGGAGAATGTGTGTGTCACTTCAGAAGAAAAGCAGCATAAGCCGTGGTGTGTAAGTGGAACAGGTGATTTTCCTTGCGTCCCCTGCTCCATCCCAAGAACTCTGTGGAAACTTTACATTCCTTTTCTGGCTGTTTAGCTTTCTGTGTTTTGTATTAAACATTTGCTTTCATTAATGATTTCATCTATTCTTGTCACAGTGGTCACCTTTCTTCTTTACTGTGACTTCAAAGAATTGACATTTTCTTTAAAGACACTCTTACACCCTAGGTACTTGCTGCTTTGTAAAGCAGAGGCCTCACTGATAACAATCAAAATTACACACGTACCTGCTCAAAGGGTATAATAAAAACAACTGAAATAAAACCATTACACTAGTCATCAGATTAACAGCAACTTCCAGAACAAAGCCTTACAGTGTATAAAAATAGCTACGTAAAAAATTTACATAAAGGCCAACAAAAAGAAATCTTCAGTGCAGACATTTACAAAGAAATATTTCAAACAGAACACAACATGGTGACCGATTACCATGGCTGTTGCCAAAATTAGTTTGTGGGGTTTGTTTTTTCGCTTGAGATAATTAAAATCCTCTGAAAATTGGGTAGTATGATCTGCTTAATACTTGAACCATGAATAGCTGTCACTTCCTTGTATATGTTTAAATACAATCCATGTTCATGCTTCAATTGGTCTACATGTATTCTCTGAAAATATGAAAGATAAAAGCCAGTCAAACATTTTCTAATATGCTAACCAACATAACTACTCAGTATCTAACCTTCACCTAAACAGCCACTGGAACAGTGTTTTCTTCTGGCGTTTAATCATGAGAACAGTTTCTTTCATGATAAAAACAGCTGCTGCAATACAGCTCCTGGTAAATTCACCAAGTTTATCCAGTAAGTAATGGATTTATGGACAAGATTTCCTTTATATAGGTCTACAGATCTGAAGAAATAATGTAAGAAGGGTGAAAGACGATGTTATTTGAACTCCCAAACTTCAGGTTCATGTAGTCGCCTCATTATTGCAGCGGTGCAGAAAGTACCACGTCCAGAAACAACGAGAACCCCTAACCATAAGGGTTTCAGAATGGTCCCACGGAATTGCAGTAGAAGTGGTGGCTATCTGCATGGCAACTTTTCCAAGACCTTTGTTCTTTATCCACATTTAAGTTGTCATGGGGCATAATCTTGGCATTCCCAATTACCTAGCAAAGTGCATACAGCAACACTCTACCTCTTTGTACACTATATAATCATTCTGCCCAGGGAATTCTTAACATTTAGTGCAAAAATGGCACTTCAGACAATGCTAACACTTTGAAACTATTAGAAAGGGCAGCTGTCTTCGCTTAATTAAAGGTTTTAAATCTAAACAGGAATGCGTTAAGTCCACTCTCAGCACACCACCACTGAACATATCCTGTAACTATTTTTAAGAAAAATTGATGATTAAAGCAAGAACTCTGGAGGTGCTTGGTTAGCTGCTTTCCTCTGCTCCGGGTACTCGAGGGCGAGGCGCGGCAGTGGCTTGTCTAGATGCAGCAGTGTGTGTGTGAACGTGAACACGGGGTGGTGCTGCGGGCGCTTCGCTGGCTCGTCTGTCTGCTGACAGAACTTGTGCATCTACCTCATTAGCCGTGTAGTTTTATTTCATACAGACCCTGCCTGAGGAATCTTCCATACCTGTTGCATAGTAACTAACTTTGCAGACAGTGTCTCTTTCCAGGGTGACATTGGTAAGAGTAAGCGTATATGAAATCTTGAGTAAAAGAAGAATTTGGTTCCAGGGAAAGCTTCAAGCCTCTTGCAGTGCCCATGACCACAGCTCACCAAAGACTTGGAAACTCTTGCTTTCAGTAAGGGAAGAAGGTTTAGAGTCATAACTCGAACCCTTCTGAACTATACTTAAATACAATCTCCATGTACGTACGTGGCCACACATATACCCCTGTGATCTGTCCCACGGGTTTCTATTTTCATTTCCCCAGGCACGTGGATTAGAACAAAACCAAGCATTAAGTTATGTGCAAATGCTGGGCTTCTTTGATGTGTGCAAATGAAGGTGTAAATTCTGAACAGGCCACAGTCTAAGTCTGTCTGCTCCCAGAGTGTACCACCTAAAACCATTCCACAACTTGGCCTCTGAAAGGTGAGCAAAAGACTCCAAGCTACCACTGTGATCTCTAGACACAGACTGCTAGGGAGACACGGTGGACAAAGAGATGTGAACCACTGCAATGTGAAATCTTACCTGGAATGATGACTGACACATTTTGCCTCTTAAGTTTCAGATTTATGATTGTTTTCTTCTAGTTTTTTGTTTTCTTCTATATTTCCAAGATCTTTGTCTACGTGTTTTGATGCTGCCCTAAAATGAAAGAAGAAGGTTACTTTTGTATGTCCACAGCATTCCATGCTCACACTGTCTCCTCCTCTCTCAGTCAAACAGAAAACTCCTTAACAGTTGTGTCCTGAGCAGAGCAACGGGTTTGCATGTGTCTGCAAATAGGCCAACAGTACCAGTTCTTCTCCTGCTGGCCTTGGTCTCACGGGAGTACTGCAGTAGTGCCGTGTGTGTTTGATTTACTGCCTGAGGAATTCAGGAATATTCAGAGCTAGCGGATGTTTAGTAAGGTCAAACCAATTGTGCAGATCCATGTTGCTCGACAAATTAACTGTGTAGCTTGTTTCAGTGAGCATGGGTTTGCTCTAAGGCACACCAGAACTTTACAAGAGTGGCTGAGCTATCTTGATATCAACACAGCAATCTTTTGTGTGCTTGTAGTAATTGATTTTCAGAGCCAGTGCCAAACGGAAGCTCTTTAAATGTGAAGAAGTCAATGAAAATTCTAGCAACACTGAAAAAACTCTACTCTGGCTTCTAGATCTGTGCTAGCTAAGGCTGACAAGCTTTGGGTAAAGAAGAGACTGTAAATGTTTGTGGGAGGACAGAAAAAAAAGATGTATGCCTCACTTGAAAGAGCAGGTCTTCCTGCAAGCAGAAGAGATGAATTAATGAGTTAAGTGCTTAGTTTAGCTTAGCAGAAAAAACCCGCTAAGCCATTCATTTAATATGTGAGAAGCCAGACTGCCTGCCAAGGTGAAAGTCTCCTGCAGCGCTGCGATAACATTTTGAAGGCCACAATTTTTAAAATGTAAATGGGCAAGCGTGTTTGAGTAGGACAAAGTAAATCCCTTGTGCCAAGCAGATTATTGTACACGGTGTTTTCTCCATGGAAATGTTGTTTCCCCTACAGAAAAGTAACATCTGTTGTGACAGACTCATGCATGTGCTCACCCTTGCTTCAGGGTAAAGACCTGTAGCGACACTGACTTGCAAAATACAAAGAAGACACGGGTTAGCAAGACAGTGTGACATACCACGCCGACACCATGCAGGTAATGTACCTCCCTGAACCACTTGTCTGCGTTTTACCACTGGCGTGGTCCTGTGCATATCCTCCATCTGAGCAAAGGCCGTGAGCAGTGCCCCGAGTTGAAGTGGCCTTCAACAGTGGAGTTAAGAGACTGGGGAGCATTAAGAAGCTCTTCTGGTCTCAGAAGCGCTCCTGATGGGCTGCAAGCACACCTGAGTACTGGGGGGGACTCAATTTCCAGAGAATAAACTAAATGGAAGCATTCTGAAAACCTTTTTGGGTTTAAAGTAGGTTATTTCCTGAATGGCTGTAAGTTTTAATGCTTCAAAGCTGCATTCACCTTTTACTATTGGTTTTAGAGTTTCTCTGTTATATTTGTGTGGCTGACAGGAAGGTCTCTGTAGCAAAAACCCACTTGCTGTAAAGATCTGAACTCCTGTTTATTGCAGGCAAATCTCATTTTTAAAATGCTGAGTAACTAGTTCTACAGTGATAAATTTCTGTTGTGAAGTAATTTTGACTTCCTTCTGCTGTTCAAAGCTTGGACAATGTGACGTGCATAGAAGAAAGGAAGTGAGACACAATGAAGAAAGAAAATTCAGTGCTTTGGTAGAGACTGACATGTGATCTTAATAACCTTTCACACAGCTCTTTAATTCTAGTAAAGAAGAAACAACCACCTCAACCCCTTAAAAATAAGAAAAACCTTTTTTTTAACAATAAAAACATGCTTGGTTCAGGTAGAGCACAGGATTTGGCTTGTTATGTGGCTAGTAAGTCTTTTCCTTAAGTAAGTCTTGCAAAAATTGGACACAGTGGGGAAAGAGATGAAAAGCTGACTGAACTTGGACTCAGGCAATTACCTGAGCTGAAATGAGTTGAAGGTGAGAAAGCAGCTGCCCTCATGTAGCTGCTTTTGTTCAGCTCTTGGAGACAAGAGAGTGCACCGGATAGACTAGCGGCATAGCTCGGTGTGATCCTTTTTATTTTTGGCCTCTTGTCTATAGCTTTACAGAGCCCAAAGCTGAATCTCACATGAGGTGGCACTTAACAGCAGAGGGATCTGTAACCAGCATTACAGGTCTTTGATTGGGTTAAAACCATTCAGTGACTAAACCTGGGAGATTCTGTAACGTGACCAGGGTTTGATTTTTGAAGTGTTCTATTTTAATTCTGCATTCAGTGAAACTCTTCCCCTCACTGAATGTCACCTCTCTTTTCCTAAAGCCAAAATGGGTGAAAATGTGAGATTTAAAAGGCAGCACTCAGACTTTGAAAGAGGCAGGTGATCCAGAATTGTTTTGAGGGATGGAATATACCGCTTACTCGAAATGAAAGCCGCAGCAGTGTTTCATGTCTGACGCAGATGGATTTGAGATACTCAGTGCCTGAGACTGAAATACACCAATTTAATTCTCATTGCTTCTTTCATTTGGTTGTTTTTCCCTAGTTTCACCACCTCAGCACAAGCAATGCTGCTGCCTTTTTCAGTGCCAACTAACTGGTGTTATTAGGAGCCAGAAAAGCGAACGTGCAGTGCACTGCAGCAGTGTACTCCACCGACAGTGCTCTGCCATCAGCAGAGGAACAGGCGACCCTGGCATGACACCAAGCCTCACAGCTAAACAGACGTGGCCTGGGTTTGTAACAGAGAAATGGCCCAAAGCACAGTTTCCATCACTTCCTGAGGTAAGCTGAGGCACAGGACCACTTGTGCATTTTTTTTTTTTGTGCATTAACTTTTGTCTGCTTCAGCCACTTGCAACTCAAGAGTGACTTCCTGAGGGCACCTGAGCAGCTGCATAACACTGTCAGAGTGGAAGGAAATACTCCTGATCCATCCCTGGATATGGCCCAGACAACCTCACATGCACCAACATCACCTACAGGGCCATGAAGAACAGCCCTGAGCATGCTCTGGCCATGCTGTTCTGAAGAGTGAGAAGCTGTTTGCATTAATATGAGTTCTGTGGGGCTTTTTCCAAGTTCATTGGTAAAACATGGATCACTCTGAGCTCCTGCTAGAATGATGACTCACATTTTACATTCCTATGCTTGCTCTTCAGGAAAATAATTATCCTCAGGCAATCCTGATCAAAATCTCCCTGCACTTAGTTCCAAAGGGAAGATTTTAGTTTTCTCAGAAGCATGTCTTTGCGTGCTGAGGGGCTACTGTTTACATTGATTTTGTTTATTGTTTGTTATTGTTTTTAATATAAAGGTCATTTTCCTTCTTAATTTTGCCTGCTGTAGAGTAAGTACAGACTGCATACAGATGGATGAGAAACTGTTGCTGGGTTTTAATTCTTGAGTTCTTTTAATCTCAGAAATTTAGGTCTCACCCTCAGATTTTTTAAGGAAAAAAATCTGCAGTGCAGTTTGTCCTTGGTACCGAGCTGGTGGTAATGACAGGTAAGAGAACACAAATCAGGGTAGTTCTGGGTGCTGAAGCAAGATGCAATTAAAGCTTGCACTGCTTCTGAAAGGGACGTTAGACGCTGCACCACTGCAAAGCATTTTTCAGGAGCTAATGGCTTCCTACATCCAAATCTGGATTATCTGCAACCTCTTTTCACTTATCCTGATCTTGTCTTCCACCTCCTCAAAATAGATTGGAATGGCCATCAGTAGGAAAAAAGGCAGAGATACTAGAAAAGTACTTCAGTCACTGAGAAACAAGTGACCATTTCCCACTTCATTCCACTGTTGTGGAAGATTTGTGATATGAACTGATACTTTCAGAGACGTTTAACTCTGCCTTTCCCTGGAAAAGGACTGCATGAAAGACAATAACCACGCAGGGAATTTCCTCGGTGTCTGGCCTGCAACACGTGCATATTTCCTAAAACGTATCAGAGAAGCACAGTTGTTATGCTTCAAGTGTTCAGTTTCAGGGATCCTGGTAAGATCACTGATCACTGTGACCTAAGAAGAATTTCCAGAGTTTGGTGTGCTCAGAGTATGACCAAACTTAAGATGGCTTCTGTGCTTCCATTTGCCAGACCAATTTTCCTTCACTGCATTTTAAACCACTTAAAACCTGTGACTTGAGATTTGTGCACCTCCAGACCCAAGGAGCAAAAATGGGACAAAGCTCTCATCTACACGCAGAACTGTCATGCCTGGACAACAAGGATACAGGGTGCTGGATGTATCGTTTTCTTTCTGTATCTTTAATTTCTGCTGTGCTCCTGGCAAGGTGAAAATTTCATGTATGATTTACTGAAGATGGGTATTTTAGAAACACTCAACTGAGGTCTTACATAAAACTTTCCAAAGATTGTGAAATGCTAATTTATCTTCTGTACATTGAGGATGAGTTTAAAATATTCTTTTTTAGAAACAGGAGAAACCTGCAGACAACAAGTCTTCAGCCTTGTGCTCAGATGAAGGAGGACCATGGCATGCTGTCATAGGTAGCCTCAACTCTTTAGTGAAGAGGGGCCTGGTTGTAGGATGTGGAATACAGGTGAGTAACTAATTTATGTGATCATATTCACCATGAAAAGAATATGTGGCAATAATCAGCTTTCAATCAAGTGGAGCTGAGGCAGTGGACAGCTATACAAGTGATTTTTGTGAATGTATTTCAAGGGTACAAGTCTATTTCCTACTTAGTGTGGATGACAAGACAATAGAAGATTATACAAAGCACAACACCAATAATGAAAAGAAGTAATGTTTTTCTTGCCTCGGCAGACTTGGAAAGTTCTGTGCTGCTGCCTTCTCAGACTTTCCCTTGGCGTCACTTTGGGGACAGAGATTAGGTGAGTTACTGTTCAAGAGTGGGTTCAAAAAGTAACTACTAACTGTTGGCCTGTATGGAAATGGAGGGGTTGTGATCAGACACAGGTCATGTCTACAGGTGTGAGATGGTTTTCTCCAAGGTCTACTTTGATCTTTAGGCTATAATTCGTAATGAAAACTTTGTCAGAACAAGTAATGACACTCTTCTTGCTCTTGTGAACACGGCATGCATAAAGCAGGGAGGGTCAACTTAAATATATGCTGAGAACAGAAGACTGTCAGTGATGAGGCATCAAGTAAGAGTTACAGAGGCCAGCAACCATGAAATATAGAGACTACTATTTAACTATAAAGGGTTTCAGATTTTGTTCCCAGTGAATGTGTCTAATCGGTTCTAGCTTGAATTTTTACTCCAAGCTTGTAGAACAGAAGTTGACCTTTAGGAGAAGTGTTGTCCATTTAGAATATGCTGTATCCTGTCTTTGAAATGGGAAAATTCAAACTCAGCAAAGGGCATGCCATGCATCTTACAGATATATATCTATCTTAGGCACATCTAACTTCACAGATCTTTTTATTCTATATATTGTCTCATTACCTCTCCCCACAATACCTAACAGTACAAGAAAATGTACTTCAACTTCTCTGCCTTTGTTACAACCAAACCACCTCCTCCATGAAAACCCAAACCAGTGAACCTAATGATTCCACAGTCTCCTACTCCAAAAGGAAATACAAAAGAAAAAGATTCTAGACATTCCACTAGTAGAAAAGTGTGGGAGGAGGAGCTTGACACTATTATTACTTGTTCATTTCTACCCAAAGAAGCATAAGATGTGCAAAAATCCACATTTCCCAATATAATATTTGAATCTGTGCTCAGGTAATTTACAGCAAGTCTTTATTTGCAACAGTTACTGAGTTATGGCTGGAGTAAAATCCTTCTGTATTATAACAAAAAGTGTATCTCCACACAGATGAAGAATTCCTTGTTCTATTTTCACATAAATAAAAACATAGTTGCTGGTAGTAAAATCCCACTGGAGTATTTTAGATCTAATTCAAGCTAATTTTAATAAAAGGTCACAGAAAGAACAAGTGAACTTTAAGATTCCTTCTATATCTGTACCGACTTGTGTATGTTCTGCATAAGTACTCTAATCTTCCTTGTTAGGAAGCAGCTGTAAGGAATCCTTCAGAGTGCAAGTCTGTGCTCAGCAATTCCTGAGACATGCATGGGGATAAAGGCCAAGCTTGCAGTCATGGACATCTTCAGAAGGATGGAGAAACCTGGTTACTTATTGTGATCATCCAGTTTATTTTGTACAGTGAGCCTGTGCCATAATAAAGAAACTTTAATGCAAGCAGGCCTCACTGGCAAATCATGTTCCACACCTAGAAGGGCTAAAACACATTGATTTGGATGATAGTTTCTAGATTTCCAGCAACACACAGTTTATCTTTACCAATTTCACTTCAGTATATATGAACAAATTCATTAAGGATCTCTCTTAAGCCCGAGACGGTTTAGAGTTATAAATAATTCCAGTTTTAAGGCAAACGAGCTATCCAACTTCTAAACATAGACCATTTCTGTTACCACTAAAGCCACACGAAGGTAACACTCCACGATTAAGACACAGCTACTAGATTTACGTGAAAGATTGAGCAGGGAGTTTGCTGTCAGGAAAGATAACCTCAGTACAGGTGATGATCTATGAAATAAGGTTTTGGAAAACCACCTCCAAGAGATGAGCACTAGAACTGCACCTACTGTAACAACTTTTCCCCACTCGGACTACTGGAATGCTGCAGGAAGGAAAACGGGTAAATAAACATTTCCACTTTATCACTATACTTTTTGCAATTTAGTAGCATATTTTCCATGAATTCTTACTTTGATTTCTTCACATAGAGCCAGTAGACAACACCTGCCACCAGAGCAGCCAGCAGAAGACCGACTACAATCCCCACTATTAGCTTTGCCTGGTCATTAACCTTTTCACTATTGTCATCTGAAGCAAAGAAAAGAAGTTAAGCAGGAGACTGACAATAACTCATTACACAATTACAACATCATAAACAAGAAAAGCGGTCAGTAAGTGGAAATTCAAAAGAAGTCAGCATTGTTCTTAAAAACACACTCAACACCTCAAAGAGGCAACATTTAGTCAATCATGGCACCAGACTTGACAGATGAAATCAAGTCCAGCTTGAAGGGATTGTGGAAACTTTTCAGTGACAGGAAAGGCAACTGACAGAAAAGGTTATGGAGATTAAGAATCATACATACCACTTCTATCATCTGGCTCATCGTATTCTGGAATGCTTACTGGAACGAAAAACGTTAACACTAAATTAAAATCAGAATGTGTTACACCTGAACTTCACCTTTCATTGCAATGACAGAAACACCCACGTTAATGCACTTGCAAAAAAGGTAATTGCTGTTGTATTTAAACAGAAGCCTTTCCTTTGTAACTGTAATATATATACAGCTGAACCACCTTATTTAGAACCTGAAAATCTCATTTCAGAATAAGCTGTATCTTGAACTTCCACAAACTGTAGCTCCTTATCACCTTTTAGCATTGAAAAGGGTCATTTTATTGAAACCCAGTGTGGTGACTTCTGTTCTGAGTCAAGTTGTACCAGTAATAATAAATTGGACTTTGGGAACTAACCGATGATGTTAATTTAAGAATACGTTACTCACAAAGTTAAAGTATTATTGTGTGATATTTTCGTACTATCATTTTGTGATATTTGTAGTATTATTTCCTTTTGTAAATACAATTATATTATTAAGTATAAAAGTATTAATTATTTCTGTCAGCAATATATTGCATACATCAGACAGCTAGCTGGGGAAATAATGACGGCCGAGTGATTTCCTCCAGAAAGGTATTACTGTGCTGCTGATTGCTTGATTTAAGACCAAAAGCTTAAGTATCTCGGTATTAACACTACTACGCAGATGTTCTCATCACAGGAGTGTGACGAGTGCCTGCTTTTGTGAAACCATGACTTTAAGGAAGCTGTCTTTAGAGGACACTCACTAGCAGAGACGTTCAGGGAGGTCACAGTTCTTTCTAGCTCATTTTCTGCGATACAAGTTAAAGTCACATTTTCCTCGGGAGCAATTACAATTTTACTGGAAAATTTTCCATTAACGTATTTGGTCTCCTCTGTCTGAAAAGTTAAAGCACGAAGATTAGCAGACTTAAAAAATACACATATTATCTGTATTAGACACTGAACACTTTCAGAGGGAAGTAACTTTAAACTAGTATTTCAGTTTTCCAAACAATAGCAGTAACGCATTATGTTATCTAGTGGTAATGTGAATCTTTGCAAGAGCTACGTTTTGTACGGTGTGTAATCTAAGGCCACTGATGAAGAGGCATTTTTGCAACAGTTAACTACAGTCTTTATCTACTTTTGCTTTTTAGACTGTTTAGAAAATACTAGGAAATGAGACAATTCTTGAAGAACTGTCCCCCCCAAAAACCCCCTCCTAAGGTCTCGTTTCTTTCCATCTTACTGTTTTTCATTTGTCTTTATATGGAAAATAATCACAGAATGTTTTCCACTTTTTAGCTTTCCAAGTTCTTTTCTAAGCACTACTTTGCCAAGAAGCTGTATGTTCTCAGTAGTACCTCTAGTGTGTGTACTGTTATAGTGACGTGAAGTTGTCGTCAAATTCGCTGTACATCATTTTCAGATGAGTACAATGTCCAGAGAAAATTATTTTCCATCATTCATATGGCCTCAAGACAATTTCTACCCTGTATCTTCAAGGAAGTGGACAAATGTTGGCAGCTAGGATTAGATTTTGCTTTAATGGAGCAATGAAATCCCCAGAAGTACTGTGCAATGCACTGCCACTTTGACTGCTTGTCTAGATGTCTCATTAATTTTTCCTGCTAAGGCAAAACGTGACAATGCTCTGCATGACATTTAGTAATTAATATCAAAATATTTCAGTTTGCTTATTTTCCAGGTATTTTTCTGGCTGTATACAGGTACTCCTCACTTCTCCCCACTGCTGATGACTGCGTTATGTTTCTGTCTCCAGAGAGAAACAACAGATAACATCATATAAAAACAGCAGGATGAAGACTGCAAAACTCACTACACTACACTGGAACTTTACTGACTGTATCTTCTGACTTGTTCTGCCACATTTCATTGCATTTGAAACGGTAAATTCCTACATCAAGTACCCATCTACTTTCTAATGGAATTATTTGTAAATTCTTTATGCAATGGCAATATCACATCACTCAGATAAAATGACTGAGTACCTTAACTTAAAAATGTGTATTTAATTCAGTATTTCATTTCCAGTCTTTCCTTTTCCCTTCCAGACTTGGCTTGTAGCTGGTGGATCTTCTGTGCCTTCATCTGCTCTATTCGAAAGGTCTTCATTACCAGAAATCACCCGTGTAAGTGCCATGTAGCTACTGCTACCACTCAACCTTCCCTTAGAGAAATGAAATAGCCTTTGTTTTTTCAATCTCACTACCTGGAAAATGTTCCTAGATTTTATATCGCACCTCCTATGTACTTTTGCTGAATAAAGTAATAAGAAAGATACTTGCTTTATTAATGATGCTTCCACTACCAGTAACTGTCCATTGCACTGCTGGTTTGGGGAAACCTTCCACATGGCAGACAATTGTTTTAGACATTTTATTTGTGTTGGTTTTCTTTGTCATTTTGATTTGAGGTTTTCCTACAACAACAATATTACAGTTAACCATTTTGGTTGAAAAGGACAATCAGTAATCATAGCTATCTGCTCCCTTACCTTCCACAACGAGTTTAAGTGTCTTTCTTTTCTTTAACCCTTCAACCTCCTGTAAGGTAGTTTCACAGATGTAGTTTCCAGCATCCTGATACTGAAGACTGGAAAATGATGGACTTGTTTGCATTCTGGTATTGTCCTGACAGAGTAAGAAGTTAATGTCCGTGAATTCCAACTCAGAACGCATTAACCTCTAAATTACAAATGTGACTACTGTCAATAGAATTTCTCACGTGCTCTGGTACATTAAAGTCCTACTGTTGATGCGCTTCCCCATTAATAACCACACTTGAGTAGCTAACAGCAACACAACAGCACAAGAAAGAGAAACTACAGGACGTTTAAGAAAGCCACTTCCCTTTAAGACTTCTTGAGCTACTTTGTTTTCAAATCAAGGATATAGAAGAGATCAACTATTATTTCTGAGCTGTTTTAGTAGGCTAGCCAAAACCATTAGTGGTACAAACTGTTTTGAGACATAAGCAACTGTCCGCTAGGCCAGGTGTGAGGCCTAAACAGCCACCAGTTACCATCGTTTTTAGATTTAAATCCATCATCTAGAACAGCTACCTGTGTCACCAATCACTCAACACCAGTTGCTAAAAACAAATCTCTCATCCTGCCGTGGCCTTTTATTGTGTTTATTGGGACAAAGGCCAAGCTTGTCTCCGAGAAAACAATTCATGAATCCACATTCCTCCAAAAGGGCTTCCCTTCTCAGAGGGACCTGATTCTCAAAGGGCCCTGTATAGACCGTTTCACAACAGTCACACCTGTGTTACAGAGGCCATTACTTCCCTCTGTCTGAAAACTGAGACAATAATTACAGCCACTGGCTCTCAGGCACTGACTTGAGTCAGCAGCTCTCATTTTCACTGTGTGTGTGAGGACAACGTTAGCAGCATTTTTTGAAAAGCCCAATGAATGGCTTCTTTCCTTCCAAAGCACTGAGCGGGCAGCAGCAGTATGAAGAGGTGAACACTCAGAAGAAATGCGAAGCAGACAAATTACTGACCTTTATCCACAGCACAGTCGCGTTTCTACTAGAAGAAATCGTGCACGACACAGGCAGGGCCTCTCCAATCTGTTTTGTAACTTCTCCACTAGGAGTAAGCTGCAAATCCAAATCTGGGACAGAAAGAACATTTGTCAGAAGTTAATCTCTGAAAGCCTAGCCCATTTCAAAGGCTCACCAAGGAAGGAAAATGTGACTAATTACACTCATTAAAGATTCCATTTTTCAATAAAAACCAATTTTTCAGGTAAGGGAGAAAGAATTATACTAAAACAGGCATTGCAAATCACTCACAGGATTTGCTGTAATTACAGGCTGAAAGGAAAGGCAAAACCTCACTCATCACTAGACAAGTGAATACATTTTTTGCACCTTGTATTGCTGCAAGACAGACAGATGAGGCACAAGAAGCTGAAGTAGTAGTTTGTATAGGAGGATGGCATCTTGAAAGGGGAAGCAGAGCCTGCTGTGAGGGTAGCCTGCTACGGGCAAGGGCAGGGCTTGTGCAGGTGGGAACAGATTAACCTAAACAGTAAGCATGGAGATGACAGGACAAGGGGTAACTTTCCTAACCCTGATAAAACAAGCTGATTTTTGTTCTTCACATCTGGAGAGGGTGAGGATAGTTGATACAGGGTGCACAATACTGATTGAAGGCATGAAGAGTCTGAATTTATATGGATGGGGGAGCCACGCATTAAGGTACTTTGATTTGTTTTCATTTGTAACTTAAAAAGACACTTTTGTGTAACGTAAGTCTAAGCTTTGCCTGATCTGTTCTGGCTCCAAGAAAATTACAGCCAGTGATAGCTGTAGTTGACATAATGCAGGGTGAGAGCCACTATCAGAAAGATCAGGAAACACTGCTCTAGATTGTTCTTAGTGTATGGAGTTGGTGGGCTAGTGGTTTCTTTAAACAAAACAAAACAAAACAAACTGAGCAAACTCAAATGTACATGGAAAGGAAAGGAGAAGTTGCCAAGCAAAGCCTCTGATTCTCACAGTGCTTTGCCTGTAAGCTAAGTTGGTCAGACAAATTACTATCACAGATGTGCACATCACCTCCCTCACACACATACACTCTCCAGTGGCAAACACACATGATTTCATCACAAATACAGTACTTGCTGGAAAAGGACTGAGAAATATCTTAGCTTTTAAGTGGAGTTTAGAAAAGCTTGAGGCAAAATTACGGTTGGTAGGGGACAGGGAAAAAACTCACAGTGAGTTAACAAAACAGTGAGCTTAGCTACTGGTTTCATTCAGTGGTTGCCCTGGGAACACCACTGTAATTAAAGGCAGAACTTCAGGAAACAACTAGGCTCCATCCTATGTTACTAATCTGCATCTCTATCTGCGTTAAGAGTCTAATGTCTAATCTGAGAGTTCACAAGAGCTCTACTTTCATCTGTGCATAAGTAAAGCAAAGGTGTTACCAAAGAGATAAAATAGCATTTTGTTTTTGTATTAGTATGAACAAAACTAACAAGATACTTAGAAGTTACTATTGCTTCCATGAGAAAACAAAAAGAGAAATCAAAAGACACGACTCGGTCAACATCCATGCATAGATTCAGATGATGTATAGGATGGGTTTCTCTTTGCTCTGTTATTCTTGAGCACACAGGACCAAAGCAAAGCAGTTGCTGAAGAAAAAGCTAAGATTGTTTTTTTAATCTCCTCAGGGTGACTTTTCTTCAACATCTACTTAAATCTTTTGCTCTTTGAAGGACTTAAAACTCAAGAGATCACCAAAGACCATCTGGGAGGGATTGTCACATATGCCACAGGAACCAGAAACTCATTAGACTTTTAGCTGTCTTCTCAGGCAAGACTGACACTTGAGCCTAAGGGAAAGAAGCATGCCTGGTGCTCCCTCCACCTCTCCTGTTATGACAATAACTGAGGCTACAAACCTCACACTGTGGCCTTGGTTGCTGTAGTAAGCAGTCCAGGAAAATTTAGAGTATGCAAGATGAACTACCTTGCTCAGAGGAGTATTTGTAAGTTGATTTATGAAGCAAGTACAGAATTAATCTACTGTTTAATACTGGACCCCCTGCAGGAATCTCCTCTAGATAGAGCAATTTGGTCTGGATTAATTTTCTGTCAGTTTATCTGGCTCCCTCATAAACCCCCTGAGACCCAGCTCCCTCAGCCTTTCCTCATCAGGGAGATGTTCCACTTCCTTCATCATCTTTGTAGCTCTGCGCTGGACTCTCTCAAGCAGTTTCATGTCCTTCATGATCTGAGGAGCCCTCAATTCAAAGAATTCCTCCTGGAAAATTATTATTTTTGTAGCAAAATAGTCTGGCTCAATAACAATAATGTGCTCTTAACTATAATGTGCTAACGTATTTTCATATGAGCAAGAAGCTTTCCCCACCTAGACACTGGAAGGAACCAGCACCATTATAAAGCTAAATGGAACCTATTTGGGCAAAAGCACTACAGCTGAAATGTAACAAATTACTACAAAATGATTCACAGATTTAAACTAAAATTATTATATTGCTTGGGTTTTTGTAGAGGTTTTTTTCTTGTTTTGTTTTTCAGTGAAAATAAACCCTGAAGTACCAAGTTTGGATGGGAGGAAATGAAAAGCTCTAAATCAGAATGCAGTATTTTTCAGTGTAAAACAATAGACAGGCAAGAAATAAACCTAAGGAAGGAGGGAAAGACACATCTGATAAACATTCAAAACTTATTTGAAGGACAAATTTCAAGAGGAGGCACAAAAACCTGGACAATCTAGCATCAAAAGTATGTAAGTAGATTTGAAGAACGAAATAAACACTCTTTTGTGTAACTGAGTTATGCTCGAAAATTAATATAATGTAAGCAACTGAAAGATAAGAAGGACATTACAAAGCACCTATGGGTTTGAATTCCTATCAGGAAAACATGCTGCAGAAATCTTTCAATCAGCATAAAACAGGACACTGAATTAGCTCAGAGAGGGCATGGTCTGGCTGTTCAAGAATGACAAAACTATTCCACCCTACTGCACCTCAGTTAAGCAAAGGCTTTACTGCAGATAGAGGTGTTCATTAAAAATGAAATAAAATGAACCCTGAGTTGAGTGAAACAGCAGGGTGCTAGACTGAGCTTAGGAACTTCAAATAGCTGTACTAGCTGCCAGCACTGGAAAGACTTCCCTCAAGAAAATACATGCTTCTCTCATGTACTGGAGCTCCTCTGACACGCAGACAAAACTGGCTTGTTATAAATACCCTGGAGCAGAAAAAGCCATTCTTTAGAGTAACTATTTATGGAAGTAGAGGCAGACAATCAATCCATTTGGAGCGAAACACAAGTACATAATGTTCATTACATGGTATAGGGTAATTATTAATATTTGGGTGTATGCTGCGAGCAGTGTACTTTTTCCAAGATCAAAAAACCCTAACCAAGAACATTAATTTTCTTTTTATGTGAAGTTTAGCTACTTTGGAAACCTTAATACTTCAATATCCAGCATGTTCCTCTGAACCTGTAAAATTACTAAAAAGTATTTAGAATCATAGGGTTAGAAGGGGCCTCCAAAAGTCATCTAGTCCAAGCCCCCTACAACTCACTATACCAGATTACCCAAAGCCCCATCAAGATTGACCTTGAATGTCTCCATGGATGGGGTTTCCACTGCCTCTCTAGGCAACCTGTTCCAGTGATCCTCCACCACTGGTGCTACTGGGAAAACTGCAGACCACCAGTGTTTTTAGAGGAAACCTAGTACCAGTATCCAGAGTCTCATTTCACAGCCTGTGATAGTAGAGCAAAGTTTCTAAGAGTCCCTGTTCTTGTTTTCTTGCACAAATAGATTAAAAGCAAACAGAAAAGCAACCATTGCTTCAATGGTTTAACCGGTGAAATGTCGGCTTTTAAAATGTTGCTGATGAAGAGTGAGTAAATACTGTAGCTAAAGAGACTTTACTGAGTGCTGTTCTTGTGACTACAGAAAAAGTACAGGAAAGCAACTTGTCCTACGTGAATATAACAAATTCCTGAGTCTCTTCTCTAGACTACTTACTTGTTAACCTAATTGAGGTAAGATGGAAGAATATTAGAGTAATGTGAATTTGACTACGAAGAATGACTTTCAGTTGCCAATTAGCAGAACAATTTACTGTCTATACAAATATAGATCTATCGAATGTTCGCATGACTGAGACAAAACACCAGAATTTTCTCTATGTGACAGTGCAATAATATTTAATACTATACAAAGGTTACATAAAGTGAATTTGTCTCTAAGCCAATGAACTGAGGAAGGTTTTCAAGCAGGAATACATTAAAAATATAAAATTACTTGATACTACTACAAACAAACTACACCAGTTAGTTCTCCTGTTGGCTAACCAGACTATTCTAAGTAAATCAGAGAGAGACCATCCCAGAAGGTCCAAGTTAGGTTTGAATCCTCACTAGGAGAACAAAATACAGTGACTTACAGTGTACAGTGATGGTGGTTGAGTCCATCATACTTTTGTCAGTTAGAGAGCACTTGTATTCTCCTGTTGCATTTCGTCTCACATCCGTCATTACATAGGTATCTGAGCTTCTTATACCTTCTGTTTCTCCCTGAGGATGGGAAATAAAATATTTATTTTACATGGGCCTGCTAACAATATTAAATTTTGCTTAGGATTTTTTTCTTTTACAGATTTGTGAAAGACTCCAGAATAGGTATAGGGACAGCACCATGGAAATGTAGTTAATATATTCACAATTAACAATAACAGTTAATACATTACTAATACCAAGATTTATTTCATATGTGTCATCACAGTTGTACAAAACACCTACAATTAAGAGTTAACTTTTTTAAAGTAGTGATTAAAATATAAAATGTGAAAGTTTAGCAGAAAAATGGGGAGAAAACAAAAGACTGTGCAGTCTACAAATAAGAGCATTGCAGAAATTAAAACAGCAAAACAAGTTGTGTTGCTAAATCTGTACTTGAAATGATACAGTCAGTTTAGGAAAAATCATGAAGTGAAGCACACTGCATTACCCATTTTTAAACAGCAGAAGCCAACCTTGCTCTAACCACATCATGGTATGAAGCCTGTTAGGGTACAGGACCAGTATTTTGAATCAGACGGCAAGTGTGGATTTCTGGCTCTCCAGTTCCCCAGCCTCCCTGATTACAACTGACTGACTTAGATCAGCTTTGAACAAAGCCTCAGTTCATATCTCTGCCGGGCTTAGGGTATAGCCCTTTCTTTCTGGATTCAAAGGAATCACCAAATCCAGCTCCTTCTTGAGAGAAATGACCAGTGTCAGGAAGCCGGGAGACTGCAGATAAGACAAACGTGTGTTTAGCTCACTCACCGTGGCAATGGAGCAAGCAGGGACACCATGCCCTTTCTCCCAGGCATATAGTAAGTTCCTACGATGATTCAGTGAATCTAAATGGCTCTTCAGCAACTCAAACACAGCAAGAGCCAAAGTAGATGAGGATTACATTTAAAGGGTGACAAGCAGTTTTTTTAACACCTGAAAGCATGCCACTGCTTTTGCCTCTCTCTCAAGATCAGCTCTGCCCACCACTGAAGTAGGAAAAGAAACCACAATAAAAAACAAGAGAGAGAAGCAGGACATGGAAGACAGGAAGAGGAGTCTTAGAATGTAAAGCCACATCTGTTTGTGGCTTTTACCAACACTAAGATGACTAATGGTACCAGAGTCTTAATTTTTCTCAACCTGCACCTTATGAATTTGACAGATGTCTTCCACACATTCTCCTGTGCACTTGAGGTTTTTTTTTTGTTATCATGCCACCACTGAATTCATTAATTAACTAAAGAAAAAAAACCACATGAAGACTCACCTGTGCAAAGTCAAAACACAGCTGAATTAATTTCCTTTACTTTCACTGCTGGATTTTTTTTCTGTTATGACAACAGATGTGATGGTTATATTCAAGATGATCATGTGCTTTAGTTAAAAACGCTTATCATCAAAATACCTGATGATGGGAAATTAAGTTTGGCATTTTCTTAGTATGTCCAAACCCCAAAGCACTTTGAGTGGAGTAGAGGAGAGCTTTCTCAGAATATTCTGCCCATTCAGATGAGGCATTCCCAGAGCCTGCTATAATGGCCAATGTCTGTCTCCAGTTTGGGTCACATCAGATTCCCTCACTTGTTATAAAATCATGTATACCACGACAGGCAGCAATGTCTGTAGGATGAGGTGATAAAGAATATTTCACTCTGCGGTGACAGCAAGGCAAGACTTACTGGAATGTAAAACAAGAATTCCTGTGGAGGAGGGTTGCCGTTTCCTGAGCACTTCAGAGTGATGTTATCACCTTCTTTAATGGTACTACTTTGTGGCAGCACTTGAATAGTCACCTTCTCCGTTGGATCTGTGAAAACAACATACATATTTAATAGCTGCTGCCAAAAACTGCACAGTAAAATTACGCATGCAATATTCACGGTCAGAGAGTAAGTGACTTTATCGAGTGCACGTGTAGATCTTTCTGTGAAAGCACTGAAGTTAATCACACTTCTACAGTGTTGCCAGTGAAATAAGTGCAAAGAAGCCATAGAGCATAACATTCATTTTTCTTCACCAAGACACCTGTAACTAAAACAACAGTAATTACAACCATGTCATGTACTTAGGAAAGAAACACCTGATCAGTATGAAGTTTCATGGCGTGACTTCATTATGGGGGATATATTTGTCCTCCGTGAAGTTCACTGTTTAAAGGCTTGTAACAATCAGAAAAACAACTGATGGTCTCACTGCCTGGTGCTGATACAGGATAACAACTTTCTTGTGTTAAAAGTAGGTACTAAGCAACTCTGTTCAGCCTATTCTATATGCTGATCACTCCAGGCTTTCAGAAAGATGAATCTGGCGAGTATAACAAGACCCTTAACACAGTCAGCAGAACAGTAAATGCAACATACTTCTGTCATGTTCAGTGAGGTTGAACTACAACTTATATATTGCTTTGGTAATTTTACTTTAAAGCCGAGACGGAGCATACTTTAATAGATGCCATTCTGTCTAAAGAGAAGCCTAATTACAATTTTCCAAAAGCAAAGCAAAATGAACAAAATTAAAGCAAATACTGTGGGCAGATAATTCTCAATCTTTCAATTTCAATGTGTAAAAAAAATTCCAGCAAAGATGCCATTCATTCATTAAGACACAGTACAGTGCACCTTATCAGACACTAAAAAGAAATCTAGATGGCGGAGAAAGCCTTGTGTGACAGTTGATACTGAGTGTTCAGTGAAGCATGTGCTCTACAGCCCTTCCAACCCTTAAGGCATTCATCATGTCTGTCTTCTGCTATGGGATTTCTCAATAATAGGAGCTGCTTTCTACTTTGACCTCCTGATGACTGAGAGCACTAATACAGCATATCGCTTCCCCTCATCAGAGGAGGGTTAGCAGGCTCCAACCAGCCACCTCCTCCCTCATTCAGATGCAATAGCCTTGATTCCCTTACACATCCAAACAGCTTCCAACTCAGTATCTTCAGAGCTGAAGAATCACTTTGCCTGCTTAGAAATTGGAACTCTAGCTTCACTGCTACTGTGTAATAAAATACATATGACAAAGTAGCTAGCCAGGCATCACATGCATGCCTCTTGATATCAAAAACCAGTTTCAGGCAGCAGCTAACTTGGCAAGTTTACACGAAGGTAACCATATGTGCAAAAGTTATCAAAAAAGACATCTAGATACACCCTGGGATTCACAGAAACACCGGACATTAGAGACTGGAAAGGACCTCGAAAGATCATCTAGTTCAATCCCCTTGCCAAAGCGGGATCACCTAGACCAAGTCGCACAGAAACATATCCAGGCAGGTTTTAAATGTCTCCAGAGAAGGAGACTCCACAACCTTCCTGGGCAGATTGCTTAGGCTTTGTGTCAAAACTGAAAATGGATGAATTAAAATGATAAAGGGTTTAGGACTTGAATTTGGATCGTGCTTTCCCAACACAGATGGACAGAATTGGATTAAAATCAGACTCAGTTAAACAGAGTGTTACACTCTTCCAAACGAGCAGTCTTTCCTGTAGGAGTATCTTACTCTTCTACCCACAGCACTGGACCAGCAGTAAATTATTAATTTCCTTCTATAAACTGGAAAAAAAAATATCTGCAGAAGTAAAAACCAAATACTAATTATTGGTGATGAAAAAGGTAACGAAAAGGTCACCTTTTTGAGGAGTATGCAACCTGACAGGGAGACAGAGTGTTCAAAGCAATGCTGAGTGCTGCTCATCATGAGTAATGTGCCTCCCCTGCTTTCAGTAAAATCACAAGAGAAACCTGGTGAAGGCCTACCTTGCCTTTTAATGGCAAATATCCCTGGCTTCATCCAGCTTAGCCTGTGCTGCTTTCTGCAAGAGAAAATTTCTGGGAGCCAGCACCAAAAGACAGTGATTTAGTAAATGAATACTTCTATTCCAGACCTACCATGGCCATAGCTCTGTGATTTCAAGGAAAACACCAATAATGAAAGCAGTATCAGTAGAAAGTGTCTTTGACTCTAATCTGTTATGTCATAACAAGACAGAAACTTAATAACAGGCGATGACTGGAAAGTCTGCCTGATTATCTTTTTGCACTGATTAATGCTGAGCAGGACCCAGTATAAATGGAGACTTTGGTATGAGAGATACTATCTAACTGTCCAGCTTCAAGAGCTCTCTTCTATTACTCATGTTGGTTTTGGTAGATTGCTCGTGACAGCAGTAAAACAGCTGATAAGTGTTATCAAAGAGTGAAGCTATCCAGTTCCAACGAGCACCCAACTCAGCCAAAGATAAAATCACTCTTCTCACACTGTGTTACAGAACTGGCAAGTAAAAGCCTCCTTTCTGGGCATTCCTTTTCCTCAGTATTGATACTCAGTATTCCACTGTCAGAAAGAAACCCATCGTGGCTACACTTGAAGGTAAATAAAAGTTACGCAGACAATATAGTCAGATCTTCTTACTGCAAATCAACTTTGAAGAAATCGTGTTGACAGACAAGCAGCAATGTCTCTGCAATTTTGTAAACTGTCTCTCCTTTTGCTCTTTCCCCTGAGGTAAATTTTATACAGCAGTAGATGCTTTATAGTAACTTACAGTGAACATCGAAGACAACTGGTTCAGACTGTATTGTTTTCTGGCCAGATGGTCCGTAATATGTCACAACGCAAGAAAACCTGGCATTGGCATCTTCTTTTGTTGGCATGTACTGAAGAGATGATGTCATGGTGAAGAGTCCAGTTGATTTGTCCACAATCTTTTGCAAATGTACAACCACAACTGAAAAGGAAATACTGCTTCAGTGCAATGCAGACAGAAGTTACAAGCTTCTTACATTTCATTGTCTGTTTTGTATTTGTTACCATGCTGCAAACATGCAAGCCATGCCACCAATTATCCAAGACACTGTACAGTTTCAGACTGGCATACACCAAGAATGTTTATCAACAGCACAATTCTAAAATACTATACATTTTACTTAAAATCAAAACAAAGAATTAATTGCATATGGTGGCTTTTTAATCCAAATAGCTTAATTTGCAGAATAGAAAGAAGGCCTTAAAAAATTTGCAAAATCAATTTTTAGAATAATATTTATAACTTTGCTTTGTAAGCATTCTCTTATTAGGTAAAATATTTTGGTCTGATCAGCCTGTCAAAGGGAGTGAAGACAAAAGATGTTATTCTTGAATATCCTGGAAAAGAAATACCTGTGTGAGGATATGATCTGCATGATCCAAAACACAATACTCAACAGGTGTGATTCTGAGACTGTTAATACCTTATAAGAAGTTGAAAATGAGATGCAAGTTTCTACTACTACCACCTAGACTTAGAACAGCTTTACAATTGTATTAACAAAGGCAACACTCCTCTCCATGGTATTGGTTCAATGCTGGAATAGAGGGTGAGATTACACGGTATACACTGGATGCTCCAAAAGGCCTAGAAGTTTCCTTCCAGTTTCAACATTCCATAGAAATAGTTTTCCTCAAAGAAACAGTATGCTAGCCTAAAGTAGAGTGCCTCTCATAAACACAGTTCTTTGTACACACACTAGTCCATGGATTCAGGGCCAGTGGCCATTATGGAGACATACCTTCTTCCACAGGCTGCAGAACTCTCCCGTTTTTGAACCACGTAACATTGCCTTCCGGGTAGCTATCTCTTGAAACACATTCCCCAAGCTGCAAACAGACAGCAGTTAGACACTGTTTTTCTCCACTATATAAACAATCCTATTTTCACTCTGGGCAAACATTTCTAGAAAGTTTGACTGCTTAACCCCAACAGTTTTTCTTGAATAGGACAAATTCTTAAGTGAGGTTTAGGTAGCATTTGGAAGAGCATTCATTGGTGGGTCTAAGAAAACAATGGTCCCTGTATGTAGAATCAGGCTAGTGCAGTGGTGGTGAGGAAGCTGCTCAGCCTGGCTTTAGATAATGATCTCTTAAAACATTGCTGATAACACAAAGCTGGGTGGTATTGCTGACACTCCTGCAGACTGTGCTGCCATTCAGCGAGACCTGGACAGGCTGGAGAGCTGGGCAGAAAGTTAATGAAATATAACAAGAGCATCTGGGCAAGAACAACCCCAGGTACCAGTATAGGTTGAGGGCTGATGGGTTGGAGAGTAGTGTAGGAGAAAGGGACCTGGGAGTCCTGGTGGCCAGCAGGATGACCATGAGTGTGCTATTGTGGCCAAGAGGGCCAACAGCATCCTGGGGTGGATCAGAAGGGTGTTGGTTAGCAGCTCAAGAGAGGTTGTTCTCCGCCTCTACTCTGCCCTGGTGAGACCACATCTGGAATATTGTGTCCAGTTCTGGGTCCCTCAGTTCAAGAGGGATGTGGAGCTGCTGGAGGGAGTCCAGCGTAGAACAACAAGGATGATGAAGGAAGTGGAGCACCTCCCTTATGAGGAAGGGCTGAGGGAGCTGAGTCTCTTTAGCTTGGAGAAGAGGAGACTGAGAGGTGTCCTCATCAATGCCTAAAAATATTTGAAGGGTGGGTATCAGGAGGATGGAGCCAGGCTCTTCTCAGTGTCATCTAGTGATAGGACAAGGGGCAATGGTTGTAAGCTGGAACATAGGAGGTTCCATGTAAATATCAGAAGGAACTTCTTCACAGTGAGGCTGACGGAGCACTGGAACAGGTTGCCCAAGGGGGTTGTGGAATCTTCCTCTTTGGAGACTTTTAAAACCCACCTGGATATGTTCCTGTGCAACTTGGTGTAGGTGATCCTGCTGTGTCAGGGGGATTGGACTAGATGATCTTTTGAGGTCCCTTCCAATCCCTAATGATTCTATGATTCTACGAAAAGCCAGCGTGCACACACACGTCCACAACCTCTGTGTTTACTATAAAGAGTCTTCCAGCAGCCATCAGGCATGCAACTTTGAGGGAGAATGCTGCTCTTACCATTTGAAGCTTCTCTGTTTCTAAGAAGTCTGCTTGATGCAAGATTTCTGGTTGAGAGGGTTGTTCTAAAACATAAATAGGATAAGAGTCTAAATAAGGGAGCACAAATAACTGCTGAAAAACCAAAAAGTTACTGCAAGATATGTGGGCTTTGAGACTACACAGAACGATCTGGCCTGGTATAGTCTTATCTATGATTTCCTGTTAAAAGAAGAAAAAGTGAGATACTTCTACCCTGATATTAGCAAACGGATTGAGAAAAAAACCCCACTACCTTTCAGAATTAATTCCATGCATACTGACAATACATATTTGAGCCAGGCAGACTAGTTAAGCACCTAGGAGGATAGAACCTGATCTGATCTGTTTGATTTATACTATACACATGCTGGAAGAGGAACCAGCGGGTACAGAAAGTACAGCAAGAGCAAAGCAGCTTTGCTGTGGATATTACTGGTAGCTGAGCTCTCATATTATAAAGGAACAAATTCAACCTAAATGTTCTTCTAATGTTTATTTTTCATAACTGGAGTCGTTACACTTCGGAACTCCAGATGATGGAGGTAAGTGTAATTACTTTAACTGATTCTGAGTTAGTTATGACTCTCTTTAAAAAATATACCCTTTTCCTCCAGTGCTAATATGTCTTCTTATTTACTGTTATTATGGTAGATGGACCTCTGAGCTTGCCAGAATGGAGGATCCATCATAAAAGACTACTTTCTAGAGGCTATATAACTTGTCTGTTAAGATAGTTTGGCCTGAAGCCCGGAATGCAAATTTTTATCTCCAAAGGAGACAGTTTGCTCCACAATTTTAAAAGAAGAGTGGAAGAGCAATGGAGGAAACAAAATAAATCAATGTTTATACAATCAAAGAAAACTTCTATACCCTAGCTATACTGCTTAAATAAGCACACACACGATAGACTTTACAGACCAAACTGCCTTAACATCCCAGTGTGTGTTTCCATAATAATCCATTTGCTCAATGTACGTGCACGTGTGTGTCAGTGTTTGTGTGCACAGATCATCTTCACTTGGGAGCCTACACGAAACTGGAACAAGTACAGCTCAAAAGAAATGAATGGCAATAAAAGAAGCTATTCATTTGAAATTCTCAAACAACTTTGCCTTGTGGCAAAAAAACCACACAGCAAATCAAATAAACAAGTCAAAGATATCACAGGTTCTTCAAAACAAAGTTCGTTTTGGTTGGGGTTGTTTTTTTTTTTTTGAACTGTGCATTTTTTTTTGTTTTGTTACTTTTAGAAAAGGAACAAATTTTCTGTAGTAACCTGTCAAATATAAAACATTTTTGTGTCAGTTCAAGCAAGGACCATTCCATAAACAAAAGCAGATTAGATTGCTGCCTGTCACAGTCACCAGCTGATCAAACAACAAACCACAACACTGTACCTCATCTCGGCTTTGCTTCCCTTCTGCTTTTGTCTACCCAGGACTGGTCTGAGAAGATCTACTCTGCTCTTTGGACCTCCCTGCAATGCTCCTATCAAGGGAAGGGGAGGACCTCCTGCTCCAGCTCAGAGGCCACCACCTGCTCTCTCGGATCAGCTTCTGAAAGGAAACGCCTGCTGCCAAATCCCCGCAGTCGCAGCATGTGCACCAAGGTAATTCACTGTAAGGGGCTTATTTGGCATTTACTAGCTCAGCAGATGAAGTGAGAAGAAATTTTAAACTTGGCAGCAGCAGAGGCCACTTTGGTGGGTTTGCAACTTCAGCACACTGCTTATCTCTTGGCTTATGAGCTTGGCAGAGTACTTTGCAACTCTATAAAGGTCCTATAATAGGGGGGAAGAAAGCTCACTGACTGCAAAAGTTAGGTGTTAGTGTAGCGAGACAGCAGCTAATGTCCATTGGGTTGTTTGGCTTTGGAAACTCTGGCCATTTAATTTCAGAAAAAAATATATGCTGACAGGATCCATCTGGAAAGCTGGTGGAGCTTGTTTGAGTAGTCCAGGGAGTGAGATGAGCAGGTGGTACCTGTGCAATGAGCCATTTCAGTTTGTTAGTTCTGAGTTAATCAGGTAGCACAGCTGAGGACATGACCAGCTCCAGCAAAACCCAGCTTCATTCAGGGTTTCTGGGATACAGCTGAGCTTCAGGTGCACAAGATTTTGGTTTATGAAGGTTTGCACTGCTGCAGCTTGGCTCTATTCTTGTTCAAGGAGTTAGCAACTTCAATGGCTAAATAAATGAAGCTTGCAGGCTGCTCTTAGCTCTTTCATAATTAGTCCAAACAAGCAAGCAACAATAAAAAACACAACTTCCCAAAACCAGACATAAGGAAGTTAAATGCAAAGAAATGTTAAAAGAGCCCTAAACTGGTGGACTCAAAATGAAAAACTATTAAGATAATTTTTTCTTCCAGTGCTAAGTCAGGCACATTATGTACACTGCATCCTCTAGTCTTGTCTTCCTTGGTAAATAGACGCCTTCTCCGTTAGTATTAATGCAGACAATAAAATACATAGACTGTACTCCATGGATGAATTAGCACTGTTAATATTTAGTACAGTACACAGTAATTCAGGCAGTTAGCATTTTGTTTTACCATATACCACTGTCTCATCTACATATTGACTGCTGTGTGATAAGTAAACATGATCATTCTTTATATATAATCTCCTTTGAAAGCTTTCAGTGTGTGTGTGTGCTCTGAGCATGCTCCTCCCTGCTGTCCTTAATTCAATTGTTCTTGCAGCCAAACTGAAAGTGAAAAGAAGGAAAGGAATCACTGCTGACTCCTAATCTGGCTTCAAACTCATGCCACTGACAAACTTCTGCCTGGACACCTCTGATGACTCCCCAACATCTTCTCCCTGAGAAAAGAGTAAGGGTGTCCATCCAAAATATGAACTCTTGTTTTTCAAGCAGGAGTGTAAAGCTGATTTTAACTGCCCATGCCTGCAAGCAACAAGTTCCCAGGGCAGAGACTTTGACTGTGTGAATCTGCTTCAGCAGAGCATCTTAAGGCCCCTCAAAGGCTACATAAAGACATGAAGCTGAAGCAGACACCTGTTGCAGTCACAGGACAGCATTTACAAACACTAACCAGAGATTCAGCAGACCTGCACCCCTAAGAAGAGGTAACAGACACCTCCACAAGCTCAGTTCGCTTTAAGGGAGTACATGTCTGCTCTGAATTGGCACTAGAAGAGGGCCAGGCTTGTCCATGCTCTTGTGCAAGCTCAGAGCAGGACCATGCCTCAGAGCACTGTGGCTGTGATCAGTCTGTAGTGATACCAAATGCTAATCTACTTTGCAGTGCTCTAAGACAGAGACTGGTCCTCCTCCTGGTAGTTCAGTAGGGGACTAAATAAGCATTTGGGGCTAGCAACTCATTTGCCAGCTCGGTCACTCACTCACCATACCACTGCTCAAAGCTGGTTTAAATCTCTACACGGATTTAATCCCTCAGACTGCACACAGTTAATGCTTCCCTCCTGCAGAGAATTTCACTCAGAGAACAAATGACAAATAACCAGTGCTAATTTTACATTTTTCATTTCCAAGGCCAAATGACATCACATCAGTGACTCATTATCAAAGCCCAAAATTCTCTTTGAGCCAGCACTTATCATGAATAAACTGCAAATGCAGGCAGTCCTGTTACATAAATGCCACCAGGAGATTACATTTTTGAAAGCTGCAGAAATTTGCTAGTCTTAGTAATTTACTCAGCCAAACTTACTTTCTTGGCTTTAATCATTCCCTTAAGCAAAAGTTTCTGCAATTTACGATTCAGATGCCAATGAATGTTAATGACAGTGACAACCAGATTTACTTACTGAAGACTTTGACTATCGTTGGCTCTTCGGAAACATCATCTTCTGTAACAAGCATACATACAAATCTCTTCTCATCACTGATTCTTGCATTCCTGATGGATAATGTGTAGTTTTCTGAGAGACTCAACCTGTCTTTGTAGTCTGGAACATCATCATACTGTACATTTTTTTTAGTTGATGATCTGAAGGCAATAAATACTGGAGCTCCATTTGGCATTTCCTATAATAAAAAGATAAACACACATCTATTTTGCATAAACATTCACTTAGAAGTTCCTAAACACATGCATTTGGTACAAACTCATATTTTAAAAGAAAATAATTACCTGAAAACTACACAACATGGCTTTTTTACATTCAGGACAGTATGAGGGTTAGTTTAAGACTGATGTGCCACACATTGAGAACACCACCAGTAGAAATCATTCCAACCCTTTGGCTCAATCCCAGTATTGCATAGTGCTTTCTCTGATGAAGCCTGGTGGTTCTAGCTCCACCTGCCTCTGTGTGTATGAAAAAGTATTTGAAATAGAAGTATTTGGCAGCTAGGCTAAAAAGCTTCAGTGACCTGTTGGAGAGCAGCATAGGAAAAAGGGAACTGGGGGTCCTGGTGGACAGCAGGATGACCACAAGCCAGCAATGTGCCCTTGTGGTCCAGAAGGCCAGTGGCATCCTGGGGTGGATTATAAAAGGGGTGGTCGAGAAATCCAGAGAGGTTCTCCTCCCCTCCTACTCTGCCCTGGTGAGATCTCATCTGGAATACTGCGTCCAGTTCTGGGCCTCTCAGTTCCAGAAGGACACAGAACTGCTGGAGAGAGTCCAGCGCAGAGCCACAAAGATGATGAAGGGAGTGGAACATCTCCCTGAGGAAAGGCTGAATGAGCTGGGTGTGATGAGCCTGAAAAAAAGGAGACTGAGGCGTAACCCCATTAATGATTCTAAATACGGAAAGGGCAGGTGTCAGAAGGATGGAGCTGGGCTCTGCTCAGAGGCATCCAATGATAGGACAAGGTGCAATGGGTGTAAGCTGGAACAGAGGAAGTTCCACATCTTCCCAGTGAGTGTGACAGAGCCTGGAAGGAGCTGCCCAGGGGGATTGTGGAGTCCCCTTCCCCGGAGACGTTTAAAACCTGCCAGGACATGTTCCTATGTGACTTGATTTAGTGGATCCTGCTCTGGAAGGGAGATTGGAAAGGCTGATCTTTTGAGGTCACTTCCAGTTCCTAATATTCTGTAATGGGTGTGAGCTGGAACAGGGGATGTTCCACATCAATATTAGAAGGAACTTCTTCCTGGTGAGGGTGACAGACTACTGGAAGGGGCTGCCCAGGGAGGAGGTTGTGGAGTCTCCTTCTCTGGAGATATTTAAAATCCACCTAGACATGTTCTTGTGCAGCTTGATCTAGGGGATTCTGCTCTGGTGGGGGGGGACTGGGAGGATCTTTCAAAGTCCCTTTGAATCCATAACATTCTGTGGTTCTGTGATATTTATATTGCTTTATAATCTGCACAATTTCATTTCTCTCCAATCTCCTTTTAAGTAGACAGTTACCACCCTAAGAAGGAAAGCCATGTTGACAGTCTTGCACAAATCTATGGTATCAACAATTTTTTTTTATGACAGAACAATTGCAGGCTGAGTTCTGAAGGATATCATCCCCCCTCTACCAGAGCAGGGACATATACTGTCTGCCTTAAAGTGAAGTGAAAGGTTGGCTACATCTTCACGTTCAGTATTGTGCCAGAGGCTGGAAGAGGTTGTAGTTCCTTTTATCCCTTGCACTTTGCAGCACTGATGTGAGTAGTGTTCCCAACACAATACCCCTGCTCGACTGCAGAGCTCTCCAAAGCATGACGATGCTGTGACAAGAGATAAATTGTGTCAGAGCCGGGCAGGGAGTAGGAGGCAACAGCTAATGTGAAGTTAAATTCTCTTACAGTCTTTCTTTCTTCCCCACTTTTAACTCTCTGATTACATCTGCGTCACATAAGAAAGCAAGCTTTGCATTGACTCAATACATGCAAAGTTGGCTGTGAAGTATAAATGAGGTCTTAACTCCATAAGCCCACCCAGCACAGGAGCACTCACAGGTAGATGCTGAAGAGAGCAACATCTGCTTCTGCCACGGTCCAAGTCTTCCAGTACCCCTAGGCTCTCACCAGCAACCTGAATTGCTTCTCCCAAGACAGCAGAGCATAAAATAGTTTCTCTTTCTTCTAACAAAATAATTAACTGATCAAAAAAACTAAACTAAATGCTTCACCTGCTAAAATCAAGTGTTGCCATGCTGGGAGCTGCCCTGGGAGAATTGGTACTGTACGGATTATTTCCCAATAGCAGCTGGATGAACTTTTATGCACATTAGGTTTTGTGTCCCTTCCCATTGAGGAGAAGCTATAATGGCTCCACTTGCTGCTTGGTACTTGTGAGATGAGCATTCCAAATGCCAAGAGATTTCCTCAAAATAGCCTTGCATCTTCACACAGATGAACATCTGCCCATAAGAAGTCAGCAGACTAAAAGCCCCGCATCTTCTCAACACTTCTGTGAAACAATTTCACTGTCCCTTTTGGGGAAATGTCTTCCACAGACTTCTGACTTCATTTCCCAAAACCTGTTTGTGGAACAGAAAACTCCACAAATCCAGTGGATAAAGGCTGCAAAAACTGCAAACTTCTCACTCCGAGGGACAAGCCAGGGAGAATTATGAAACCTTTCCAGTGGCAGACCAGTCCACTGACATCCATGTGGATGACAGTTAAAAATAAAGAGAGCGTGATGTAATTTTAAATCCACTGACAGAGTAAACATTACTTGTTATCACTGGAAACATTATGGGTTGAGCATGAGAGGACAAGTAGATGAAGTTTACAGTAGCTGAAGAACCCGTTATCCTGATGCCAGTCTGAGAAGTGAAAAGGTTTTAGTATCCTGGCAGTTTCTTCTATGTATTCTTCCAGATTTCATTTGACTTTTGATACACTCGCTCTTCTTTTGATCCTGGATACCAATCACATATAGGAGAAGAACACTCTGTAGCATTCCTACTGCAGTCTGACCAGGATGCCCGGAAGAGCACTGGTGGTTTTGCCTCTATTCTCCACATGCCAGAGTGAAATCACCAGCAACTAAGGTCAGGTCTGCGCTCTTCTTCGCTGTGCATTGAGCACACTGAAGCACAAGACAGAACTGAGTGACTGTCAGATCACTAGTTCTGGGGCCAGCGCTTTCCCAGCGATGAAGCACACCCTGCTTCAGGCAGCTCATTTAGCGTATTCACATGTTCAAAGATGGCTCTGTCAAGTGAGTGAGACACCACTGGGTAACACGCCAGATCACTAATACAGGTTGTCAGAGAACTCCCAAGTAATTATTTCTCTTGAACAACAAGACTAATTGCTCAAACCTCTAATCAATGCTTAGCAGAAATTGTGCTTGGCAGAAATTATGCAGATTGGAAACTTGTAGTCTTACAGACAGAGACATGAGCGTCTTCATACCCATGGCTGAAATCTTATCAATTGGAGTGCTGTAATCTTGCACACAAAAAACACACATCTTCTTCTATGAGCTGCAGTGAATACAGAGGTAGGATATACTTACATATTTCCATTTTCCAAACATAAGACCATCTGGTACTTGTAGACGACAAGGCATCGTAATCGTATCTCCATACACTGCATTTACTGTGTACAATCCCAGAGCTAGAGGAGAAACAGAAAAAGAAGAAAGAATTTTAAACATTTTCTTGAATTTCCTACATACTAACTAAACACTTGGTTCACAGCTATTACAAAAGCAGAGGCACATCTTTTGTAAATGGGTATTTTCCAGCACATGAGATTTATCCCCACACCTCTGAAAAAACAGGGTTCCTGTCACACACAGAATCATTGAATCATTAGGGACTGGAAGGGACCTCGAAAGATCATCTGGTCCAATCCCCCTGACAAAGCAAGACCCCCTAGACCAAGCTGCACAGGAACACATCCAGGTGGGTTTTAAACATCTCCAGAGAAGGACATTCCAAAACCACCCTGGGCAGCCTGTTCCAGTGCTCTATCACCCTCACTGTGAAGAAGTTCCTTCTGATATTTACATGGAACCTCCTATGTTCCAGCTTACAACCACTGCCCCTTGTCCTATCACTAGATGACACTGAGAAGAGCCTAGCTCCATCCTCCTAACACTCATCTTTCACATATTTATAGACATTAATGAGGTCACCCTTCAGTCTCCTCCAAACTAAAGAGACCCAGCTCCTTCAGCCTTTCCTCATAAGGGAGGTGTTCCACTCCTTCCTTCACCATCTTTGTTGCTCTACGCTGGACTCCCTCCCTCCAGCAGCTCCACATCCCTCTTGAAGTGAGGTGCCCAGAACTGGACACAATACTCCAGATGTGGTCTCACCAGAGCAGAGTAGAAACTCTCTTGATCTGCAAACCACCCCTCTTCTGATCCACCCCAGGATGCTCTTGGCCCTCTTGGCCAAATTACTGTCACTAAATTAGTGTGCTTAAATATGATGACCTTTTCAGACCAACGTTTTCTGCTGTAGCCAGGGGAAGCCAAGTAGATTTTCAAACAGGATTGCATCCGCTCAACTGTATGAGCCCGTACACTAGAGTAAGTACCCACAGCTACTGACTCAAATTGAAAACCAGAAAAGAAGAATCCCTAAACCTTTATCTTCTTATCTGAAAAAATCAGCCACGTCTGCTTGGAGCGGTTGCGTGGCGACACAGTACTCTGAGAAGGCCACAAGACAAGCAATAGTCTGAATGCAGAGAATGCAGTAGGATGCTGGTGAGGTAGTCGCAGTGCAGAAACACCCAGGATTCTACAGACATTTATTTTTCCAGAGAATCAGCCCTTCTTGCTAGAGCTGTAAAAATCTGTTACCTGTTTCCATGCACATGCAGAAGGGTGGAAGTGCAGACCCCTTGTCTTTTCATGGGATAAGATGGCAATTTTCTTGTTTTCTGCCTGTGTGCACTCTATTGGGAGGTTTTCCCAAGCAATTTTTCTTTTTCCTTTAAACAAAACTGTGTGCTCTCAAATAGCCAAACACTGCACTCTTTGCCTACAATTTAAATTGGAAAGACTCCAGAGCATATTCCTCAGCTGAGGGAGGATCTCATAGCTCACTGTTAGCACCAGCTCGTATTTATCATTTATATCACAGAGACTATCAGGCTGTGATTTGTGCTCTGTGGTACTTTAGAAAGAAATACTATCCCAAAATCCAGCCTTTGAGAAGGCCTAGATCGCATCGCATGGCGAGGCAGAGAAGCAGGCTGAAACTCAAGGGACCAATGTAACATAGGATCTAACAGGCACCAGTACCTGCACTTATCTTAAACTTTCTTTCACATCGTTCCTTTCCAGCTAAACAACTGCTAATCTTCTGAATCTGTTCTATAACAAGTCACAAACATACTTGAGGTACATCACTCACACTACAAGAGCTATGTGCTCCGGTTGGCTCAGTGCCTTTTGAAGACCAGCTGCTTTCTAAATGACAATAGCAGTCAGCCCACTAGATGGTGCTGACTAAGCGCTATCTCGAGAAAGGAAAAAAACCCCATTGTTTTAACTATCAGCTAACTTAAATTTTACAGAAATAAGAGTAATGTTTTATGAAGTAAAGCTATAAATGGAAATAAAGCTTGAAGCTGGAACAAGTTTTTCCGCTGGTCCTCTCTTGCACTTGGCCTCATTATGCTCTCCAGGAGGGGAACAATGCAGCTTGGGCTTTGCAAGCTGAATCTCAATTTTCATTTCTGCTAGAACTAGAAGAAACAGTTCCTCTCTCCTATGGATGCAAAACTACAAGAGACTAGCAAATATATACTCAATTTGTAGACTGGTGAGTACATGCTAAAATTACAGTCAGATGTCATTTAGTAATTTGAAATTCTGTAATATTCTTTTGCATCAAAGAGAAAACCAGAAACTGCTCCTCCTGCTAGGAGAAATTCCCTGTCATTAAGGGAAAACACAATGACTCCAGAGGACCTGTAATACTGCTCCTGCCTACACATCCATTCATACCCCTGCAAGTTGCTAGGACAGAAGTGTTTGTTACCAAAGACTTCACAAAAGGATCCACTAGTATGAATGAAACTGTTTCTGGAAAGGTAATTACTGCATTTGGAACAGGTAACTGATGAATAACCTCATAAAACAGGATTGGCCTCTAATTTTAGAACAACTCATCTGAAAGGCATTATTTAAGATGGACACAACCCCCTCCCAAATTCATGCCCTGCCATCAATTACACCTGAACTAAAATCATACATAATCATACATGACACAAAACCAGAAGGACATGTTTTACTTTAAATACAGAGTAATGGTCATTGCAAGAATATAAAAGCTCCTGCTGTAATTTTTTCTCCTGCCAGTTCTGTAAGAACAGATCTAGTATATTTAAGGAGCACCAGTTAGTTGAATAACTGCAAACTTTATTACAGGAACTAGAGTTTCTTCCAAATCTACACAAAGGAACAAGCAAACAAAACCCTACCTTAACAAATTTGGAAACACATCTCTCTGATGCTATGAGATACATTATTTGTAAAATGGTGGGATGAAGAAGAAATGAAGTGATTGCTTAACTACACACCAGCACTTCACATCAGTCATTGCTGAGGATCCTTTACATAGTTGCTGGCTCATTCTAAGAAAAAACAAAACAGAAGCGGGATCTATAAATATGTGACATGATGCTCTGCACCGAACACAACACAGGCTCAGTGCTGAGACCCTCATATCTCATTAGGTCAGAGAGGGTTAGGGAACACCCCTACGTGAAGTCACTAAGCATCACAGCCTGCCTTACTGTATTGCTGATCCACCATTCTGCAGCTAATTAAGAGCCCAGACAGATCCCCTGCATGATTTTCAGTTATTGCCTTCTAAAACTGAGCCAATGCTGTTAATAACAACACTAATTCAGAGGCAGGATCTTGTCCCACATACGCTGGGAGAAGTTCTACTTCAATTCACTAGGAATTACAGCTCTGTATGAGGCTAATCCAGCTTACTTTCCTTCTGTATCTTCATGCACAAATTTAAGCAGGCTGAGGTTTAACTCATTTCCCCATCCTTGATCCAGTGAAGAAGGAACTCAGAGCCACATGAAACTTTGCCACGTAGGTTCAGACACAGGAAGAAAGCAGCAGCACTGGGAAGTATGATGACTCAGAGAAAAATCCCTGCAGCACACTACTACATTGAGGTGGCATTTGCTGTTGATGCTTTTAATTACAGCACTTTCCATGCCCCTGTGGCAATACTACCTGGCATCTTTCTTTGTCCCCTTCTCTGTCTGTTCAAAAAAGGAAGAATCAAACAGCAGTCACATATTTGAGGGACAAAACAAAAACCTGAGTGCTTGATCAGAGGCTTCGAAGGCAGAGGAGGTGCTGTTGTTATTTTGGATCCCCATCAAAAGTAAAGCATGCAGGTCATAATTCAGACTAATTTTTAAATGAACACGATCACATAGCACAAACTGATAAAATGTGGGTATCTAAAATTCAAGTTGCTGATGTTTCTCCAGGGAAATAATAGAAACTGTAGAAAGACATGGGGAAAACAGCCATGTTTTCTGCCCCTACCTTCCATTTGAAACACTGAGTATTTTTATTGCTGCTAACGCCTCTTTTAAGGGCTTAAGAGTAACATTTTTGTGACATGTGAAACAGGACAAGGGCTGTTCAAACCCCCTTTAGATGCCATAACCACAGGATACTAAAAGCATGTACCTGGAAACTGTAACTAGTCCACCGATCTAAGTCATGCTTTACATCTACAAAGATGCCCTGTGTTTTCCCACTGTACCTCATTCTCTGACTGCTGGAGCTCCTGCCCTGGCAAATTCAACAATGATGTTTTCTATTACTCTGTCCCAACCCAAGGAGAGGTCTCATTACCAGAAAACAGCAGGACATGTTGGCTGCTATGGTTCTCTGCAGCAATCGTCAGCAGTAGAGCAGCTTCTCGAATGGAAGTGACCAAACCCAAGAGCTATTATTTCTACCCAGCACCTACTTTGGAAAATGTAATTAACTATTTCGTAAACTTTTAATTAGGATCAGCACTCCAAATCTTTATTTGAGGTTTTGGCCCTTTTCTCCAGGTAGCCCAGGTAGTCCTTAATAGATTATGGGAGTTTAAAAAGCTTTGCCTCAGGAAAATTATTTTATGAAGTTGCTTTCTATCAGTTCTGAAATAGGAATGGGTGGATTTTTCTTTCTGCCTTCCAGTTCCTAAAGGCATTTCAGCTCTGTCATGCCTATCATCCACATAGGTCTTCTTGAGCACCCAATTTAGGTACAACATAAATGGTTGGTACCTGCCTAAATGATCTCCTTTAGGGAGCACCAGTATTTCACATAAACAATAATTACATGTTCTTAAGATCAGGAACCATTTAGGTTGGAAAACACCTTTAAAATCGAGTCCAACCATCAACCCAGCATCGACAAGTCACCACTAAACCATGTCGTTAAGCGCCTCATCTACATGTCTTTGAGACTCATGCAGGGATGGTAACTGCACCAACTCCTTGGGCAGCACGTTCCAAGGTTTGACAACTCTGTTCATGGAAAAGTTATTTCTAATATCCAGTCTAAACCTTCCCTGGCACAACTTGAGGACATTTCCTGACACCTACCTTGCCACAACCTGATTTCAGGTAATTTTCTAGAGTGAGTCTTCACTGAGTTTCCTTTCCTCCAGACAAAATAAATCTAGCTCTTTTAGCTGCTCCTCAGTACTTGTTCTCTAGAGCCTTCACTGGCTTTGTTCATTACAACATGTCCAAAGAAGAACAACTTTTTTGTTTTTTTCAAGACAAAGCAGTATATGGTTTTTTCAAACATCTGGTTTTTTTCAAGACAAAGCAGCCAACTGTGTCTTGGTCTGCACCAAAAGAAGTGTGGTCAGCAGGTCATGGGAGGTGATCCTCCCCTTCTACTCTGCTCTTGTGAGACTCCCCACCTGGAGCACCGTGTACAACACTGGAGCCTCCAACACAAGAGGGACATCAAACTGTTGGAGTAGGTCCAGTGGAGGGCCATGAAGATCATCAGAGGGATGAAGTATCACTCCTATGGAACAGGCTACAAAAGTGGAGCTGTTCAGTCTACAGAGGAGAAGGGTCCAGGGAGAACTTGTAGCAGCCTTCCAGTACTTGAAGAGAGCCTATAAGGAAGCTGGGAAAGTGACAAAAAGAGGGGACATGGCTTTAAGGTAGAAGAGGGTAGATTTTATATTAGATATTAGTAGGAAATTCTTACATTGAGGGTGATGAGGCATTGGAACAGGCTGCCCACGAAAATTGTGGCTACTGCCTCCCTGGAAGTGCTCCCAGGATCAGGCTGAATGGTGCCTTGAGCAACCTGGTCTAGCAGGAGGTGTCCCTGTTAATGGCAGGGGGGGTTGGAACTAAATGATCTTTAAAGTCCCTTCCAAAGTGAACCATTCTATGATTCTATGACAGCTGAGTATTGGTACAATATAAAACAGACCAGGAAAAAACTGGTCTCTTCAGCTTTGAACGAGACAAAACTTCACAGCAGGTACTTACTATCCCAACTATTGATATTGATAATCCATTAAAGTGGTTTTTAATACTGAGTGGTAGATTCACTTGATTAAAAGCATTAGAGAAAAAAATTAAGAGAATTCACAGAATCACAGATTGATAGAGGTTGGAGGCCATCTGGTCCAACCCCCTTCCAATGCAACCTATACCCAGTTCTCTAGGGCCAGGTCCAGATGGCTTTTTAGTATCTCCAAGGATGGACACCACAACTTCTCTGGACAATCTATGTCAATTCTCAGTTACCCTCACAGGAAAGAAGTGTTTCCTGACATTCAGAATGATGTCCTGCATTTCAGTTTCTGCCCATTGCATCTTGTCCTATTACTGGGCACTACTGAAAAGAGCCTGGCTCCATCTTCTTTGCAGCCTCCTTCATGGCCCTTCATTGGATTCTGCCTAAGATCTCTCTTGTACTGAGAAGCCCACAAACAAACACTCCTTCAATCGTGGCCTCAGCAGTACTGACTAGAAGGAAAGGACCACCTTCCCCAAAGTGGCAATACTTTGCCTAACGCACCGCAGAACACCAACAGCCTTCTTTGGTGCAAGGGCGCATTGCTGCCTCATGTTCAATATGGTGTCCACTTGATCCTCTAGTGACTTTTTCTGCAAAGCTACTTTAGAGTGCAGTTGCCACCTTCATTTGATGCATGGAAGGTGGACTTCTCAGAACAGACTCCAAACTACTTTCTTCTCACCCCTTTTCCTTGTGTGGCAAAAATTAACTTTCCTGTAAGACGTTTAAGCAAACTTTAAAGACATTCACAGCACCGAGCAAAGAAGAGAAAATACATCAAACTTGTCACCACATGTTTCCCTACCTGGGCCTGACAAAAGCAGCTGATAACAGCATAAGTACTGTATGAACATAATGGGCCTTAAATAATCCTTTTTCCAAGCCACCACAGCCTGAGAGCTAAAGGCTGCTCTGTTTCAAGCCCGCAGACCTCTAACAATGGCTCTGGCATCGTTTCTTCAGCAAGTTTGTTCTTGTGATGCAGCTCATCTAACTGGAAACAAGCCTCTTCGCATGAGCTACAATAGGCACTCTCACACACAGAACACACAGACCCATCTTTGCTCACTACAACACAACATACGCCTCAGGATGGCAAAAGACTGGTTAAAGAAAACAAGAGAGGAAATAAAAGCTTGTGTTACCAAAATTCACACATGCTAACTCCTTTTTCAGTCTAGTCATTACAATTATTCCTTGATGCTGGGCATCAGAACAGTGAAGTGGGGCAAATGTTGATTCACTTCATCACACAAACATGATTAAAGAACAAGAGTGTGTGCTTCCGGATATGTTATCTGTACAGTTTATACAGACAGATATTTTTTCTTACCTGCACCTGTTTAAATAGTGTAAAAAAATCCACACATGGGTGAGTAGAACTTCTAAAGGACTTAGTTAAAAGAGAACCATCAGGATTATCCAAGAGGGAACTAACTGCAGATAAACACATCCAACAGTACCTAATGTGACATACCCTTGTAAAACAACATAACAGAACCTGAAGGAGAGTTTACTGTACTCGATTACAGCACTCCTTCAAAGAGTTTTAAGCTCTGAATAATATTAGAGCACAGGCAATTTTAACACCAAAGAGAAAAAAATTCCTTCATCATAAGCACTGATGTGACTGACAGCAATTACCCTACAGAATGTCACTGCTAAACTGAGCTCTTTGAAAACGTTAAGTAACTGGACACACATTCAAGTGGTGGTTTGTTTTCAGACCTCACTCAGAACACGGTTATGACCCTGGAAGACTCCGAGTTCTTTTTTAACAATCTGGTCAAAGAAACACTTACTTAGCTCCAAAGTAGCCAAACCCACACAAACAGGAGCACTTATGGTGCTTAACACTGACTTTGGCAAGTCTCAGGCAGATTAGGGAGAAGGGACTTGGCACCCAGCAATATCAAGGCATCAGGCAGTACACATCAGGAGACAGGTAGGGTATTTAAAGCTAAAGAAATCCTGAAAACACCAAAGTAGGAAAGCAGTCACTAGATGCCAGCAGAATCTAAAGTAAACATGGAATATCTTCTAAAGTAAACATGTAAACCCTTGATAAACTTTGTATCCTACAAACACTAACAACTAAAAAGGATCCTAACTCTTTTAAAATTCCATACAAATGTGATCCTAAGCATGAACACGTGGATGGGGCCTCCACCAGTCTAGGTCCCAATTCCCACAGAGCATTTTAACCAAAGAACCAAAGAAAAGTCTGGCTGCTGTGTGCATGTTCACAAACCAGACTGATTATTTACAATTTCAAAACATTAAGGTCTTTCAGTATTTCGGTGGTTGTTTTCCCCTGCTTTCCATAGCAGAATACAGCTTTCATGTCTGTGCACTTCCTTCCTGTGAGCTCTCCTTGTAGCTTGATTTGGAATGATTTTAGCAGAAGCCTTTGAAAAGACTGAGGGGAATTTCAATCTGTAAGGCAGAGGTCTTTGAAAGTTATGCCCTTGCAGAAGCAGATGGGTTTTGTACTAGATGCTACAGCGTGTAGTTTACAGAAGTGATCATTACTGTAAGCTTTACCCTAGGGAGCTTCACACTGAGCATTTCTCTGCACATTTTCTATCATCCTTGCTGCTGAAAGGACACACTGCGGATCAGAAAAGCTTCTTCAGTCTGAACGTACCAAAACGCCTAGATTACATCTAAATAACGATGACTAACAACCTTTTGTCAGCTCAGTGACTCTAAATGTTACACATGTGGTAATACTAATGATATCAATCATAATGAGTTTTTAAAACACTTGATAGGTATGCAAAAGAAATGTACAGTCATACTCCTTTAAAACTCAAATGTCCATCATTAAGTGCATTACCATTACCACTTAAACAGACACTGCTTTCCAATTCCACTAAGCTTTCAAACTACGTAAAAAAACCTGCTTCTACCATAAACTTATGCAAAGCTTATGACCAAGCTCAGTTCCCAAGCTCTGTAACTGATGCAAAATGCTACTGCAAAATTAATACTTGTGTCAGCACATTAACCTTCCTACCTTCCCACCTCAGTCTCTGTTCCAGTGCCCAGCTCCAAGAAGACAAAGGAGACTGCTAAGACCAATAGCTTTGAAATGGGACTAGCAAAGCTCTGGTTCACTAGGCAGCAGTAAATACTCCTCTGCTTTTTAATCAGGTCCCTTTTAAATCAGGAAGGCTCCAAAACCTGCTAAAGAACTGGAAGGGAAAACCACAAAGCCACTAGTGCCTTTGTACCACAGGGCTTTGTTATAACAAAATTCTCCTTTCAAAGGGAAAGCCCTAAGCTTCTTTTCACAAAACACCAACCTAAAACATCACCTGTGATTTCAATGGCCTTCTAAACACACCTTTTCAGAAACCCTAGCTTTTGGCTCAGAATGATGTGAACCTATTTCTGGATTCAGTGTTAATCCAAAGTCAGACAGATTTGTTTTTGCTGGCCAATTTATAGGTTTAAATTTTCAATAACTTTGTGTAACCCTTACAGGTTTAAAAATGCTGCCTATAGAGTGGTGGCATTATGCTTGGTGTAAGCATGAAAAAAATGTAGTGGAATTCCAAGGAAATACTTACAAAAGTGACTTAGGGAACGAGTGTCTGCCTCCTTAAATTAGTATAAGGCTGGAAGAGACAAAGTCTTCACAAGATTTGGGTGGAACCAGGTCAAAAGGCATGTCCAATATTGGCAAGTTGTGGTCAGTATCAGAAAACCCATGTTTTTACTTATGAGCACCACAGAGTGGAAAAAATTCCTATCTTTCCCACAGATGATATGAGAGGCCACTGTGAATTATTTTGATGCAAATTTTTTACAAAACCTTGCTTAATTCATAATCAGAGGAAGAGATACATTGGCCAACACATATTCTTATAAATACTTCTGTTCAAGATGTAGCCATGACTAAAGGAGTGATGATTGATTTTTTTAAATGCATTGGAAAACTGAAAATCATTATTCAGACAGTTACCAACATATGGTGTGATATTTCACATGTGGTCCAGCAGATCTGCCAGGGCAGTGAGTTGTATCTTACTAAAGTCTGATGATACAAGCTAACTGCAAATGTGAGAAAACAGTTTCAAAGTCAGTATTACGATGAGTTTCAACATGACAGGTACACCTAATAAAGCAAAACAAGATCGCCGATCATAGAATGTGTTGGGTTGGAAGGGACCTCCAAAGATCATCCAGTCCAACTCTTCTACAACAAGCAGGGACATCTCTAACTAGAACAGGTTGCTCAGAGCCCCATCAAGCCTGACCCTGAGCGTCTCCCTGAATGGGGCTGCTCTCTAAACATCCACCATCCTCAGACTAAAGAATTTTTTCCAAACATCCAGCCATGGGTAGATTTACTATCCTTTTCCAGCTTAAAACCATTACCCCTCATCTTATTGTTACACACCTTTCTAAACAGTTCTTCTCCAAACTTCTTATAGCCTTTGTAGCTCTCTGAAACTTCTCACTCTTTGTGAAGTTAGCCTCTAACTTCTCCTGTAACTACTTATCAGTCGCTCTTCCAAAGCACTTTTTCATTTAACTACACCAAATGGTTTTCAGTCAGTAATGCTGCTGTGTAATAACTTACAGGAACTTAAAAGTGTCTATTAAACTATATAAAACCTGTAGCTCAAAAACAATTATCTAAAATCCCTCATTATATTTTGCTACGAATCCCCCTTTTTAAAAAAAAAAAAGTCAATAGACAGCATACTGAAGAAAGAGCTGGCTCCTCTTGCTTTTTCATAACTTGATATTAACACTGTGGATCAATACACCCCACAGGCTAACAGTGCAGAAAAGACACATAATGTATATATAAATGCTGGACATAAGGCATCAGCTTCTCATATAGGAGCTACACGAGATTTTTGTCTTGGTATTTTAAGCAAGAGGATATACTGTCCTGTCATCCAAGATATGAAGTCAATGTTGGCAACACAACAAGGGAGATGACCTTCTGAGTAATAACTTTCACTGCTTGTACCCTTCCACTGCCTTGTGTGTGCTTCTGCTCCCCTGCAGTGAGAGGCACCTTGGAAACGGGGACACAGTTGTGGTGGCACTGGAGTGGAAATAGCAATGGGGCTCAAACTTGCTGGCTCTTTCCAGGGACACCTGGGAGTGAACAGACTCCTCTCAGGGTGAGGCACTTGGGCGCCCTTCCTACCGCAGGCATTAACATATTCATATCAGCCTGCACAACAAGCAGCAGCCACTGTAAGATGACAAGGATGTGGTCACTGAATCCCCCTCGGTCAACTGCTACTTCCAGGAAGGTGCAATCACACTGCACCTTGTTAAGACTTCACTGTGATTAGCATTCAACAAAACCACAGATCTCAGGGATCCAGCTTCCTTGCTTCTGCCACAGGCCTGTTGTCTGCTGTCAGCATTCTCCTCTGCAGCAAACAGAGAATCTGTGCAGAGAAGGAATGATTTTTGCTTCTCTTTCTTTGTAAGTGCTCTGAAACATCTGCAGAAGCTCCAGCTATACTCCTGTAATAATTCCATACATCCCAATAAGTTAAAAATATCTAGTATATGCAAGTTTGACAGGCAACTGGCAGAGTGCAGCTTCCACAGATTCTCTTCTGAGATGGGCACCCCAAAATTATGCATCCAATACTATGTATCACAGAAACGTGTTCTTCCTGCCTAACCCTAATCATAGCTGCGGGGTCCATAGCTAATTAACAGGCAGTGTCCTGCCACTCTTCTCAGACCTGCTGCTTATTGATTTTAGCAGTGATTATTCCCAAAGAAATCAGAGCTAGATTTCAGCAACAGAGCAAATCATAACCTGTGACTATAATGAGCATAATGTGTACGGAATGTTATTTTCGGTGAATGAGCTTCCATTACTTGTGGTGGAAACTGGGCACTAACCACCGAAAAAAAATTAAATACAATCCTGGCTTTAGGGTTAAAGGCAGAACCTCCATGGACCAGATTCTTATTAATAAGAGATTTTTAGAATAAAATGCTATAACTTTATTGGGGGAAACTAAGATGGATAATGAGATGAAAGAAAGAGAAAGGAGAAAAAAAGAACGTACAAAAAGAATATGACTGAAGCTGCAGTCTGAAGAGCTGCCAGGCCAGTGGCGGTGGCAAAGTGCCAGGGCAGGGGGGGCGGAAACCAGCACGGTGGGCGTGAAGTGGCACATCCCCAGAGTGACTGGGGCCAGTGGGAAGACTGCAGACCTGGAGCAGGGCCCAGAGGACAACTCGAGCCAAAACAGTCACTCAGGCAGCTGAGGCTGTCAGGCAAAATGAAAATATGCAGCAGCTCAAAAAACCCGCGTCAGATGGCATCTGGCCTTTCACACTCCACCCCTTTGTCTTCCCAGAATCCAGTTTGTGCTCCTACCTCACACACATCATCCGCGTTCCCTTAAAACCCCCACCTCAAGCAACCTCCCCATTTGCCTATCAGCATTGCTGCTAAATCTCTCTGGGTGAAATAAGAGAGAAAATGAGATAGGAAATACACTGATAAATGCTAACCTAACACAGGCTACAACTTTAAAGGGCATAGATGAAGGACAGATTTGTCTTTCTGTAATGGTGAATGGGTGGAAAAAGCTGTACATAGTTTCAACAGAATACATCCAGCATTTTTGATTTAGGGAAGTTGACTGATAAATGGAAAGCATCAGCTTTATATGCCATCAGGTAGCTTCGGTTGGATGGATGCTCCCCCCCAGCTGATGATTGGCTTCTGGCTGCTCTGTTTTCCTACTGCGTTCCTTGCCAATAAAGGAGAGGACAAAGTGATGCAGATGACACGAATGCAGCCTTCCCAAATCAACAGGTCTTTGTTACGCATTGACAAGACCTATCATTTCACTGATAGCACACCAACATAGGTGTGAAGGGGGAAAAGCTCATTTGAACTATAATGCTACTAGTGCTTATGATTTATGCTAAAAAAAGTGATTGACAGCTCCTGTGAGGCTCTCTTTAGATTTAATGTGCTCCACAGAGCCACAGCTTTTAAAAATTCATGGATGCCTGCAATGGTACTGGCAACTGTTTCCGGCTGTAGGAGGATGGGTTGAAACAGATGTGTGCTTTCATCAACAGGAAAAATCAGCATCCCTTTAATTTCTGAAGGTTTCTTCTTTGCCTGCCTTTCTGAACCAGTATGCTAAAATTAACAGGTGAGTCAGCACCACAAACTGCTTACTACATATTTAAAGAGTTAACATTACACAGAACTCTTACTGGGTGATGAAAAACAGGCACATGGATATGGAAAGGTAAGGCTGGTGTGACTTCAGTGCCTATCATTTCCACTTGTGACATGTGTGATGGTATAAAACACTGCCAAGTAGCAGGGTCTGTTCCTACCTCAGACATATTTACATATGCACACGCATAGATAAGTTAGCATCTGATGTGCTACTGCTTTTCTTTGCATTAATTCTTTATTGTTTAAAAAAAAAGTTGCTTAAATTAATCCTCTCTATATAAAACAATGCTGGAAAGGAGCACACAACTGCAGTTCTAATCTGGTAGATGGACTCACAGCCTAAAATTACTTTCCAATATAATATAATGTTAGAACATAGAGGTGTGGTCGAGCTATTGAACAAACTGCTCTAAGTCTCAGTTGCCCTCTGGAGAAAACCATGAAGGGTTAAAAAATGCAAAGTATGGTTCCTATTAATTTAATATTCGAGTTACTTACTAGAATTTTTAACAGCTGGCTCTGCTTTCTGCACTCACAGTGTGCCTGCAAAGTTTAAAAGCAGCAGCACATGTTACAAAGCGACCCAAAAAGGCTACGAAAGCTTTACTGTAACTCTGTAAATAGAAGCAACACACAAGTTCAGTCTTTCAAATATTTATGCACATCTTCATCCTCAAGACCAAACAGTCCCACAGCATAAGGAGGAGAGCAAAAACTGTCACTGTTACTACTACACAACAGTTTTGCTGATTAGGCTGCCTTCATCATTATTACACATATTGCAGCTACACAAAAGTCCACAACCTCATTTCTAAGATAATAAAGAGGTACAAACAATGAATTGGGACCAGACCTAGCTCAATCAACAGGACCCCCATGGAGCTACTGTTACTTCCAGAGCATACCCCCACTCAGTGAATGTACATGCACGGAATACATGACTCTGCCACAGATAAAGCCTGGCACATGGTTTGCGGTAGCAAAGAAACTCTGACCACCCGGGGAATTCACCATGCTGGCTTTGGGCAAGATGTTGGCCCCACGCCAGTCATTTCAACACAGTCCTGAACAGCAATATCAGAAATGATAGCACCTGCACAGAGCTGGATACTTGTAATTTCAGATTTCTGTGTGAACGCTTGAGCAAACAGCAGCCTGCCTCAGGTAGATATGTAGTATCCAGCACAGCGTGGCCACACTTAGGCTGTCACTGAAACTCTGCAAACGTGTATCTTCACGTGCAAGTCAGCCGCTTTCTCTATCTACCTGTCAGAAACTGTCTGCATAGAAGGCAATTGTGTTTTAGTTAGCATGACAGCTGGTGCAGTGCATTTTCCTGCCATAAATTGCACTAATGCCAAACCATGCTTTTAAGAACGGTTCAATATACTGTTTGACCTACATATTTGGGTACAATTACCAATTTCCTTATCTAGGTGCTTCTGCTGCCCATATTGCCTCTTCTCCCTGAAGCAGGAACACAGAAGACAGGTCTCTGGACTTGTTATTTTGATTTGCGGCAGGACTTTTACCGGTACACTGCTAGTTATCAATTTCTTTTACTCTAGTCACGTACTCATTTTTCAAGAACCACTGAAGATAGGGCATTTGCTGTTTAAGTCATATGCTGGCCAAGCACACAAGCCACTGCAGTGCCAGGCTCAAGCAGATAACCTACTGAAGGACAGAGCCTTTGTGAGAATCATGTTGCAGTACTGCAAATAAGAGGTGCCTTACCTCTTTCCTAAGAGCAGTCTTGCATTTTCTGCAGAGAACTAGCATCCACAGAGGGTCCAGTGAGGTTTTGCTTTGGTTTTTGCTAAGTTGAAAACATTTCTGAGTCAGTAAGAAGATGTCCTGCTGTGTAGTAGTTCTCAAAGCCATCACGCTCAAAGCAACTGCTGCATGCAGCTCTTCTTGACCACTACTGTGTACCAAGAAGAACGTGACTATGTTGGATACTCGGCAATTCTGCAAGGCAAAAACAATCTCATAGCTACTTCAAGCCATCTCTTAGTGTCAGGAGAGGTGCTAGGATGACTCAGTGGGGAAAGGATCTGGCCCTCAAAGACAAAACCATGTTCTGTATTTTGTAAGGAAACATCACATTTTTAGCATTCCAACTTCTGTAAAAACATGCACTAATTAGAACATACATTAAAAGGAAAAAAATGGTCCTGACCTAATTATTCTGAAGAAATGCTGAAAACTAATCATTAGTTCTGGAATCCTTTTTCCCCTTTGGAGCCAGATGGTGCCCTTCCTAAAATACCAAGGCTAGAGAATTATTGATGTGAGCTCTGACCATGTCTGAACAGCTCAGCGAATGATGTATGTTTTAAATGCCCTGAGAGTGACAACAAGCCTTTCTGCTCTAAATTAACGGGAAATAAATGTCGCACAGTGAAGACAAAAGTGACTTTGCAAAGTAGAAGCTGCCTTTCCAAGAGACCAGGATCCTTGCAGAAAAGTCAGTATCAGCTTGTCTGACAGAACAGAGGGGTGCCACAGCACATCTGTGTGCTCATGACACATGTGGTATGGGCAGTGTGTGCATGAGGGGAAAATCAATGCCATTTGGCATAATGTATCTAGTTTTAGGTTGGTCTTAAATGTGTCTTGCAAAAAAAACCCAAAGCCCACAAAGAACCAAAAGAAAAAGGAAACACCCCCCCTGCAAAAAGCCTCACCACTTACACAATCACATACCACCTCAGCGTAACCCATGAAACCCTCCAGCACAGTTGTCTTTAGCTTCTCACAGGTATAAATCAGCTTTTTGGGCTGATTTAGTTTGTTTAATTTATTTTATATATGTCTTTTTTTTCTTAAAGGGATTTGTTGTGCAAATTCAGTTTGAAGGATGGCTATTCACAGCCTAAACCAGACCACAAACCAGAAGAAGGAAGGCTGGGGTTTGAGACTCAGTACAGAAATGAGGTGAAGCTCCTCTTGAAGAAGGGCTTTAGCACACCTCCAGCTTACAAGCCAAATCCCAGTCATTTCTTCCTGTGAAGAGCAGGATGGAGACCTCTGAACACGAAACCTCAGTTTCTGCACACAAGCGCTGAAAACCTGAAAGTGCTTCAAAACGGCACTTAAAAGTATCTTTTAAATGTAAGTCAGTAAAAGCCAAGAAATCCCAAACTTTGATGGTTTCACCTGGGAATCTCAGTGTACTTTTCCATGGACACAACCGCTTTTATCCTTGTTTTAAAACAGCACAGGAAAGGTCCCCAGAAATGCAATGCCTTGCCCACCATGGCAAGGACAGCCACCAGCTGCAGCAGAGTGAGACAAGTAGGAAGAAGCAATGGATAGTTGGCACAAAGAATCACAGGACATTAACGACTGCAAGGGACCTGGAAAGATCATCTAGTCGCTTTGAATCAGTTGACAAATCACCAGGCTGCAGAGCTGGAAGAAGGATTCTGCAGCACCCTAATACCCTTGGCACTATCCTAAAGCACACTTAATATGCATCATGCCTTTGCTTTGAGGCTGAAAATCCATCACATCCCTAAAAGCAGCTTCAAACCTGAACCTGCGTTTTGGTGCACCAACAGCTGCTCCAAGAATTCTCTCTCCTCACTAGACAGTCTTGTGATCTGAAATGGACCGCTACATACTGAAATGAGTCCAACAAAAAATTAATACCCATCACAGCTGTCTAAAACATCCAACCCTCAACACATTAAGTACTCTACAATCAAAACAAGGCACCTTAAATCAAGCTGAAAGCATCTGAGTAGGGTTCCATATACAGATTTATCTCAGGTACGTAGTTCCTTTCTCATTAAGCTGCAATATGAGCCATTTCGTATACATGCAAATATTAAAACATATTTTCTTCTCAAAATGACTAAAGTGTGAAAAAAACCCACACAATACCTCCTTTGCCTTGATGTTTTTGAGATAATACCATATGGCTTGTCTCAATCACTCACCGAGGGGTTTCCTCAGTTCAAACCTAATTTGATTTGGCAGCTTCTTTTCTACAAAAATGTCAATTGCCATAACACAGTTTAAATTATAATCTGTCTAACAAAGCATTGTTTCCTGTCATATGTACGAGGAAGCTTTTCACACTTTTTTTTGTTCTCATCGTAAATTTTTTAGCTTTTAGAATTTCCAGGGGTATTATTTTCAAACACAGCATTCTCTGGCCATTGTTAATAAAGTAACTACAAGATCTCCGTGCCTCATAGTACTAGGCACTCCAAAAATACTGAGTATGTGGTGGTCTCTTTCTTCAATGACCATACAATCTCAGTAAGAAACCAAAGCTAAGGAGAAGAAAAGCCATTTTGAAGGACCTTTTCTTCTGCATAGTAGTGGAGCACAAAGCTCTCATGACTGGCAGAGGTGAGGCAGGCAGCATTTGGCAAGATGGTTACTTTGGGTTGGCTTCTCCACTGTTCTGCTATGGAAGACCAAGTCCTTAGGATTTCAGCCATGGATCAGCCAAAGTAAGAAATCAACAAGTAAAGGCTTTTCTGAAGAAATCATCTCACGGGCCCAAATGAAACACAGTAAAATAGTCTGATTCTGTCCTCAATTTCACAACAAGCTGAAATAACTTCTTTATTTCTCAGGACGAAATGTGACAGCTATAACAGAAACTGATATTTAGTAGTTGTACTTCACAGAACAAAATGGTTTGTTGTCATAGGATGCTTCTGTACTCCTAAAAATAATGGAAATACAGCTACAGCTCTTTTTTTAGATCTGTATTAAAGGCATTGATTTGCACCAAAGGAAAACCAAGCATGCATGATTGTGCTGCTCACAGGTACCACCACCACAGGAAACCAAAGGGTTCCATTAAGAATTTCACAGGCGAACAGACACTTTGACTTGAATTCATATTCAAAAGTGTCACAGAATCCTCAGTGGGACCTCAGAGATTATCTAGTTCCAACCTCCTGCCCTAGACAGGGGCACCTCTCATCAGACTAGGTTGCCCAGCACCCCATCCAATCTGGCCTTGAAGCACAGAGGCAAAAAAGCCCCATCCAAAACCTCAAAAGATAATCTTTCAGAAAGGCTACAAAAGAAGATTAAATTGACAGGTTACCAGAGCATTAACCCTGCAGAGAAGTTTCCTGTCAGGAGAAGACAAACTTCCACAAGAACCTCCAGTGGCTTCATCTCCAGAGGACACATTGATGGGCATGAAGCCATAGGAAAAAACCCAGTTATTACTATATCAAATGCCTCTCATTTACTTAGTGACATCCCTGCACCTCTATTTTCAGTCATTGCTGGGGATAAGGGTAACCTGGCACCAGCCATCAGGTTCTCAGGAAGGCAGGTGCCTGGGAACATTGCTCCCAGTGCAATGGCCAGATGGCAGGAATACACAAGGGAGCATCAATCCCCTCCCTGATACCTGAAGAAGTCATCGAGCTGAAATGATCCTTAACTGACAAGGTGAGTTATGGTTGTAGTCCCATTTCTATACCCACAGTTATTAAGGGACAAGAGTGCTCCAGTAGAATCACTGCTTAATTGAAGCTATTTGAAAAGCAGAGGGGAAAAAGCTTCAACCCCAAAACTGATAGCCAGGAAATTCAGAGGGTGCAGCAGGTTTGCTGTAACAAGGCATAACCCTAACTACTTTTACATAAGGAATTCTAATTAGGTATGAAATGAAGAGCATTTCCTTTCAGGCTGTCTGAAGAACATTGGATTGATTTAAAAAAAAAAAAAAAAATCATCACTGATTTTAATCATGGATTTAAATCAGCCAAGCAGGACACCTTGATTTAGTTCATCAACTTTAATCTTGTACTTTTTATTTTCTTCCTAATGAAAGCTCATTCATTTTGTTAGGATAACATGGGGAATTGTAAAAAGCACACACTTCATGTTAAAATGGATTAAAATTTTATTCCCACTCAGCATTGATGACTTGTGATTACAAAGCCTGAGCTAACTAATTTTTTAACAGTTAAAAAGCATCACTTTTAAAAATAATTCAAATTTGAAAGGCCCTATGTGAAACTGCAAATGATTTAGAAATTGTAATAAACTTAGGTATTGATAAATAGAAAAGGTTTCTGTTTAGTTTTTTTTCTAAAATTATTTGTAACCTATCTTAGGTTTTATGATCCTGCTGGAGCAGAGGAGTTGGACTTGATGACCCCTGGAGGTCCCTTCCAACCCCTAATGGTCTGTGTATTTCAGTAACACGCAGACATAATCTATTTGCATTGCAGGACATGCATTACATGATTTAGACAACACCTATCAACACGATTCAGCATTCCTTTAAGATAAAATAACAAAAAACCCCCATTGAGATTCTACTGTGGCATCCACTAATAGAAACAAACTAGGAAAGCACTGGTTCTGTGATCACAAGGCTGAAATACACAGAGTACTTCAAATATGAGATAGAAATACTGGTAATCAAGGTTTGTGAGGGAAAAGTAATCCAAAGTAAGTGTCAGCAAAAAGGAAGAGGACACATATGGACAGTCCTTGTGCTAGAGAAGAGCTGGAGGTGACAGAAGAGCAAAGCCCATTTGATGTAGATACTTGTAATAGAATGTGGCAGCAGTGCAAGGAACAACAAAGTATGTTAGGAAGAATGGAAAAGATATTAAAATGATTGAAGGGATGTTTCAGATGAGTGGGCTGACAGACACGTTATACGGCCAAGCATTACCAGTGCACAGCATTAGCGTTTCCGTCAATACTGTTCTCTTCCTTTTCCTTATTTAGTACGTTGCCAGAGAGAACAGTCCTCAGAACCAGGCATTTTGTACCCGCACACACCAAGACATACTTCTCCACGTAAAACTGCAAAGTCACATGAACAAAACACAAGAGTGCACAGAGCTTAGAGCGAACCCGAGTCTCCTTTCTATTATAAGGAAAATCCTGACAGGTTTCGTTAGGAAAAAATTCCTGGTGAGAAACATCAACTCTTAATCCTTGTGAGCTACTATTTAATTCTTCACCAGAGTGCTAAGGCTCTGCTAAAAATGAGAAGTGAAAAAATGGGTGACTGTTCATTGGTCCTGCCCTCAGCAGGCATTCAAAGCTGCAGACTCCAGAGCTGCTTATTTCCATGTTAATGCTTAAAGCACCTTTCCCCATTCCCTTTAGCTCTGCGGAGCTTTGACAGAAAGATGGGGATGGAGCCCATCCTGACTCATTCTGAGCCAAAGCAAAGCGAAACAAAACTGCCAATCCCCTCCCAAAAGATTAAATATGTTTGATTTGTTCAGCTGCATTTTACCTCAGCAATCTTTGAGGATATTTTTCCCCTTTTACTGACAGTGGTTTTGAATAAGAATTTACATTTAAATTTGAAATGTTAAGATAATTTTCCTGTAGTTCTCCTTAGAAACCAGGAGAACCCAAAGCACAAAGTGGCAATTTACTAACCAAGACAGAGTCATTCTGCTTTATTTTTTCTTTGCTTTCAACACACGGACGAAAAGAAGGCCATTTTCAACACCACTTGAAAGCACACACGATAAGAGCCGTCAATTCAGAAGCAACGTTCAGAAGGAGGAGAGCTATGGTGGGTAAATGATGATTTAACAAAACCTCTGGATTGCTGGCCTTCACTGTATTTGTCATGTAAATTAAAGCACAGCTTAAATAGCAACACAGAACTTCTGCTGTACAATTAGGAGCTTCTTCTAAGGGTCAAGCTACATAATCTATGCACTAGCGGGACTCTAGATAACTGAAGTTATTTACTTGCAGCTGCAAGAGATTAATAGAAGAACACCGCAGAGGGTTGATTTGTGGGTACCATGGTGGCCTGGGAGCACCAAAGAGTATGCAGATGTTACAACAAAGACACTTTGCATCACCTTGAGTAAGGTCCACCTTTCATAAACCAATGTTTAACTAAGGTAGAAGAAACTCTGCAAATTCATGGGTGTGATTCCAGTTAAGAGTTGTGGCGGTAGGACAAGTTGTATTAACTACTGTCAGTACTAGTACATCAGTCTATTAAGTGTCCTATGCACAGCATCTCCTCTCTCCTGCATCCCAGTAGGATTAAATAATGTAGTTTACGCTATGGACTAGACATGTTTTTGAATGACGGATGTGTTTATGTTACCCTCCGAAGGTTCAAACCAAGGTCATGAAATCTGGTGTGAATCATTCAGCCTGGGTTTCCCATTTCAGTATAGGGCAGACAGGGGAATCAGAAAAGCTCCCGTCAACTTCAGCACTTTGCTTTCCCCAGTCAGTCTTCATACCTACATTTTTTATCATTATGGTTTTCTACTGAACGTGAATAATCAATGCATTCAAAATCTTGAAAAATACTCTTTATCTAAGAGAGCTTCCATAAATCACACTACTGGAGCAGGAGAATAAAACTGGTTCAACCACTATTTCTCAGGGCATTGAAGACATCTCAGGAGACACTCTACCATTTAAACACAAATTTATCATACAAACGAGAGAAAAAAAAAATTCAGAACACATACCTACACTGCTTATAAACCTCAGCCTGTACGAGCTTGTCTGGCAGTAGGAAAGCTGTAGCTGAGGAATGAATCTTTTAATTCATGTGAGTTTTTTTCTTTTAAAAAATACATCATTGAGTCTAATAAAGTAAGATAAACTACAGACCTAGATGTTTTCAGAAGAACATTTAGGTGCTTCCACATCTGCTTTCCTGCCTCTTCCTTACTTCTTCTATTCATGTATCAGAGAAACAAAGCCACTGGAGAAGAGTGAAGTGTGTATTAACAGCAGCCTTTTAGCTCTTATATTCAAAGGAATAATATGCTAAGGATAACTAGTGTGTTTTCTAACTTTGCACTGCAATTTTTAATGAAGAATGAATATATAAAATGCTATCTTCAGTTCTATGGCTTTTTAATCTTAAGTATACAAATGTTTATGTATTTATCCATTAGGACCTGAATCTAACATAAAAAGAGTCTTCTCAATAATACTTTCATCAGAATTATGGTTCATCACCTTAACTTGTAGTTTGTTTTTTACCCAACACAGAATGCAGTATTTCTTATCGTTCTTTACAGAGAATATGCCGTCTTCAACACAGTCTATGGGGGGTCGTTCCAACCACCCAACTCTTGCTCTCCTTTCTCGTTTTCATCGTGCTCTTCCAGGGGCTCTCACCCAGAGTCAGAGACCACAACATAATTCTCTCACATTTTTCTCAGAGGGTGGGTAATGACAATGTGACACAGCTTTTACCTGTTTCAGGGTTTTTCCCTTCTTGCTTTTAGGGAAACAAGAGGATTTTATTAAACTTATATCTAACGACTGCTTCTCTTGCCTAATGAATTCTACTCAAGAGCTGGTTTGTGTCCTTGAGGACACCAATCAAAAAAACACACTGAGGCCATTTTGAAACCAGGACAATCTATTAGGATTCAGTATCTGCATTATTCTTTCAGCTAAAAATTCCACAAAATACCATGGAAAAACAAAATAATATGAAAGGTACAATCCAGCAGATGAATCACAGAATCATTTAGCTTGGAAAACCTTTGAGATGAAATCCGACCATTATCCTAACTAACTAAGCCCACTGCTATGACGTGTCCCTAAGCTCCACGTATACAAGATTTTTAAACATGTCCAGGGATGGTGATTCACCCCCCTCCCTGGACAGCCTGTTCCAGTGGCTGAGGACCTTTTCCATAAAGAATACAGGACTCATAAAATTAAGAAGTTGTTGTACACATTCAGTTGAGAAAAATAATTAAAAATTGTATTTAAAGTTACTGGAAAGAGAAAGTGAGTTAAATGTAGACTCTGTACACACCTACACAACTGTTTATAGATGCATGCACTCTGTATCACCGTACTGTGTATCACTATAAATCTGAACTGATACATCCCTGAAGCTCGAAAAGGTAATTTTAAGCTTTCCTCTTCCGAGGAGAACATAAATCATGGTAGTTGTAGCTTCTGATCTCAGTTGCCACTGAATTAGAGTTATTCTGCATCCATACTAGAGAAACCAAACCTACATCTTGGATTTCGTTGTGTACGTTCTAAAAATTGTAGTGGAAAATTTTGTTATGGCCACCAAAACAAAGCATTACAAGCCAATTTTTTTCAAACCCTCGTACCTTTGCGTCCCTGCCTGCTCAAGCTAGTGAATGCACTGCAGCATTATATATACGTAAAGGGCAAGTGTCAAGAGGATGGAGCCAGGCTCTGCTCAGTGGCATTCAATGATAGGACAAGGGACAATTGGTGTAAGCTGGGATACAGGAGGTTCCACATCAATATGAGAAGGAAGTTCCTCACAGTGAGTGTGACAGAGCACTGGAACAGGCTGCCCGGGGGGTTGTGAAGTCTCCTTCACTGGAGACACTTAATACTCACCTAGACATGTTCTTGTGCTACTTGATCTACGTGATCCTGCTGCAGCAGGGGGATTGGACTGGATGATCTTTGAAGGTCTCTTCCAGTCCTTAATGTTCTGTGATTCTGTGATCTTTCACACTGCTTCTAAATGAATTCTCTTAAGCACCAGGCAGTTTTCACGTAAAGCAGGGAGAAAGACTTCATGTAAGCCAAATACCTTAATTTGAAAGATTTACTGCTAGGAAAATTATATGTTCCATATCCAGAGTAACAATCACAGAGTCAATAGAAAGAAGCAACAGCCAATCTATGGTTCAAGACAACAAGGACACTTGTATACTTGTTAATTTGTCACAAAAAACCCAAATAATTGTGCATATAGTGTCTGGGGCAAAAGGCTTTCAAACCTTTGATTTTTTAAGCCAACTCCATAGTATTTTGTGATTAAATAATAATACATTCTATATTAAAAAAACCCCATTCTTCTCTTAGTACAGTAAAACTAACACTTGATTATTGATATGCAAGCAGTTCAGATTTTCTACTAGGTTAAACACGTACACTGCATACTTGATAAACCATGACAAGTTGTTCTGGCATGAAGGCAAATACTTGTATTTCATTAATGTAAAACAATTAACCATATTTTCTATATCATTAGAGTTTCAGTATGAAGGGCATGGTAAAACCAACTCATAGCAAACCATCTGTAAAATAGTCCCAAATTAACATGCAGAAACAACAGAACCCCAAAATTCAAAGCACAGCAGTACTACGAGAACGATGACATCCATAGTGCAACAAAAAACAGAGAAGAAGTTTAAAAAAACAACCCTAAAAACCACAACAAAAAATATAAAAGAAGTCTTGTGTGGGAAGTAATGTTTTAATGGGTAAAGAAAATGGGGAAGCTGCTTAACAGGGAATCTCTTCACTACATTTGAAAAAATAACTTTTTAACTGCTTTCCATGAAGAGTTTGCTACAGCTCAGTGCATCGACCTAATGCAGTCACCTGTGTCTTAGGTCCATCTGCTTCTGACCGCGCGCACTTCACCTCTTGCGCGTGTCCTTTGAGAAGTTTCCAGTTAACAAGAACAGCTCTTCACACAGCCCTCTAGGCTTGTTTATCTCAATGGTTAAGACTCAAGATCTTCCTTCACAGCTTGCTTGCTGTGCTCACAGTTCTTCCTGCCTACAAGGGGTTTAGTTACCCAAACACCATATGGAGTTAAAAGATTACTAAGCTATATAAAGGAAATGAAAAAAAAAACCCATAACCCAACCTAAAACAAAACCAACCGTAAATCCTAAGCATTTAAGCATTTTGCAACAATAAACTGAAGTGAACCAAGATACACAACTAATTCTAATTTACAGTATTTCAAAAATACATCTGAAATTCACTTTGATTTCATATGGCTGGTGGCAAGTATGTTCATATCTAACCCAGCTGCCCAAACCAGAAGATGGAAGTTGGTCAGCAGTTCTCTTGTCAACATTTTTCTCAGATGTATAGACTCCACTTAGACCGATTTATATGTTACTGAATGTTGGTCTTACCTACCAAAAACACTGGTTATAGTTTGGCACCAAGGTGTGGGAGAAAAAAAAAAGAAGCCACTTTCTATTATCACAGTATCACAGTATTATCAAGGTTGGAAGAGACCCCATAGATCATCAAGTCCAACCTGTCACCACAGAGCTCAAGGCTACACCATGGCACCAAGTGCCACGTCCAATCCTGCCTTGAACAGCTCCAGAGTCGGCGACTCCACCACTTCCCTGGACAGGCCATTCCAGTGGCCAATGACTCTCTCAGTGAAGAATTTTCTCCTCACCTCAAGCCTAAATTTCCCCTGGCGCAGCTTGAGGCTGTGTCCTCTTGTTCTGGTGCTGGCTGCCTGAGAGAAGAGAGCAACCTCCTCCTGGCCACAACCACCCCTCAGGTAGTTGTAGACAGCAATAAGGTCTCCCCTGAGCCTCCTCTTCTCAAGGCTAAACAATCCCAGCTCCCTCAGCCTCTCCTCATAGGGCTTGTGCTCAAGGCCCCTCACCAGCCTCGTTGCCCTTCTCTGGACACGCTCAAGCACCTCAATGTCCTTCCTAAATTGAGGGGCCCAGAACTGGACACAGTACTCAAGGTGCAGCCTAACCAGCGCAGAGTACAGGGGCAGAATGACCTCCCTGCTCCTGCTGGCCACACCATTCCTGATGCAGGCCAGGATGCCATTGGCCCTCTTGGCTACCTGGGCACACTGCTGGCTCATGTTCAGGCGGGTATCAATCAGCACCCCCAGGTCCCTTTCTGTTTGGCTGCTCTCCAGCCACTCCGACCCCAGCCTGTAGCTCTGCATGGGATTGTTGTGGCCAAAGTGCAGCACCCGGCACTTGGACTTATTGAACGCCATCCCGTTGGACTCTGCCCATCTGTCCAGGCGGTCAAGGTCCCGCTGCAGAGCCCTTCTGCCCTCCAACTCAGCCACATCTGCCCCAGCTTCGTATCATCTGCAAACTTGCTGATGACTGGAAGAACAAACTAGGTTTTGCTTTCATCTAACTGTCCATGAAACATGAAGTGAGAAGGAACAGCTTCAAACTGCTGCTGTGTCACTTGGAGGCACAGCTACTCAAAAAATTAAACCTGTAACACGTTTTATTACAAATGCAACTGCAGGTCTCCCAGGTATTAAACTCATCTGCTAAATACAATTTGATGTGACCAGCCAGCCTGACATGAAACTCAGACAGCAAGACTTTCCCTCTGTAGCACATCGATTAGTTCTTCCAAGAACTTACGCCTGTTCCATTTACACACAAAATCACTGGATGCACATTATCAGAGTCACTCTTTGGCTGCTTTTATATTTTCTACCTGAAAGTTATGCAACAGCAAAATGCAGCCAGCAAAGTAAGCATTAAAACACAGGCATAATCTACTGGACTTTATAGAGATGTCAGCATATTTTTTATGTTATTTCAGATTTGCAATCTTTCATACTACCCAGAGAAAAGATACTAAAATTACTCTCTGCATTTGAAATGCTGGCATTATTAGGACTTCTACTGTGGCATGAAGCAACCTGAAGGCTCTGCCTCCACCACGCCAGGCACATCCTAGAAGCAGGCTGCCCCAAACATATTGCACAATAAGCAAACAGCAGGAGCAAAAACAAAAGCTAAAGTATTTCTTCCCCAACATCTCCTCCCCACAGCCCCCCTCCCCTTAAAGTAGTAATCGGAAGAAGGATCCAGTGAGCAGACACTAATCTGCTTTCAAAGAGTGAAGTTGTACTGTGGAGCTGGCAATGGCATCCCCATGAGCTACTGCTATGATGGCCTTTGGTTTGCCAAGAGACCTCATACACATAGTGCATCTGCCAGTGCAGAACAGGTCACTCTTGCTTCTCACAAGCTGTCTCACCTACAGATAGGAAGACAGGAACCTCCTTCTAAGATGGCCTTTCTCAAGTCAAGGCATAAAACCATGCAAAGGGGCAGACCTGCCTATTTCAAGGAGACAGAGACTGAAATAATCTTCTACACAAGATGAACCCAGGAATTAAATTCTAAATATGCCATTTCTGTGGTACCTTAGTTGGTTTAAGTGTTGAAAAGGCCTCTGGAGTGAGATAGGAAGGGGCAAAAGGACAAGTTTCTGCTTAGGGATTAAATTCCACAGATTGAGAAAATATTGAAACTCATCACATTCAGGGCTTGAAGCCATAAGCTCCATCACGATATAGAGGCTCTCTGGAGATGTCCACATTAACAAAATGGACACTAAAAGCAGTAGACTCTGCTCTCTAGGTCTGCTTTACACAAATTACACCTCCTTGTAAGGTCTCTGTTAGCCAACCCCACGGATGCTACCTCCAAGGGTAGCTGTTCCCAGACAATACATTCATTCTCTTTTAATAGAGAGGAATACATAAAAGTAGCAGAAAATACAGGAAGCCTTAATAAAGCACAGATGTTGTTTTAATCAGTTAATCATTAATAAAGAACATTTATATATCAGACTCCTTCAGAATAAAGTTAATATGATTAAATATATTTCAGTGTGAGCATGACAGCACGGCCGTTAACATAAATTTAGCATCAGTATTTCTTTATGGGTGATCAAGGTGATGTATAATGAAGAACTCTGATTTTATGAAGCTGCCCCTTGCTCAGACCCTGAGAAGATACCCAGTTCAGCATCCCAAGGTCAAGCACAACCAATTGCACAGGTATTTCGATAATTAGGTCTCTACACAACATATGTTCCAAAATTCTGTTGTCAGAGAGAAGCGAAATTCTGCAATCTAGTGCAAACCCATAGAACCCTTTATTAATTATTTAAACTGCAATTAATGTATTTTGAGATAGAAAAAGAACAACTCTGCAAACCAAACTTCATCCCAAGTCAGCAAATTCAAGGCTTCATATTGTGAAAATGGAAAAACAAACACGGTTTTCTTACTATCTGAAGGCATCTCAGACTCCTAAAAGGACAGAAACCCCTTCTACACATCTAGTAGTTACTAGTTTTGACCCAAAAACTTTTGAACAAGGAGTGGTAATAACATATTTAATATATATTTAAACTCTGCTATGGATTTCTTCAGCTTGCTTGAGGACTTGGAATCATAGAATAATTAGGGGTTGGAAGGAACCTTGAAAGATCATCTAGTCCAATCCCCCTGCCGCAGCAGGATCACCCAGACCAAGTCATAGAATCAGTCAGGGTTAGAAAGGGACCACAGAATCATCCAGTTCCAACTCCTCTGCCATGGGCAGGGACATCTCACCCTAGATCAGGCTGGCCAGTGCCTCATGCAGCCCGCCCTGAAACACCTCCAAGGATGGGGCCTCAACCACCTCCCTGGGCAACCCATTCCAGGCTCTCACCACTCTCACAGTGAAGAACTTCCTCCTCACATCCAGTCTAAATCTACCCATCTCCAGCTTTGCTCCATTCCCCCTACTCCTGTCACTACCTGACATCCTAAATAGTCCCTCCCCAGCCTTTTTGTAGGCCCCCTTCAGATACTGGAAAGCCACAATAAGGTCACCTCAGAGCCTCCTCTTCTCCANCAGCCTTGTTGCCCTTCTCTGGACACGCTCAAGCACCTCAATGTCCTTCCTAAATTGAGGGGCCCAGAACTGGACACAGTACTCAAGATGCGGCCTAACCATTCGTGGCCCTTCTCTGCGCTCGCTCCAGCACGCACGCTCCAGCACATCCATATCCTTCTTGTAATATGTGCTCCAGAAGTGGACGTAGTACTCAAGGTGGGGTCTCACCAGAACAGAGTAGAGGGGGAGAATCACCTCCCTCGACCTGCTGGCCACACTTCTCCTGATGCAGCCCAGGATCCGGTTTGCCTTCTGGGCCACAACTGCACACTGCTGGCTCATGTTTAGCTTTTCATCCACAAGCACCACCACATCCCTCTCCTGAGGGCTACTCTCCAGCCAGTCACTGCCCAGCCTGTATTTGTGCTTAGAATTGCCTTGACCCAGATGCAGGACCCAGATGAGGGAGATGGAACACCTCCTGTATGAGGAGAGGCTGAGGGAGCTGGGTCTCTTTAGCTTGGAAAAGAGGAGACTGAGAGGTGACCTCATTAATATCTATAAATACTTGAGGGGTGACTGTCAGGAGGATGGAGGGGAGAAGGAGAAGGAGGAAGGAGAACAAGGGGCAGTGGTTGTAAGCTCGAGCACAGAAGGTTCCACATCAATCTGAAAAGGAACTTCTTCACAGTGAGAGTAATGGAGCACTGGAACAGGCTGCCCAGGGTGGTTGTGGAGTCTCCTTCACTGGAGACGTTCAAGACTCGCCTGGATGCGTTCCTGTGTGACTTGGTGTAGGTGATCCTGCTGTGTTGGGGGGATTGGACTAGATGATCTCTTGAGGTTTCTTCCAATCCCTAATGATTCTGTGTGACCTTACACTTGGTCTAGTTGAACCTCATGAGCTTAGCTTGTGTCCACTTCTCCAGCCTATCCAGGTCCCTCTGGATGGCATCCTTGCCCTCCAGCGTGTCTGCTGCACCACACAGCTTGGTGTTGTCAGCAAACTTGCTGAGGGTGCACTCAATGCTTCTGTCCATGTCACCGACAAAGATGTTGAACAAGACTGGTTCCGGAACTGATCACTAAGGGACTCCGCTTATCACTGGCCTCCACTTGGACACGGATCCATCGACAACCACCCTCTGGGTGAGGCCATCAAGACAGTTCTTTACCCATTTAGTGTTCCACCCATCAAAGCCATGGTCCACCTGCTTGGAGACCAGAATGTGGTGCAGGACAGTGTCAAAAGCTTTGCTCAGGTCCAGGTAAATGACATCAGTCGCTCGCCCCTCATCCATTAATGTTGTCACCTGTTCATAGAAGGCCACCAGGTTTGTCAGGCAGGATTTGCCCTTGGTGAAGCCATGCTGATTGTACCCAATCACCTCTTCAGAAATCTCCTGTCTCAGTAGTGCCTTCAGGAGGATCTGCTCCATGATCTTACCAGGCACAGAGGTGAGACTGACTGGCCTGTGGTTCCCTGGCTCCTCCCTCCTACCCTTTTTGAAAATAGGAATGATGTTTCCCCTTTTCCAGTCAGTGGGGGCTTCACCAGACCACCATGACTTTTGGAATATAACAGAGAGGGGTTTAGCAACTTCATCTGCCAGTTCTCTCAGCACCTGTTGGTGTATCCCGTCGGGTCCTATGGACTTGAACACTTTCAGGTTCTTCAGCTGATCATGAATCTGATCTTCACTTATGATGGACAGTTGCTCCTTGCAGTCCCTGCCATTACCTTTCCATGACTCCAGGAGTGTGGCTGGAGGCCTTTGCAGCGAAGACTGAGGTAAAGAAATCATTGAGATCCTCAGTCTTTTCCATGTCACTTCTAACCACACCACCCGTTTTCTTTCTGAGGGAACTTTAGGCCCTTCACATTAGAAAACAGGCCAAACGGAGGCAGCTGAAGACCATGGGACGTTCAGTGTATGCGGAAGACACGTGCTCTAAATTAAGGGCATTTTCCCCTGCTTTTGAAAGGTGTCTTCAGAGAACTCCACACCACTGCAAGATCCACGGGATAAGCTGCTGATAGTTACAATCCCCACACTCACCTCACTGTTCTGTTTTCCCTGCTTAGCTGCAGAAAATTGCTGAGAGCCAAGTGTTCCCTCTCTGTGTACATAAAAGTTCAAGGTATAACTCAACCTGCATCTTCTCGGATGACAATCAACCTGGAGACATTTCCATCTGGAAGGAATACATGACTTTATGGGGAGACAGAGGGAACTTCACAATAGATTCATTATAGACCCAACCCATGGGCTCATTCTCTTATAGTCATCTCCCCATATAATCTCAATGCACTCTAAAACTGGAGTGTTACGCAGGTAAGCTGTATAAATTATTTTCTTTTCTCTTAAAGATGTCTGAAGTTCTCCATGCCACGTTAAACAGTCTCACTGTGTAGAGTTAATCACACAAATTTTAAAAAGAACAAAGTAATAAATAATTTCTTTACTCCACTTAACGTTCTTATGTCTGCCTGGACATAAGTGCTTCTTCACTGCTCCACTCATTTGCAGGCCTAAAATGCTCAGTAATGTGCTTTGAAAAGTTAGTTCTTGGCAAGCAGAGAAGCAGCACTCTCAGTTCTGGTGTGCGATGGTTAGAACTTTGTTTTACACTGAGGCTTTGGGAAGAACATGAGGGGCAGACCAGTTAAAGACAAAATCATGGGATGGTAGGGGTTGGAAGAGACCTCAGGAGATCACCTATTCCAAAACCCATGCCACAGCGGCATCACCTAATGGAGACTGCACAGGAACATGTCCAGGTGGGTTCTGCATGCTTCCAGAGGAGGAGACTCCACCACCTCTCTGGGCAGCCTGTTCCAAGGGCTCTGTTACCCTCACTATGAAAAAACTTTTCCTTACGTATAAATTGAACCTCCTATGTCCCAGTTTGTGTCTATCTTCAGGATACATACCCACTTTGCACCGGAAGATACTGGGTTGAAGGTACTTTGGAGATCATCTAGCCGAAACTTCTATACAAAGGAGGGCCTGGATCACATTATTCATGGCCCTGTTAAGCCAATTCTCAAACATTTACAGTGTGATGCTACAATTTTATCTAATTCTCCTTTCCTAATTAGGTAACAAGTGTGAGAAGAATGCTCAAATACCAGACAGGTGTTGACTCTAATGGCAGCTTTTCGTTGTGACAGATTTTCACTTAAGAAAGAACAACTTCTAATATAGTTTGAAAACAGAATGCTAAAGGTTAAAGATTTGCTTCAAAACCACCTAATATTCTCCTGCTCTAGTTTTATAATAAGCAACAACACTAAATAAAGACACTCCACAAATAAGTGAAGCATCCCAGAGACCATGCATTCCAGGTACCATTTGGTGCAAAAGCCAAGCCATCACACTGTTTTTCATCTGGAAACAGAAAGAAGCTGCCAAGCTGTTTCAGAATTATTTTGGAGACAGTGGAGACAGTACTCAAATACCTCTTTAGTGTTAGACTTCAGTCTGTCTAAAGCTTCAATCAACCTCAGTGAGTGCTGGAGTCAGATCCACACCTGAGAATTAATGCAATTTAATTAAGTCTTGGACAATCTCAAAGTTTACTCAAGAAGCATTTGGCCATTAACTGAAGAGGACAGGTTATTCCTTTAAACTTGTAAGGCTCTCCCTCTAGGACCAGAACAAACATTTTAGATCTTTAATCTACTGTTAAGGTTAATCTGTTTTAACAATTTCCTAATCAGCTGAGATGCACCAGATATTGACGAGGACAGAGGGAGAACACAGACTTGATTAACTGAAGGGCAAATTAACTTTTCATCTAAATCCTGTGACACTAGAAAAAGAACAGTTGGGAGACAGAGAAATTTATCTCCTGAAGAGTAAAGAAAGATCTGAAACACTAACTCTCTGAGAAGAACCAATAACTATAGGTGAAGGTCTTGGAAAAAGAAGAATTATAACCAGTCAAGACTTGAAGGCTCAAAGGGTGGTTCCATTAAGAAACTCCATGTCAGATTAAGACCATGGGGAAGAAAGATCTTCTGAATGTCAGCTTTGTTAAAACAAGCATTTTAAGAAAAAAAGACGAGAAAGAAATGTGACGTCAAATTATGAAGAAAGGCTTTTTATCCACTGAAGTCTACACCTGATTGCTAAAATAGGTGCTATTTGCACTTCAAGTAGCCACCTCCACAGATTTTTATCAAAGACTCTTAGTGGGAAACCAGGATCACCACCTGCTTCTTAGGAAAAATTACCCCAGTAGCGACAGAGATGCTGGTCTCCAAAACACAGGTGCAACAGCTGGGAGGGCACTTAATCAGTTGAGCTGGGAAACAAGAGAAATAGACACTGCAGTCAAAAGACAGAGTCATGAAATTAGCACCTGATCATGACAGAAATTGTTCTCCAGCACATATGCAGACAGAACACAATCCATATCTTCAAATGTGTATGAAGAAATACCTCACTCCAGTGGTGTCTTAACCTATTGCTAGCCATAGCATTTCTTATGCTAAATGGCAACATGATCTGCAGCACATCAAATGAAATACATGATCAAAATTACTATGATGGGGAAAAAAAGCTGATTTATTATTTAAGTAATGGCAATCTGAAATTTGCCACTCGTGTGACTCAAGGTACTGCTAACAAGTATCACTGAAAGAAGCAGGTACTTTAGCAAAAAAAATGTCAGTAGAAAGATGAGGAAGTGGAAGCAACTCAGTAACAAGTGAGTAGATGGCAAAAAAGGATTAACTGACTAGTTATCAACTTGGATGAGAGAACACAGTGCTGGGAGGAGTGGCCGACACCCCAGCAGGCCGTGGTGCCAGTCAGCAGGACCTGGACAGGCCAGAGATCCGGGTGAATGAACAGAATGAACTATAACAAGGGCAGGGTAGAGACTGGCATCTGGGCAAGAACAACCCCAGGGATCAGTACAAGCTGGGGACTGATCTGTTGGAGAGCACCATAGCAGAAAGTGACCTGTGAGTCCTGGTGAACAGATGGCCATGAGCCAGCAATGTGCCCTTGTGGTCCAGAAGGCCAATGGGTGGATTAGTATGGGAATGGTTAGTAGATTGAGAGAGGTTCCCTTCCCCCTCTACTCTACCCTGCTGAGTTCACATCTCAAGTATTGTGTCCAGTTTTGGGCCCCTCAGTTCCAGAAGGACACAGAACTGCTGGAAAGAGTCCAGCATAGAGCAGAAAGATGATGAAGGAAGTAGAACACCTCTCTTACGAGGAAAGGCTGCAGGAGCTGGGTCTTTTGAGCTTGGGAAAAAAGAGACCGATGTGTGATCCCATTTAATGTTTATAAATATGTGAAGGGTGGGTTTCAGGAAGATGGAGCCAGGCTCTGCTCGGGGCATCCAATGATAGGACAAAGAGTAACAGGTGTAATCTGGAATATAGGAGATGCCACATCAATATGAGAAGGAACTTTTTGACAGTGAGGGTAACAGAGCACTGGAAGGGGCTGCCCAGGGGGTTTTGTGAAGTCGCCATCTGTGGAAGTGTTTAAAACCCACTTGGCCATGTTCCTGTGAGACTTGATCTAGATGATCCTGCTCTGGCAGGGGGATTGGACTAGATGATCCTTCAAGGTCCCTTCCAATCACTAACAGTGACTCTGTGAATTTTTTACTGAATTCAAAGTGATTCAAATCCAAACATTGGCAAAATTAAGAAATCCCATGAAAAAATTATTCAAGCTATGAAATAAAATTTCAAACACGGAAAAAACTTAAGAAGCCTAATTTGTTCCATCCCTATTAAAAGACTGACAATGATCCTGAACTTCCTAATCTGTACATAGACTTTTGGGTACTGTAAGACATTACAAAATTCTGTATTAAATCTGTTTTAGGAAAACAGCAAGACCTGCATCTTTTTTTTTTTAATCTGTTGAAACTGGTTTAGTAAGAAAGATTTTGTGAATATTGCATGTGTTTTAGAAAATCCTCTTTGCTTTTTAGAATAGAAGCTAATTCTGATTTACAAGAAGTTCTTTTTGAGCTGTCACCCTCACTGTCAAGAAGTTCTTTCTCATAGTGATGTGGAACCTCCTGTGTCCCAGCTTTTGTCCTATGGTATTAAAACATTCACAGTAGTTATGAAATATAACAAAAAACCTAGATATATAACATATAAATAAATATATAAAAATAACCTATATAAATAAAATAAATATAAATTAAAACCCCCTATATATATAAATATATATAAAACCTATGTAACAAATAAGCACAGATACATTCACATACAGAACTCTACATATAAGGATTAAAAACCTACATAATTTTGGAAAGATTGTTACCCCCATAAGACACCAAGACAAAAAAAATTTACAATAATAATGCTACTTTTTCAAATTAATAGCCTCAATTAATAATTACAAGACTTAGTAACACAATTTTGCTGTTAGCAAATACTGAAGGCATTTCCCAGTGAACTTTTGTGAAACTGCAGAATTGGCCTTTACAATTAGTAAAAAAATCTACAACACATGAGAAAAAAAATCATTCATAGTTTTAAAACAGCAAAGATTAAGAGCTTGTAAATGGATTATTTCTCAAAGGAAAGTCTGTTCCTTTGAGAACAATGGGATTAAGGAAACAACTCTGTTCTCCTATTCAGTGCTCTCCAACCAAGTAATTTTTTTGTCTATAACCCAAAGAAAAGACAGAGATTCTGTTTCAAAGAAAACCGCTGTTTTCAGATCAAGTTTATCTAGGAACATTCTGGTAAGAATACCAGAATGAAATATTTTAGTATGTCTCTGTTTATATCTACCAACCCTAGCAACACAGTCATCCTCCACATGCTTTCCCCTAAGCACTGCAAGCTTCTACTCCTTACCTTTACAGAGCTGTTGGCTCTTTGCAATCTTTTCTACCTGATCTAAGCTTCCTTTCTGATACATAAGATTCCCTCATATTTCTTCAAGAACAGATCACAGTAAGTGATTCTGACTGAAGACTATCTCCCAAAGCACTGAGGCTGAGAGGATGTGCTTTGAGCCACAGCCAGGAAACACTGAGTTTCAATGTTTAAATGGGCTAAATCTTTCTGACTGATGCCTGATTGTAACAAATAAGGTTTTGCAGACTGCACTAATACAAAACCTGAGAACATGTTTGTTTTGCTAGTGGAAGTATTACTTTAATCAGAATCCTTTGCCCTTTGGGAGAAAAAAATCATCTGCATTATTTACTAGCCAGCTATTCTGTCTCAGCAGAATATGAAGATTTGATATTTGGATGGATATCTCTCCGCTCTGCTGAGCGGGGAAATTAGCTGATATCTATGGATTTGAGGGATGCTTACAGGAATTTAATTTTCTCACATATCTGCACAGTCTGACTGTTGTCAACAGTATTAGTTACTTGATCAACCCTAATAACAAATATGTGGTCCTTCATAGGAATTGAAAAATGCCTCCTTTCTTTTACTATGGGTGGATTGCAAAAATAATGTACAGAAATTGTCATCTTCCCTTCCCCATACAAGCACAACTCTGTTAAATTCTGTCTAACTTGATGGTAAAGAATAACATGGATGAGATGAAAATGGATTTTCCATGCCATTACCTATACCTGCATTTTCCTCCTACTGCAAAAGAAGTAACAATCAAATGAGATTACTTCACTGAATCAGAGGAAGGTAGGGATTAGAAGAGACCTCTGGAGATCATTTAGTCCAACACTCCTGGCTAAAGAATGTTCAACTAGATCAGGTTGAAAAGGAATGTGTCCAGGTGCGTTTAAAAGTCTGCAGAGAAGACTTATTTGAGCATAAGCTGTAGTACCATGCAAGACTCAATGCTGGAAAATAATACCAGGTTGGAAAAAATACCAGTCTAAAGTACGTGACAACAGACTATAAAGGTTTAGGCACGTGACTTTGCCCATGACGTATTTCATTGCCACATTCAGATTTTAAAATTTAGTAGTGGCTATACTCAATAATTGAGGTGCAGCATAAAAGCAGTTTCTCTCAGAAGAGTTAGATGCACAGAGTGGAACTGGAATTTTCTTCTGTGTCTTGGACCAATCTCTTGAGTACATGACAGAAGATAATTGCAAAGGGTGACAGACTGGGATACCGTGCTTTGCATAGTCTTTTATTTTTTATTGGGTAGATAACTATTCTGTAGTCAATTCTTTACGGTCAATAAAATGAAAGATTTTATTTCAACTTTAAGTGCATTGGTTGCTGCCTGAGAGAGGCAAAATGAATTAAAAAACACTATATAGTTACTGTATTTCTAATATGTACCTGGTCAGAATTAACTTTCTCATGCAATAGGACTACCCGACTGATTGGTTCTCCAAGAGATAGCTGTTCAAAAACCCTAAAGATCTCCCCTGTTGCTGAACTTCAAAAGCATAAACTAACCTGTCTCTATTTCTGATCAGGAAGCACTTACACTTCTACCTTTATCTGAGAAGAGATGGAGAAAAAGCATCACAGAAGGTCTCGGAAGCATCAAAAACTTCAGCAGGGAATCCTTAGTTCGCAGTACTGCTTTCTAGTTCTATCACACTGATCTACCCACTGCCTCTTCTCTGTATAAAACCCAGGCCATACTTCTGCAACATGAAGTTTCCAAAACCAAAGCTGGACAGGGAAGCAAAAGGAAACAGCTGAACCAGTCACATTCCCTCTTTCTCTTGTTCTTAACCCTCACAAGCAACAGACTAGATGCTCTGAATGAAACAAAAGCTGTTAGAGTTTCTTTAGACCTGTTCCGTTCCCCCAAACCGCATACACGTGTTCAAAGCAGAGGACAAGGCCACAGGTTTCACCTGATCTAGAAACTAGCTCTAGAGATATTAATCTCAATTAATGACATCTCACTCTACAAATCCTGCAGACAACATGACACTTGTGGTACCCTGGTTTCAACAATGCTGAAGAAAACAAATTAGCTGAAAAAGACAAAAAGGTGCCTTTTCATCATTTTTCAATTTAAAATTAGTTGCAAAACTAGTACCAGTGTGCTGTAAAAATGCTGAAGCCAATATAAAAATGTGCACACATGAGAATCTCCATGTATTTGATGGTATTTCATATCATTTTGGTTTTAAATAACAAAGTTTTTTAATTAACCAGTTCACAGGCATTTTCCCTACAGTTATATAAGCTACCCAGAAAGAGCAATATTACCATTTCTATTTTTCAGGCACAGACTCAAACCAAAACAAGACAAAAATCAGCTACATAACACGTTTGAGCTCACAGAGTCTGGACTTCATACTAAGCAGAGTAATGAACTTGCAACAAAATATGAAAACATGAAAGGTGCTACCAGCCCACAGTTCAGGGTGCTTATGTACAGGGTCACCCGCCTGACAGGAGACAAACATTTCTGCAAGTATCTCAGGCCACCAGCCTGACATCAATCAGTGGGACCAGGGAGGAGGAAAGGGAGGTGTGACTGAAGGACCCTGGAAGTGGCAGGCTAGACACTACAGAAAGGCAGGTTCTTAAACTTCAAATGGAGGAAGCCATTCATGGCTTTCTAAGCTGACACAATATCCTGCAGAGTGTGAAACATCATTTCAAAAAGGAGAAACAACATGAGAACCTGGAATATTTAGCTAACCTGTCCAGATCACATTAATCCTGAGATTAAAGCCCAAGAATTTAAGACCAGAGGCTGACATATTTACAGGACTCTGAAAGCAAGGCTGATGTAAGACTCTGGACTATACCTGTCCATGCAGTGATAAGTCCATTAATGGTGTCAAATTAGTTTTCCAGCTTAAAAATTAATCCTTGGGAAAGTCTTTCTCCAGTTACTCAAAACCATCATGATTCAGCTTTGGCAGAGGTTGAGCAATGAAAGACAACGCTCGGTTCCTTATTTTGTTGTTGAATCCAGATGGCAGTTAGATATAGCAACTGAGAAACTTCTGCAAATACCACTGGACAGCAAGGTAAAAATCTGCCACATTTTGAGAATGCTGCACTGTTTCTAACCACAACTGCCAACAACTTCTCAGGAAAATCCTGCAATAATAACACTTTCAAGAGTAAGAACTCAACAAGTAAAAAATTTATAATTAGCAAGTCAGACCCGTCGGGCTTTCTAGAATAGACACTTTTAAACTCCAAACTCTAAATTATTTTTGTCCAAAGAAGAGAAATCAGTAGCAAAAGCTTCTGGTCACAGACCAACAGAAAAAAGAGTCTCCAAAGAAACAGGCAATTCAGTCCAATATTTCTTTCCCTCTAGAACAAAAAAAGCACATGATACTTGCCAGCCTAACAGCTGGTTTCAAGGAAATTACTTAGATTATCTACATGTCAGTGAAAGTACGGAGTCTAAAGACTAAATACACCGACAGGCACATAGGGTTTTCCTTACATTCGTATTTTCATATAATGCTGTTGGTAGTGGTACAAAGACATGAATGACTAGAGGCAATAACATTACAGTTACACTTACACACGCGAAACAGAGGCCACACTGGAAAAAAGGTCATCAGTTTAGAACTTGCTCCTGATAAAACACAACTGTCTTACATGACATGTAAGTACATATGGTATGTAAGCTCTCCACAGTGTCCACTTTAAATGACTCAAGTAGCCTGGCCCAAGCCATTCCTTTTCTGAAAGGCACACAGCTCAGAAACGCTTCCTGTTACACAGCAGGGGGTGGGGATGTTGAACATTAAGTTCTAATGCTTTGCATTACCGTTCACACTAATCTGCCTTTTTATGAGAGTCAATTTATCTACACTGAGAATTCAAGAGTCACATTATGGCTCTCTGCATAGAGCATTGCCCTTAGAGGTTTCATTTCAAAAGCAAGACATCATATTGTGTATTCCCTGCTGACAAGTCAGTCAGAGCCCATTACACCACTCTTCAAAGGGTGGTAAAGCAAATGGAGGAAAACCCCTGGAATGATCTGATAAATGATTTAATTAGTTAGGTTGGCACCGGTGTGTCTGGTGTCTCTAATGGATACACAGACTACCAAGTGCCTGGTATTAGATGTCTACTATTTTGTCTCAACAATAACTGTATGCTGCAACACAGGCCTTTGTAGTAAAGTATAGACGGAAAGAGAAGTCACAGAGGAACATGATACACTTCCCAAATACATAAGGAAATCACTGAATTGTGCTGGGACTGCGTATGGCTAACAAGCTGGCCATTAGGAACAAAAAGACATGATTCAGATTATTAACTCCAAGTGCATAATGTTGCACCAGCATTCACTAGTTTTCAAACACAGCACACTGTTGGACATACACCCCAAAAGCAGATTTCTCCTCCTACAATACATTTCACATAGTCTTCAGGTCTACACAGTATCAAGATCGCAAATGAAGAAGGGAAGTGTGGTGCGTTCAAGACCACAATTAAAAATAAAGGAAAACAAAGCAGTTAGGTCTCGATGAGATCTCAGATAGAATTTGCCAGAGAATGTATAGCTTAGGGAAAATGGAAAAGGGTTTATTAACTCTATAACTGCATGCAGAAAAGAAGAAAAGCTTAAGCAAGTTAGTGCACACAGACTAGCCACTGTGTCACAAATGGCATCACATATTCTGAGAAAAATACAATGGGAGATCACCATTGTATGAGTCCTTGGGTTTTTTACATTAGAGACCTGAGGAAAGAACATGTCAGTCAAGCAGAGATTTGTACCACCACCCTCTCTATTCTTCATGTGTCACCACTGTTGTCTGCAGACACTAGCACCCTCAGCTGTCCAGACTGGCAAACTCTTCAGCAAAACACTGATCAAGCAGGCCTGATTCCTCAGCACCTGGAATTGCATCCCTCAGTGCAGCAGACGTGCTTTCAAACAGGACCCAGCCTCTGTCTTCCATACTCAAGGTTTAAGGATTCTCGCGTCCTTCTGCTTTCTTCAGCTAAGCATGAAGGAATTCTCAGATGCCTCTCTTAAGGCTCCTTCTCTCCCCAATACTCAAGCATCCCCAGCTTTTCTCAGTGGCAGAAATGACAGTCTCTCTTCCTGCTGATCAGTGTTTTCTAAGATGGCGGCGACAGCTGCATGGCCCCGGCCATGTGGGAGATTCAAGATGGAAACCAACCACATGGCCACGTCAGCAGGGCTCCACTCCACACCGCAAATGTAGCCGAGAGGGTTCCATGACCCTTACGTCTCCCTTCTACTCCTGCCTCAGTTACAGGGGGAAAGGGAAGAATCCTTCAGCACACCCCAGGTCACTGAATGGCTGCTCCGTGGAGTGGGGAAAACGAGCACTAAGTTCTTGCTTCTCCAGTCTGCGGTGCCAGCTTGGAGCTGAGCTGGGTTAAATCATAGAATCATAGAATCACTACGGATTGGAAGGGACCTCGGAAGATCATCTATTCCAATGAAAGTTGCATAAAAGAAGGTTCTGAGGACTTACTGTGTCTGAGGGACTTCTTAATCATGTCCACTGTTATCAAATCACCTATCTTGCTCAACAACAGGTCCTCATTTTCCTTGTTTATTCTTTTAGTGCTCATTCAGTGGCAGAAGCTGGCCTTGCTGCTTCTTTCCCCTTTCAGCTCCAGCTGGTCTTTGGCTTTTGCAACACAATCACTATGTGCCAGTTCAGCCTTCATAAATTTCTCCTTTGCAGTGTGCCTGTGCTCCAACCTCCCCAGTACTGCCCTTTGAAGTTGAAGCTCGGTTGTGATCTGTCTGCTTTCTTCCCTGATAAACAGGCAGAAACATTTTCCAAGTAAAAGCATTTCCATGTGTGGAAGAAAGGAGGAAGTCAGCCTTAAGAACTTGCCAGGTCACTTAGGATTCCCTCAAGATCTTGGTATTTTCATATCCTGATTACTACAGTCACTGATTCCATCACCAGCCATTCTCTCCTTGTTCATAAGCCATAGGTCATGAAAATACTACCTCTAGCTGGTTCATTCGCATTAACAAAAAGAGTAATTCTAACTCTACTTCAATATTATATTTTTAAGGTATTAAATCTTGTGTAAAATATGGATTTTAAGAAAAATGCATTGCAGTTGCTTCTAGACTTTTAAGGTAGAAGGTAGAAGTAGTTACTAGTAGAAGTGGTAGTTACCACACCAGTCTTTTTAGTGGAGCCATCCTTGATACTTTTTTTGGATGAGTCTTCTGCTAGGAAGAAGACAGTTGCCCTCTCTAAATTACTCTGTGAGGCAGGTTGCATTGATTTTGCAATAACACCTTTTCACTGTTTCAGATCCTTTTTGTCAGTCCTGTCAGTTATTTCTCATTCTTGTTCTGTGCAGAATCCCCACCTATCGTCCTACTGGATGAAAGCCACAACACACTCTGCTCATCTACAGTAAACAACGTCAGATACAGAGCCTGATGTACTATGGAAACAGCTTATGTGGTCACACTGAGCTGTGTACCAATCCATCCACCAGCTGAGCTCCAACTACTTTGCCCTCACAACATTTCATAGTTGATACAGAGCCACCAGCCTCAAGGATGCTAAGTACTTAATTTCCTCAGTAGAGAGGACTGTACTAAGCCCCCATTCATGTTAATGTGTTCCCTTTTGGAGAAATGAAGTCATGTCTGACTGACTCACCTTGGAAGGGGGTCAGAGTTATAATGGTGTGGTGGGTTCAAACCACAAGCAAACAGAAAGAAAAGCAGCCAGGTCTTGATGAGGTCTTGGATACAATTTCCCAGAAAATGGGTAGCTTAGGAAAAACTGAAGGTGTTTATTAAATCTATAACCATATACAGAAAGAAGAAAGGTTAAGCAAGTTAGTACATACAAACCAGAAACTCCATGACAATGCCACCGCATATTCTGAGAAAATGCAATGGAAGATTACTACTGTATCAGCCTTTGGGTTTTTACATTAGAGACCTGGGAGATGGCATGTAGGTCAGGCAGAGAGTGGTGCCACCACCCTCTCTTTTTTCTCATTCTGAGAAACTTGTCAGGTCCCCAATGAGTCGCATGACCTGACAAGATACCAGAAAGGGCTGTGATGGGAAGACAGGGCTCCCCCTGCACATTTGAGTTTCTCAGGGAAACTCGAGAGAAAAAAGGGGGCCAGGATGATCAACCAGCCCCCTCTTATAATCTAACCTTTTGTCTGCCCCCCCCCCCCCCCCGCCTCTGGACAGGGCACTGAAAGAATTCTTAAAGCAAAAATGCACCTTTTCTTCATGAAAGTACAACTCCAGTTATTTGAAAAATTGGGTAATTTTCAAACCATAACAAATGGAGACGACCTCATGGCTTCAGGTTTTTCACGACACGGAAGGGAAACATGGGACAGACAATATGAAGCTGTTTGAAAATAAACTCCATTGCTTTTGTTTGCAGACAAACATGCTGAATTTTGAATATGGTAACTATTCTAATCAAGATGACAAACATGCATAGTAGCATGTGCTGAGTTGTATCTTCTGGGAAGAGTGCCCTTGACAAAGATAATCAGAAAAGTTCTGTAGGGAAAAAGTTCATAGAGAAAGGGCAAGTGATATTTATTTATCAAATCTCTAAGTTGCTTTTACCTACTCTATTCTCTCATAAATTTCATTCCCTCATAAATTTCATTCCCTCATAAATTTCATTCCCTCACATTCTTGCAATTGCAGACTTGGAAGCACCAAAGCATGTGTGCCCAAGAGGTCTGGCCAGCATCTCTTGTGCACAAGGCTGATTTGAATGCCAGCATCCAGTATTATGGGGTAAACAGCAGGGGTCAACACTTGTTAAGGCACCATGCATTGCTTCAAAGTGTTGCTTACTTCAGCCTTCATAAATCTTAGGACAGGCTGTTGTTCACTGGCCATTTTTCCTTGTTTGTTTTAAATACATTTGTTTTCCCTTCATGAGCCATCAGGAATGAAAAATAACATAGGTGATGTACTACAACCTTACTCTCATCATCTTCTTGCCGACAGAAGACACTGTGTTCTGAATAGTCATGTGTGCTGAGGGCTTGTGACAGTGTAAGCATTCTAGTCTTGATATAAACTTTATGTTCTTTAATTTGACTGCTCGAGATTATGTCCCAGGAGCAGAATCTTCAAACTCTACCTGTTCTTGTCAAGATAAGTTGTTAATACTGTCCTCATCTCAGTTTTCCCTTGGGTACTTTTGCAGAATCACAAATATGTACAAACTGCACTTCACTCACAGTTTATTCATACAATCTTCATAAATTTAATTTAGTTAAAAGAATGAAACCCAAAATGTTCACTTTTCCTTTCAAGTTCTGTAACTCTTACAAAGTAGTCAAGACTTGTCACTTTTGAAACAAGTATTTGTTAAATTCAGTGTGCATAGAAAAGGTAAAAATTGATCCTCACATCAGTAGTGTCAATGGAATATACAACTCTAGCCACTTTGGTCTTTATCGCATACTGGCACGTAGAAAACACGTGGTGATTAGTACACTTGACTTACAATAATGCTGAAAGCACAAAATCTTTCCAGCATTTCAGTCTTTCCTCGTAAGGGAGATGTTTCACTCCCTTCTTCATCTTTGTGGCTCTGCACTGGACTCTCTCCAGCAGTTCTGTGTGCTTCTGGAACTGAGGGACCCAGAACTGGACACAATACTCCAGATGAGATCTCACTAGACCAGAGTAGAGGGGGAGAAGAACCTCTCCTGATCTGCTAACCATCCCTCTTCTGATCCATCCCAGGATACTGTTGGCCCTCTTGGCCATAAAAGCACACTGCTGGCTCATGGTCATCCTGCTGGCCACTAGGACCCCCAGGTCCCTTTCTCTTACACTGCTCTCCAACACGTCAGTACCCAACCTATACTGGTATCTGGGGTTGTTCTTGCGCAGACACAAGACTCTACACTTGCCCTTGTTATATTACATTAAATTTCTCTCTGCCCAGCCCTCCAGCCTCTCCAGGTCCCGCTGAATGGCAGCACAGCCTGCTGGGCTGTCGGCCACTCCTCCTAGCTTTGTGTCATCAGCAAACTTGCTGACAGTGCACTAATCCCTCATTCAAGTCATTAATGAATAGATTGAACAGGACTGGTCCCAGTACCAACGCTTGGGGGACTCCAATAGATGCAGGTCTCCAACTAGATTCTGTCCCATTGAACACTACTCTCTGACTTCTATCCTGCAGTCAGTTCACCATCCACCTCACTACCCAATCATCCAGACCACACTGCCTCAGTATAGCTGTGAGGATGCTGTGGGAGACTGCATCAAATGCTTTACTCAAGTCAGGATAGACCACATCCACTGCTCCGCCATCATCTATCCACCTGGTTATGCTCTCATAAAAGGCTATCATGTTGGTCAAGCATGACTTCCCTTTGATGAAGCCATTCTGACTGTCCCTAATGACCCTCTTGTCCTTGATGTGCCTACAGACAGCATAAAGGACAAGTTGTTCCATCATCTTTCTGGGGATGTAGGTGAGGCTGATCTGTTATCTAGGTCCTCCTTCTTCCTCTTTTTGAAGATTGGAGTGACATTTGCTGTCTTCCAGTGCCCAGGTACCTCTCCTGATCCCTACAATTTGTCATGGCCTAGCAATGACTTTAGCTGTCTCCCTTAGCGTTTATAAGAGACATTGTTTTCGTGGCTTTTTCTGCATTTTAGAATTGCTTCTAGAACTTGTACCTAGACTTTAAATGGCTGGTGAGTTCAATTAAGCTAATTAAAAAAAAAACAACCATATCTCAACCTTGACTTGACATTACCAGAAGTGTTTACATGGCACAGTTCCTTGCTCTGCAACACAACCGATTAATTAAATGGTGCTGAAGTTAACACTGAGTGTAGTAATTAATTGTATGTTAGAGCTGTCTAATCAAGTACCCAAGGCAATAAACAAATACAAAGATAACTTATGCACTGATTGACATAATTATTTATAGTCTTAGTTTTGAGTGCTTGCTTGCCACACAGCAGACTGCAACCTGAATAAAGAAGAGGGGAGGCTGATCAGGATCACTTACTGTATTTCCCAGATGATTATTATGGCTATTTTCTCTTGAAGTAAAATATATTATTATAAATCCTACTTCATGCAGGGTCATCACACAGGCACATACAGTGAATGAGCATCTACACAACATTCACTTACAATTTATTTTGAGTACTACTGCTTGATAAAGCATGTCTCCAAGGGTTTAAATTGAGCATTGCCAACAGCTGCTAGCCTTCATTAAGAGAAAGCAAGCAATCTACTCTGAACACTACAGCCTCATAATAGGACCAGATTCAGACCCAAAAATAATCAATGGCTTTTCTCTAGTTCACAAGCTCTTGTGTCTAACAGCAAGTATTTCATTTCAGGGATCTTCATTTCAACGTTTGCATTTCCAGTCCCAAATCTGCAGCATGTCTCCATCTGTTAAAGCTATTTTCATGGCTTCTTCTAAATCATCACATAACTAATTTCTCCTTTTGACAGTATCGAGAAATGTAAACTAAAAGGTGGTCTCATTCCACAGTTCCTGTTTTGTGCATATACACCACAGAATACATCTTTTCATTGCAAGCATCAGGGAAAGCTTACTTTTCCTTATTATGATTCAGATACATTTTCTGAATAAAATGCTTCAGGAAGGGTGTTGAAAGAAGGAAACTCCAGAATCATTCTTACTTTTCTTCAAGTCACTGAAAAGAGAAGTTTGTCTCCTGTAGAAATGACAACAGCCAGTACTGTCGACTGATTCGTATGAACTGCGCAGTCAGTCACCACAGAATCACCACAATTGTTTAGGCTGGAAAGGACCTCACTGTTCATTTAGCTCCAACCCCCCTGCCACGCACAGGGAAGTCTCTGACTAGAACAGGCCAATGAGAAGACTGACCCTTACTGCACCCACCATCCCATCTCTCTCTCCTTTGAAGAAAAAATAAAGACAAATGTGTGCCTCACAAAAGGCAACAGATTACTGAGGAAATCCAATGGATTTTCCTCCTCTCCTGATTTCCACTGCGCCACAGAAAGATGTATTAGTAACTTTAGTAAATGAAGCAGCCAGTCTGCTCTTGGAGTCAGCACAATAGCTCAAGTACAGATGTTTAGTCTTGTCCTAGACTTCTCTGTTGTTACAAGCCACTTTACATCCAGTGTAACATAATCAAAGCTGCCATTAAACAGTTTGTCATCTATGAGTGAGACATCTCTAAATAGACCTATTTCCCATCTGTATGACAACAGTTTTAAAGGGCACTCTGCTACAAGACTGGTGGAAAACAAGAGGTTCAAGCATGCTGTGACAGCTAACTGTCCTCTAATTACAGATTTTCCAAGATTGCAACAAGATTCAGTGAATCTCTTTTTCTGCTGAGTTAGTGTGCATGAGATCAAACAGCTCCAGCATGCTCATCTTTATCCACCCTCAAATAAGTGCTATTTTAAGCTGCTTAGGGAGGCTGAAAATGTAACAGCCTCAGGAAAAGTGGATCAGCATGTAGTAAAAGAGAAGGTCAAAGACTTATTGATGTCACCACTGAATGTGATAATAAAATATTAAGATTTTTTCAACTTACATTGATTAAAGTCAAGAATTTCATATCAGTGCCATGATCTGGGTTGCATTTCTTCCCCATGCTTTCTTTTTTTAAAAATCTAGTTGCAATTACAATCAATCAAGAACAAACAACCCCCTCCCTTATCTCCCAAATTATGAATTCTGTGTCACTGGTGGAAATTATACACTGAAATAATCTGTTTTTCCTTGTTTCCAGAAGTGGTTAATTATATAACATTGGGTAACTGTCTTCTAGAAGGCTAACTGCCCTAAGAAACTTTAAATATGCAATAACTGGTTTCCTTTAGAAAATTTTCACCCAGCAGAACAGTGGGAACACTTGAACAATACTGAGCTTCACTCATATATTATAAACCCTGTCACAACGGGCCTTGTGCTTATAAACCAGTAACATTTCTTCAACTGCAAACTCTCAAACCCACTCTTTGACCTGTGTGAGCAGAGTTCTCTTCAGCACCCTGGGTTATACAAGCCTTACATGAGAACATGTCTTCTTTCATGAAATTCTAGAAGCTAGATGGTCAGTGTTAAAACAAAAATGTGTCAATCATTTGTCATTACGAAAAATTACAAAACCTACTGTACATTTCCTTCAAGGCCAGATGCAACAGTTACATGGGGGCTTTTTCCCTTAGTTTTTTCTCACAGATTTTTTAGCATAGGAAATGTCTTACACTGTTAGTGTAATGGGTATTGCTGTACTGCAGGTTCAGCTGCTTCCTTTATTTTGTAATGGAAAAGTAATCTAGATCTATAGCAATAAAATACATTTCCTTCAGTCACACAGAATGTTATATTCAGTTACTTAAAACATGCTAAGCAAGAGAGAATCTGTCAGATTGCTGTGGCTAATCATACACTCTACCACTTTCTTTCACCTTTCCCTTCCACAATGCTGTGTTGCAACACCTTAATTCTGCTATCTAGCTTTTCATCTGACACAGACTACATATCGTGAAAGCAAACGGACTCCAGGAAATCATTTGAAATGTGTGGACCACCAAAGTGCTTTTAAATGTGTGCATTACTACACCCTGTAACAGTTGATAGAAGTCCTCAAAACATGCATGCCAAATCACTGGCAACCTAAAACATCCAGAGAAGAATTCACAGCTTCAGGAAACAATACTCAGACACTGTACAAGTGTAGACCTCCAGTCAAGAGACTATGTTTAGAGCAGAGCTCTTTTAAGTGTTGAGTATTGCATCTGGGCAAGAACAACCCCAGGTTGTACCTGTATAGGCTGGGGACTGACCTGTTGGGAGAGTAGTTTAGGAGAAAGAGACCTGGGGGTCCTCGTGGACAGCAGGATGACCATGAGCCAGCAATGTGCTCTTGTGGCCAAGAGGGCCAACAGCATCCTGGGGTGGATCAGAAAGGGGGTGGTTAGCAGATCAAGTTCTTCTCCCCCTCTACTCTGCACTGGTGAGACCACATCTGGAGTACTGTGTCCAGTTCTAGGCCCCTCAGTTCAAGAGGGATGTGAAGCTGCTGGAGGGTGTGCAGCGTAGAGCAACGAGGATGATGAGGGAGGTGGAGCACTGCCCTTACAAGGAGAGGCTGAGGGAGCTGGGTCTCTTTAGCTTGGAAAAGAGGAGACTGAGGGGTGACCTCATTAATGCCTATAAATTTTTGAAGGGTGGGTGTCAGGAGGATGGAGCCAGGCTCTTCTCAATGTCATCTAGTGATAGGACAAGGGGCAAATGGGTGTAAGCTGGAACATAGGAGGTTCCACATCAATATGAGAAGGAACTTCTTCACGGTGAGGGTGATGGAGCACTGGAACAGGCTGCCCAGGGAGGTTGTGGAGTCTCCTTCACTGAAGATGTTTAAGACCCGCCTGGATGTGTTCCTGCGTGACTTGGTCTCTGTGATCCTGCTGTGTTGGGGGATTGGATTAGATGATCTTTCGAGGTCCCTTCCTGATGGTTCTATAATACACCCTCTGGAAAACATGTCAAATAACGCTAATTTCTTTTTCAAATGTCTAGTGATGCTCCACTGTTCCTAGGGCATGCTGCACTCCCTGAAAACTAGGACGAAACAATTGAATGAGTACACGTAACAACGGCAAATCCCCACACATTTTCCCCATTCTGAAGTAAATAGTGACAGATCTCTTGCTGAAAGCCATCAACTGAATTGCTGCAAATTCCCTCACAAAATTCATTTGGATAGGCCCTCATCGGGAAACAAGTTGTGTGCACATTTCCTGATGCATGAGACAGAGCTGTGCAGAAAGCACTAAGCAGCTATACACTGCTGCTTAACCAAGTATCTGTAAGGGCTATTATCCCTGTAGCAAATATTCAGGAAAAAAACTCCATAGGTAAAATAATTCTCTGTTTAAGGAGCTGTACTAAGACGACGGCCTGGTATTTAAGAACCAACACAAGGTCCACATTGTAAGAAATCTTAATGAACTTAACAGTACATGGACTCTTCACAATCCTCACTTGAGGAGCAGCAATCAAGTTGTCAGCAAAACCAGATCTTTTTAACAGTATGCAATGCCCAAATACTAAATCTAAGGAACATTCACGATGACATTCACATGGATCAAAAGGCAGAATTTTCTGTATGGATGTTTATGCTAAAGCAGTTAAGCTCTGACATTTCCAAGCAGGAAGTTCAAGAGAGCTGTCTGTGGGTGAGTTTTGATGAATTATGTATCATAAAGAGCTACAGGTGAGCTCAAGATCTGTGTTTTTCTACCAGAAATGGCCCAAAATGTAAAATTACTGAATTGGGTGTGCACCTGGCACTACCCTCACAACTTCCCTCCTACAGTAACAGATCTAATTACATGCCTTGACTATGAAATTTAGTTAACATACCCTTGTATCATCACTAAATTGCACCTGTGCAAGTGCCTAAGTGCTCTAATTGTAGGTTTGTAGGATGGATTCCTCAGAAAGCAACTCCCTGAACTACACAAAGATTGTTAGGGCAATTTACTCTCAGGTAAGAGCCTTTAACACAAACGTCAAAACCCTACAGCATTTGCATGCTATAATGTACACTGTTCCTGCCATTGCCTACGACTGCCTTTCATCCAAACAGTGAAGCTATTGTCAGGTAAAACAGAACACTCTTCTAGCTTTTTTTCCTCTCGTTCTAATGTCGGTGTTTAGACTCCCGCTATAAGCTAGAAGGCACAAGCAATTTGCAAAGTAACTTGTAAACAGGAGTTGCAGGAATACAAAAAAAACCCCAACCATGGCACCTTCTGTAACAGAGAACTGAAATCATAAGCAAAATCTTGCTACTCCCAATAGCAGGATTTGGGCTTGAAAATCCTTTGACTTGAACTCTGAACTAAGTATCTGTGAGCAAGAAACTTCTGTTCATCAAGAAAACCTTTGTAAACCTTCTAACACCTTGAGTACAAGATACGTTTGAGAAAATTGGGTTGTGTCTCTCTTTAGAAATCCCAGAGTTGTTCTGGATTCTCTTTGTTTTTAAACAGGACTGCACATGGATGGAACCGTATCAGCAGAATAAAAAGTGCTTGACACCAATGCCACTACCACAAACACACACCAGTAAGCTTGTATTTGCAATTCAATGGTTACACTGAAAATTCAGAACCTTGCCTTGCTTGTTAACCAAAAGGTTATCTGAAATAGCAGCTCACTGCTGATGCGTGAAGTTAAATACTCAAAATGGACCACAAAAGTTACATGCAAACTACACAATCTAAAACCATTCCATCTGCCAAAGGTAAAATTAACTTTCTAGTTAAATCTTTCTTTCTAGTTAAATCTTTCAACAAATCAAAGCTTCTATTTTTGAGCGACATTTAATGGAGACATATCCTACTTCATTTGGTCACCAGACATAACTATCTGGTGGTTAAAAAGGATGAGGTGAGGAGTGTTACATCACAAGGGCTATGTCTACACCAATAAGCAAAGCAGGGCAAGGGCACAGGCATGGGCGCAGGCTCCCTACCCCTACTCACCACTTGGGAGTTTCACACATGGCACAACGTGGACATTCCAAGGTATGACTAGGGCAAAACTACACCAGTCAGCCTCTGCTCCCAGCAGGACATACCTCATGCTGTACCACCTGCCCTTTTAACTGGCCAGTGTGGATGGTGCTGCAGCAAGGAGTGCAACTGCAACAATCCTAATGGGAAGCAGGGGGAATAAGCTGAAAAGCAGAAGGTAGGAAACAGTGCATCTCTAGGGCAAAAAAAAAAAGAAAAAAAAGAAAAGGGGAAAGAAAGGGAATTTCTGAATTACAGAGCTTGAACATTTATTCTTTGAGAATAAAGATCATTCACAGCTTCCCCACCTTCCCCAACTCTGCACACTGATGCTTTAATCCACTTTTCAATAAAGAAAAGACAAATCTTAAGGAATTTGACTTATGGTCATATGATTCCATCCAGCCTTTAAGTGTTAAGATGAAAAAATATTTATTATATAATTTGGAAACACTATCAAAACAAACTCCTATTATCATGTGAATACAAAATGCCTTTGGTTCTGGTTGCTTCAGACTTGGGAGAGGAGGAGTTAATACAAGAAAAGCAAAGCTGTAAAATGTAGATGCATCAAAGTACCCTTTTTCTAATAAACCGTAAACTAAACCTGCATATTTACTTTGCAATTAAAATTACTGTTTCCCAAGTACAACAGTGAGAACTTCCTAGCAGGACTACTTTATTGTTTGTGTATTCCCATAAGCAGAGCTTAGCAAACTTCCAGACTTGACATAAATTAATGTGGAGAAGGTTTGCAAGCTTAAGTTTAGGGTTTTCTTTCCAAATTTTATGGACTTAATAACTGCATGTAAAATGTTTTAATTTACATTTGTTTTATAACATCATCTAAAAATGTAAATACAAACTAGTTCACTGAGCTCAGATTAAAAATGCAGAAACATCACAGCACCTAAGTAACACAAAAATGTATTCTGTGATACAAGGTTTTCTAGAATTCCAACACTTAGTTCACACAACATTACTTTAAAATGTTTAATGATTCCAAATATACGTTTTGTTGCTTCAGTGCTTCTCTTTGTAGCTTTACTAATTACTGCGACACTTAAATCATATAAAGAAAGAGCCAAGCCTGCCTATTACCAGTCTTTCTTAATAAAACCGCCACTATCATACGTTTGTAATTAGCCAGCTCTTATCACACACCAAATTATAGTGACTGAACCAAGGCACTTGAAAGTGCTAACATAAGAAAGTTCTCTCCCAGTGCCTGGACTAGTCCACGTCATTATGTGACAATTCTCATTTCAGATACTACATGGAAAGTCTCTCAGAACTTGCTCAAAGCAACCACTTGAGTACACATTTAAAGTTTTACCACACCAGCTTATGTGAAGTACAGCATCAAGAAGCACACAAAAATTTATTCCAGGACATGTTCTGCATTACAAAACAAACTGCTAAATACTGATCTTAATTGTGCTCAGATTGTAAGACTATGTTAAACAAACAGGTTAGCCACATAAAAGTTCGCTGCCCCGTTTGTACTCAGGTGAAGCTCAATGGCATTTCACTGTTGTACAGAAACGCATATTCTGGTCAAATAGGTGGTCTACTCAGTCATTTGTAGCTTCATCATAAAATCACAGCTCCTTTTAAAGGAAGTCTGCAAACATTTCAATGCTGGTTTTGCTTTCGTTTTGATGAAGGGTTCTTAGCATGTGGTAGCATAGTCTAAAGTCAAGATTTATTTACAGCTTGTAAATGTAACCAAAAAATTTCACTTGGATAGAAAAGTTAGAAAGTGCAAAAGCAGCATTTTATTGTGTTGGAAGCCCAGCAACAGTGTTTGAGAGCTTGCTCCTCGATTTCTGTGTTACAAGCAACACCCCTCTCTAAACACAGACTTTGCTCCAGCTCATCTAAATTCAGCCAACAGAGGACACAAAAGCTGGCACAAGTTTGAGCCAAGAATGCAGCTTCTAAGAAAGTATTTCTCTGTTGGCCTCTGCTGCAAAGTTCACTGGATTCTAAATGTGCTTATCTTCAGAGGGGAAAAAAAAGTCAGTTTTTTACTGTTACCTTACCCTACAAGACTTCCACAGTCAGCAGCAGCTATATAGCCATGTACTCTGCAAAGGAGGTAAAGACTAGCTATAAAATGAAGACTGATGAAATTCTGAGAGCAACATTTCTATTTCACTAATCAAACTAGGCATCATGCACACAGATCGGATTTTATTTTTAATCATTTTTATCCATTTGCACTCTAAAATTCAATTTTTGTAAAGATTTAGAGAAGAGAGGCTACTTGTACTTACTGGGACACATTAGAAGAGTAGTGACATAAAACAAGTTATAGCTTCTCAGATTTCTACAGAGTTGTCAGGAGCTAGACCCTTTGCTATTGCTTTTTTGATAAACAACAACAGCAACAAAAAAACTTCCAGCACAGTCTGTCCAACAAAGTCAGCATGTTCTTGAAATATTTGTCAGTCTGTTTCTTTTGGTTTGGGTTTGTTCATGCTAAGAAAAATTCTGGAATACCAATAATGGCAAAAATGCATAGAAACACCTTGATTTCTCACTTATTTGTTGCCATAAAACCACAACAAACCCCTTAACTTAGCTATAGAGACAAAGTTGTGCAACGCTTAACACACAGAGCCTAGATGACACAAGCCAGAATTCTGTCTTTGTCCAAGGTCACAGCTCATCCCCAAGGGAAGTCCTTTGCAAGAACACAGGAAGAAGCATCCTGTGAAGGACAACACACAAAGAACTGCCCCGATGCACAAATATCTCCTCACTAGCCAGATCTTATGTGGTTTTTTTTTTTCCATCTCTTGCTACTACTTAAGTTATTCACCAGGCAAAACTGGCCAAGGCAATCCTTGTTCAGCTCTGTAGGTGCTGGGGGACCAGACTGTACGCCTTTCAGAAGGCTGCCAGTGTACATTTGTAATTTTGCCTCCCTCATTTTTCATTGACAGAGTTTCTGATGAGTCAAGTACTTTCATTCATGGCACACAGTATTCAGGTGCCCACAGCATACCAGTGTCCATTTTCTCTATTCAAAAATACATATTTTCCTTTTTTTAGTAGAAAAGGAGAGAATGTTTTTTGAAAAAGAATTACATTTCAGAGTTTTGGTCATTGGTCAGAAAAGATCAACTCTGATTCAGTATCTTCACCACCCTAACATTACAGATGGTACTAGCGAATTCAAAATGCATTTATAAGCTGAGCACATACCATTTTCAGAACGCCATAAAACTTAACCTTTGTAGGATATGAATAGTGCTTCACAATAGCTTTTAAAATGGCTATTAAAACTTCACACTTAAGATAAAAAACAGCCTAACATTTTCAATCATGACATCACCTTTACAAAACTGATTCTTTCACGCTACTCAACTGCATGAAAAAAACCCACTAGTGTTCTCAAGATTACATCTTTGGCCTTTAAAAATGTAATCTAAGCAAATCCTGAACTTGAAAGGCTGCCCCTTTCCCCCAAATAAAATAAATCCTCAACAGTAAGAAGATAAATTTATCCAATTCCTGCCTTCTCTGCTCACTAACAGAGGTGAATGTCAATTCAGTGTGTTTTGTTAATCTTATGCAACTTTTAGGTGGCAGAGAAGGAAATACCCTAGCATTCCTTCACTGCTTTATGATAGCATTCAAAATTAGTCTGTGACAACCCACTGAGAAAAGATCAGAAAAAATTAAGTGAATAGGGGTTTCTGCTGATATAGTTGTGGGACAGATTTCCCAAAGCTTTTTGTTTTTAATAAAGCACAGCCTAGACACTTAACTGACATAGATCAAAACACCACTGCAATCTGTAAATGTAATACTGGTTACAATAAAGTTCTCCTTTTTATTTTTATAGTCAGATCACATTTCCATATGGGAACATTAAGGGTCCTTGAGATGTCCCAGGGGCTAAGTGGTCTCCACGTTGTATTTTCAGTGTAGAAAGCAAACAATCATGCCTTTATGTTCATACAGAAAAGCAATTTATATAATTAAATAAAAATATTAAAAAATACATGAATGCATAGAGCTTATGCCTCCAAAGATCCTACCTTTCAGCAGCAATCTCTTTTCTCACATCACATTCATGCAAGCACGCTGCACACACCACACCCATTATCCACAACTTCGAAGAAAGCATGTGTGTCGGCACAAACACAAGGCTTGAAAGAGAGAAGTTACTACCCGGCAGCAACTATTTCAAGCTTTGGCAACCCTTTGATCAGAAGCAAATTCTAGAAGTAAACAGACCCCGACCAAATTTGCTGGTTTTGCTAAATGAAGGAAAAACCCCAAAACACCTCACATGCCAATCCCCCCAATTTTTCCTTTCCTTAAAAGGATATCAATCACAAAATAGGCAGAACCGTGCATTATTTTTCTCCCTCAACTCTGACGCGTTTCAGATGCTGACGTTGTTTCTTTAGCTGACTGAACCGATGCTAGCACATCATGTTAGCATTGCTGAACAGCAATCACCCTAAATGCCGAGCTGAGCATCTCTAGCTGCTTTGCAAAGTCACTTTGGTTTTGCTCAAATCCAACAATGTTTCATTTGTAGGACATTGGTTCTTATTCCCCTGAAGGATTCTATTTTATTTGAGTCTTTGGGTTATACAGCTGAAGTACAAATTCTTCATCTGCACAGACAGATTGCTTTTAGCAGAGAGATCTCTAACCTGCTTGCGTTACACAAGCTTTCTGTCAGCTTTATTTGACCACTTTATCTGTCCTTTCCTTCCATGTCCCTCCCACACAAGCTGAGAGGTGGGAAAAAGATGGCAAGACATCCTATTTATTCTTTTAACAGACTCTTCCCAGACAATTTATAATCTCAGTATTCAAATAAGACTTCTCAAAAAATTACTGCAACCATATTAAACATGAAAGAGATGCCCAGCTTCAGCCCTTCAGGTGTTTAAGCTCTATTTGACCAAAATTGCAGAAGCTGGGCACAGGAACATTACACTTGTTTTAAAGCTACTTGTGAATTCAGTATTAAACCAGTCTTTCCAACTTCTCTTGAAGAAAATGCCAGAACTAAACTAATCAGCTATCTCCACAAACTGGAAAGTAATATTACAAAGCTCATTTATAGGTCAATGTCTGAATGTAAAATACAGAGATTTAAGCATTTTTCTTTACAGCTTACTCTCCTTATTTGTTTCCTAAACTGTTTCTGGGGAAAACAAAGCTATCCTCCACACTGTACAGTGATTATTCATGAAGAGTGACATTTACCACTTTCCCAGGAGAGTCAAAGCAATTTTCAAAATATTTTTACACTTCTTCAAGGCTTTATTTATTTAAAATAAGAAAATGCGATGGGTTAGGTCTTAGGACCCAGAAAAACTGATGTATCTCCCAAACCACTCCCCTCTGGGAAGAGAAATGTGGGGTAAAGTACCAGTGGGGACAATCTGGAAGCGGAGGGGTGGCTACAGGCAGTTTCCAGCCAGCTGTGGAGGAGAGAGGCCTCAGGAACCCTGCGCTCTGATGTGTAGCCCAGCTAGCCTGCCTCCTCCTGTGACACATCCTCGCTGTGGTGCTAGTTGCTTGTATCAATTTTTGTTGTTGGATCGGGAGGGGATTTTGCACTTGCATTTTTGCCTTAAACCAGTTCTAAACGTGGCTCTGTTTTTGCAAGGGGGAGAAGGGCTGCTGGGGTTTGGGTCTGCAGTTGCCAGGTGAATGCCAGCAGAGTGAAGCACTAGCACAGTCTCGATCTGTTCTGGAGAGTTCCGCCTTTAACCCTCAAACCAGCACAGAAAAACACACTAAGCCAACAACAAATTAAACTGACTAGACAAGCTAAAACAAACTTCAAGCACTTCAAGACTGCTTACTCTGCTTTGTAAGAGAAATACTGCTTGCACAGGCTGTCACTGCCTGATGTTGCAGGACCTAGCTTTCATAACCAAGGAGGTTGAGATTACAGCATGACCACCCATCATTGGTTGCTTTGTATTTTATCATCCCACCACTAATTTCCTTCTGCTGGAGAGAAATTAATACAATAGCAATAGAATGCGCTTAGCTTGGTTTATCTTTCATACCATTTTGTCTTAACAATCAAAACTCTTTGTCTTTTCGTAAGTCCAAAGCCAAACAAACTGCAAAGCAGTAAAACTTACACCACTGTTAATATCCAGTATTATCCAGGGTGGGTTTTGGGGAGGGGTGTGGTTTGTTTTGAAGCTTTTTGCTTTTATTGTTTGGGGGGTTTTCTGTTGCTTCTAGAAATACAGAAACACACAACTCTTTCACTGTAATTTATTATCACAGAATCATCATGGTTGGAAAGGACCTCCTAGATCACCAAGTCCAACCATACCCACAACAACAAAAAGCCTAAATACCTCAATACCTAAATATCTGATTGAGTGACAAACGCAAAACAACCCCCTACATGCCTGCCCCTGTAGCAGGGCATGAAGCCTCATGTTTACTTGTTTCTTAAATACCTCCAGGGATGGTGACTCAGCCACCTCCCTGGGAAGGCCGTTCCAGTGCCTCACCACTCTTTCTGTAAAGAATTTCTTCCTAACATCCAATGCAAACCTCCCCTGCCTCAAGTTCAGACCATTTCCTCTGGTTTTGTCATTAGTTACTAAGGAGAAGAGCCCAACACTCTCTACAATCTCCTTTCAGGAAGTTGTAGACGGCAATGAGGTGCCTCCTCAGCCTCCTCCAAACTAAAACATGCCCAGCTCCCTCAGCCTCTCCTCATATGAATTGTGGTCTAAACTGCTCACGAGCTTGGTTAGCTCTGCTCTGGACATGTTCGAGGATCTCAATGTCTTTCCTATAATGAGGGGCCCAGAACTGAACACAGTACTCAAGGTGAGGCCTAACAAGGGCCGTACAAGGGCACGATAACTTCTCTTCTCCTGCTGACCATGCTATTCCTGATACAAGCCAGGATCCTGTTGGCCTTCTTAGCCAGCTGGGCACACTGCTGTCACTAAAACAGGGTCAGCTAATGTTTAGTGAAAATACATGATAACAAATACTTTGCAATGAACGATAGACAGACAAAGCCAAAGCAGGCATGAGTCCATTCCAGTGCCATTTTTGGAAGTTCAGTTGTGCGTCACTTCAGAGAATTATGCATATTCTTTATTTAAACCAACTAATGGGTAGGATTTTTCTTTCCCTCCTTTTCCATTTTCTTTGTGCATTTACTTTAATTCTGGGGATAGAGCAAGAAATGATGCGTGTTAAGGAACCAAAATCAATTAGTCCTAATTTTAAAATTACAAGGGAGTAGATTCTGGCTGTTTGAAATCAGCTTTTCCTGTCTTTTCACAAGTGCACAAAATGAGCAACCTTTCTTCCAGCTAAGTGAGAAATAGCAGAGCCCTGCTTTACTAGCACTCCGAAAAATGACTGCTTATTTTCAAACAACTCTAAGGACATAGTAATTGGGCAAAATACAAAGTGTCAGAAGAAATACATTCAAGATCATTCTGTGCACAAGATCCTGTCTGGGAATTAATTCTTCCACAGACTTTAGAGTTGTTATTTTCTCAAATATACTGTCCTTCTTACAAGATAAGCGGCTATTACAGATATTTGTATCTCAGTTATCTGTGAAGAAACAAAACACGTGTAGGTAGACTCTCAGGAAACTGGGCGTCCTTCAGTCCAGCCTCCTCGCTATGAATCACGCATCCACCCTACCTCACATCAGTACTTCATCACTCTGTTCCTTGAAGGTCTCATTATTCAGCAGCAAAAGAAACAATTTAATTACTTTTTTTAAATGTGTGGATGAGGAAAAATGGATATGTGCAAAGAAAAACCTGTCTTCTCACAGAAACAAGAGTACTGAGATGTTGGAAACACCAAGTTTAGTTTTTGACTGCACGGAAAAGACTCTCCAGATTGCTCAGTTCTGTCCTATAAAACACTGTGTAGCAAATCTAACACTGATAAAAGAATTCAAGAAACCACATCATACTGACTTTTCATGCGTTATTTTCACTCTTCTCACGTACTTTCACATGCCTTCCTTTCTCATTTATCTACTGTCTCTCCCACTACGTCATATTTTGAATTCTCATCAGTGTTTTCTGTAGTATGCTAATAAGACCCACAGACTGGGAAGAGTGAAGACACCATCAGAACAAAAGAACAGCACACAACAAGATCTGTGACTGGAGTAGAACTTGGACAAAATTAGAAAATGGGACAAAAGTTACTGAAATTCAAGCTCTCCAGGGCATCTCACTTTGAACGGCTATAAAACTGACAAGGCATGACAGCTAATAATAAAGTAAGTATAGGCTGACAGCCCATGAAGATAGAAACCTTCTACATTGCACCTGAGGACATAAAGCACGCTGGTTGTGGCTGGGAGAGAGTTAATTTATAGTAGCTGGTATGGAGTTATGTGTTAGATTTGTGCTGAAAACAGTGCTGGTAATACAGGCACGTTTTCTGTATTGTGGACAGTACAGACATCCAGCCAAGGCTTTTTCTGCACCTCATACCACCCCACCAGCAAGTAGACTGAGGTTGAGAGAGAAAATGGGAGGGGAACATAGCCAGGACAAATGAACCAAACTGATCAAAAGGATATTCTATACCACGCTCAGCATAAAAAGCTGGGGAAGAAGGAAGGAGAGGGACATCCAAGTGATGGTATTTGCCATCTCAAGTCAGCACCATGTGTGACGGAGCCCTGCTGTCTCAGCAAGGACTGAACATCTGCCTGCTGATGGGGAATGGTGAACAAAATCCTGGTTTTGCTTTGCTTGCACACACAGATTTTGCTTTAACTATTAATCTGTCCTTATCTCAACCCATGAGTTTTCTCACTTTTACACTTCCAGTTCTCTCCCCGATCCCTATGGAAGGGAATGAGTGAGCTGGGGTTAAACCACTACCTTCTATCACCGCACAACAAGCACAATGAAACCTCGTCTCAACAGCACATTTCTGTTCAAACTTGAGTAAAAAGAGTGCTTACTTTCAGGAAAGGAGAGTATCATATAAGAGAGGATGAAGAGAGAAGACTGTTCTCTAAATATATTGGGAACAATCTTATTTAAGGTACAATTCAATACTACCACAAAATTACTGTTATTTTCACCACGTTTTGGCAAGCCAAAGCTTTCCAGTCTTCTAAAGGGAAGAAAACATCACTGAATGGAGTCAGTCAATTCATACATGGAATCTGTATTACCATCTGTGACTTTGTGAGCATGAACCAGATGCAAGATGCCACTTCCAGCCATCTTTCTTACCAACATCACTATAAGTTTTTTAAAAAGGATTTCCAGTGTGGATATAAACCATTCACTTCATCCAAACATGTCATGCCCTCTGACCTGAAATTAGCAGTGAACACTTCAACTGCAAATGTAAGACTCCTCTGAATACACTTCTGTTTTTCACTCTGCTGGATTTTTACACAAATTCCCCTATAAGGAACTTCTTTCTCACTAGACCGTCACATGTTTAACATAGGTCTCCCATAACATTGTATCCGTATTGCCCAAATTTTCTACATCTTTACTTTCTTGCTTAAAATATCTGTTTGTCCCCTCTAATTTATCTGGCCTATACCAGCATACTTGCTATAGTTGCTTGACTTGAACTGGCACAGCCTCGCCAGACTAACCTAGGATAATACTGTAGCCCAGTACTTCAAGCAGAAGCTTTAGAAGGTTTTACATGCCTAGTAGACTCACAGCTCTCCATGCAGCTCTGGGAATGCACCACCAGCCTGAGAAGATGCAAATTCACCTTCAGGCATGCCCTGCCTTCTCCTCCCCCCCCCTTCCTGTTCCTCGTTATCTCCAAACATACTTCTGAAAGCCGTGTTTTCTGAAGTGATGTTTCAGAAGTGACACATTGCTGCTTTTTTAGCCTTTAATAAGCCAGTTTCAGAGAACATTATTTGCCTGTATCGCCCACCTGCAATTTGTTAGTGATGACACTGGTTCAGCAAGCTGTAAGGTTTCTCTCCCAACAGGTGGTATTAGATTCACTTTCAAATTGCATACTTAATTTCATCCATCTTCTCCTACATGTTCTAAAAAATACACAAAGATTTCTTTCGCTTTGTTGGAGTAAATGTAATAAAATTTGATTCTGTGGATGGGGGCTTTTTAGTGCATCTACTTAACTCACACACCTCAAATACCAGTTGCTATTGCTTTTCACAACCTTTAACAAGTACCAAACCTGTTACCTCTCCACATCAATGCAAATCGAAAAACCCAAAGTCCTACTTCAGGTCTGCAAATTCTAGACTTGAGACTGGCAGAGAAAAAAACAAAACCATCACCACAACTTTTAAAATACAAAGCTATGTTTCGAACAAGAACCACAGTTTAGCCTTGCAGGGAGAAACAGCGTTGTCTCTGGAGGCTGCAGCAAGAAGAATGTACCTGCATACCATTTTCTAATTGAGTATCTAATTCAAAGTTTCTATTAGTTCTTTTAAATGCAAATTAAACTATATAAGCACAAATGCCCCGTTTGAGACACAAATTCAATTATAACGAGGCAGTTGCTGAATTCTTAATCTGGATGCTTTTCTATACTTACATATTTACACTGTAATCTAGACAGGAAAAACAATCCTGATGAGGGATATGCTAATTAGACTCCATGGTCTTTGATGTATAGGAAAAATTAGAATAATCCACAAAACAGCAGACAAACAGGAGCTCTGGAATTTTTTTTTCTTTTTATTCAAACACTTTAAAAACACCCTTTAACAGAGAAAAGCGTGGGCAATTTTTGTCACTTTCTGTAAAATGTTTTCTTCTTAGTGAAAGAATTGCGACCCCAGACTTCTGTATAGAGCAATTACCTCAGACTAGTATTCCTGATATGACTTAGGTAGATGAAAGGACAGAAAAGGTCCTTACTCTGAACAATATTAGCTTTTACTCTACTTACAAATTACTTTATACTCTTAGCTTCTGCACACACTTTTCAAATTTCAATTTATTAAGAAGGTCTTCAAATGATCACTCCCACAGACACGTCAGACAACACTGGGAGCTTGTTCCCTGCACAGAACCGAGCGGTTTCTGCCAGGTTGACACAGCCATCCCAGCAGTCAAATGCCATGTTCACGGGGTCCGAAAGCACAGAATTGCAACCTATACCTCTGTTTCTAGCAGAAGCTCATAGCTCAAGAGCAGGTAGCTCCTTCTCAAAGGTTACATGGCTAGTTGCACCGAGATGATCTTCATGAGAGAACAGGTGCCCACCAAAACTACTCTATTACTCCCTTCCTCAGCTGCACAGTGGAGAGAAAAACATAACTAATCGAGATAAGGACAGGGACAGACCACTCAGCAATGACTGTCATAGACAAAACAGACTCAACATGGGGAATCACTAATGTACTGACAATCAAATCAAAGTAGTGTAATAATAAAAAGTTAAAATATTAAAAGGCCATCCCCCTACTCTTCCCTTCTTCCCAAGTTTAATTTGATTCCCTACTTCTCCACCTCCTCCCCCCACTCAGCAGCCCAGGGATGGGTACTGCGGTCAGTTCATCATATGCTGTCTCTGCTGTTCCTTCCTCCTCAAGGAAAAGACATCTGCCACTCTCCAGCATGAGGTCCCTCCCACAGGACACAGTTCTCCACAAACTTCTCCACCAAACTTCTCCTTTCTGCTAGGTGCAGTTCTTCACAAACTGCTCTAGTGTGGGTCCCTTCCACAGAGGGTAGCCCTTCAGGAACAGACCATTCCAGTGTCTGCATGTCCCAGCACCACTAGTTCTGCCAGCAAACCTGCTCCAGAGTGGGCTCCTCTCTCTCCACAAGTCCTGCCAAGAGCCTGCTCCATTACAAGCTTCTCACCGCCCCCTCCAAGCATCCCCCTGTTCTGTTGTGGAGTCTTCCACAGGCTGCAGGTGGACACCTTTTCTGTTAACCTCACCATGGTCTTCATCACAGGCTACAAAGCAATTTCTGCTCTGGCACCTGGAATGCAACCTTCCTCCTCCATTGTCTTCACTAACCTTGATGTCTGCAGACCCGTTTCTCTGATGTTTTCACTCCTCTGCCTGGTTGCTGTTGTTCTTTGTTTTTCTCCTGCTTCATAAACATGTTACAGCCATAATGGAGTGGCTCAGAGCGGACAGCAGTGGGTTCATCTTGGAGCTGGTGCTATCAGACACAGGGTAATTTTCTCACAGAAGCCACCCCTGTAATCCCACTGCTACCAAGACCCCTGCCATGCAAACCCAATATGATGACTCACAGAAAGCCAGCCCTGTGCAGGTGAAGAGTTCTCATCCTACTTAAAACAGCATTTCATAGATGTGTGCATCAGCACTACCAGTCTGATCGGCTGGTAGTCCAGTGACAGACAGCAGAGCTGTCACAGTAACAAGCCTAGTGAATGCAGCAAGTTTCCAGCACTGCAACCGGCTCTTGGGTAGAATGTACCAGGCAATGAAGCAAATAAAATCTTTCCAACGAAAAGGAAAGATTTTATTTGACTCACAACAAGAGAAAGAAAGGAAAAACCGCAAACCAGTTAACAAGCAAACAGGAACTGCGTTACAGAATCATTACACACATTCTGAGGAGATGGGAGAGAATAATGTAGTAGTCTTCGGCTTCAGACTGGAGCCCCTGGGGAAAGGGGCATACACTGCAACAAATGGGCTCACAAGACTGCCCCTAGGACAGAGGCTCCTTTCTGGGCCCTGCAAAATGCCGGGGCTGCTCCAAACCATTCATAGTTTCTTTCTCTTCCTGAGTTCGGTGAGGAATCTTCTGAAGGGAAAAAACTAGAACAAATGCCCATAAGGAGCACAGTCTTGAGGGACCTTCCAATACTTGAAGGGCGGCTAGGAAGAACTGTTCACAAGGGCATGGAACGATAGGTCAAAGGGTACTGGTTTTACACTGGAAAGGGTAAATTTAGGCTGGGCATTAGGAGCAAGTTTTTCAGTCTGAAAATGGGGGATCACTGGAACAGGTTGCCTAGAGAGGTGCTGGAGGCCCAATCCATGAAGCCATTCAAGAATAGGCTTGATGGGGCTCTGAACAACCTGCTGTAGTTAAGAGATGGTCCTGCTTGTTGTAGGGAGGTTAGACTAGATGACCGTTGGCGATCCCTTCCAAACCAATATGTACTGTGATTCCGTAGGAGCGCAAGTGCAAACTATAGCAACCAACCTTGCACAAGCACACCAAGCGTTCACAGCCACAAAGATATTCTCTTGAATGTATCAGAGTTGCCTATTCAGCTATAAGCACTAAAAAAACCCTAAAGCAGAACGTTGGTGCCAGACTAGAAGAGGCAAACAATTGTACTACTTTCCAGTCTGAAGTCTGCATGTATGCTATACCAGCACAGAACTTAACTAGTTTAATGTTTTAATACAGAAGTTACACGACCAACACACAGCAGTACAGCGATCTCAACAGCAGAGCTACCACCTTATAACTGGACAGAATTAATTGACCAGCATTAACAACTCTCAGGGACTTCCTTGTTTATTTACCAGGGCATATTATTATTTATTAATTTTTAAAAAGGATAAAGAATCTTCCCTACTTGCAACGGTAAACCTTAACCAACATGCTTGCCTGAGTTATTTCACTATAAGAGTTCACATTCCTACAAAAAGATAAGTTCTCACAGTGACACAAGAAACCAGAAGCAAACAAAACTTCAGCAGGCAAGGTGTTTTGAAGTGACAGAAACTACACATCACCCAACTTCAACAAAGTGCACTGCTCCCTATAATTTGGCATAAAAGGAACTTTGCAAAACCAGTACATTACATGAGGAAACGACAATTTTTCTTCACTTTCTGAAGCTTTACAGTAACTACCAGAGGGACACAAGGGACTTTAGTCTTAATCAAATAAAAATCTGGAAAAAACAAAACCCTGTTTTACTGATGTAGACAACTTAATGGGAAGAGCTGCTAAAGTGACCTTAAAAGTGATGAGGTGTAATTAGGATGCTCCACTTTCACAGCATGTAAATGAATTAAAGCAAGAGAAGGTACTGGACAGCTTCCTTAGTGCTTAAAACACCCAAAGGTGTTTTTGAAACTATCTGTGAAAGGACACATAGTCCATCTCTGAAAAAAAATCTCTTAAGAGGACAATTCAAGAGCACACAATTAGCTGGAAACTGCATCCTGAAAGCATCCTGATGTGGCTCTTCATTACCTTGCCTGATTAGGCAAGGCTGTAAGAGCTGTGCTACAACAGGGAACTAAGACAGCACGGCTGTCAGGGACTGGGAGGGCAAGAACAGAATGGAGGAGAGGGGAAAAAAGCAAAAAGTAGTCAACTAAACATCAGTTTCCTTGATCTGTGGAAAAGAGCAAAAAGTCTGAAGCACACATATGCTTTCACGGACAAGTGTCTTCAAAGGGGTAGGAACTCTGGCAGCAAGTTACTCAGTAAAGAAAAACTGGTTCCGGATGTTGAGGGACAGACCACACCACTACAGAAAGCATTGCTCTGCTTCATGAAGTTTCAATTCGAAACATCATCTAACTTCTATTTTCAATATAAAAATTCAGATAACAACATGACTCATATGTAGTAGAAGGCATACAGGAAACAAAGACTAAAGGAAAATACAGTGATCAGGACTCCACTGATATCTACGTTTTTCTCTGCCTTAAAATCTGTCTAGTGTACTGTCACAGACACAGGATAACGTCATTAATATGGCAAGAACGCATCTGCTCTGTCAAATGCTGTGGAGGTATTACATAAAGACCACAATAAAAGAAGACAGTTTGTTTGCATGCATGGCCTGCTACTGGCATACAAAAAACCCCCCACCAGCTCAAACATACTATCCCACAGAAAACTACCCGCTGGTCAACAGCAGACAACAGATACATTAATGAACTTCTGCAGCAACCCTGCCTCTCTCTCCAGGCATTTAGGTACATTATTCTTAGAAGGAAAAAAGACTCTTGATGAAAGGAAATTTCTTCTCCTTCAGTTGCCTTCTTACCTATTACCTATTACCACCTACAGGTCGATGACTTTACTCCTATAGAAATAAATAAAAAAGAAATCATCCACAATTGGTCTTTGATCTGGTCAAAATAAGTTTGGGTCTGTGATACCTTTCAAGTAAAAATAGGTTTGACATCTAAAATACTGAAGACACTATCTACCCAGAAAGGAGAATTTACTTAAGCAGTTACTCCTGCAAGGCCTATCCCAAACATGGCACATGCCATGATCTTTGAGAAGCTCCACTGATGGCTAAAACAGAATTTAAAACTTGTCTTCCTACAGTTTGTGCAATCCCTTAAACATAGTCTCTTCTAGTTCTCTTTCAGCTGATAGATGAGAAACTGTTCAAGAATTTTCTCACTGTGCCTCACCACTTTTTACTGATCACCATCACTTAAGAAATCCAAAAAGCTGCAGGAAAAGGAACGTGGTTATTCCAGAAATAAGCCATCCATAACTGCAAAGGCCAAGGTAACGAGCCCCTGCTCTCATTCACACTTACAGTCTCCAGCCAAGGAACAGAACTGCCCCACCTGCTTCAGAGAAGCTGACTACGACCTCCCCATGTCCTCTCACAACAAGCTGACAATGATTTCCAGTCAATTGTGATGCAGTATGCAACACCACAGATCTGGCTGTTTTGTCCAAAGCCACTGTGAAACGGCTGAGAACAGCTACCATCTGCAACACTACCCCCACCTCACAGCACTGCCAGCTGTAGCATGGTCAGGCACTTTCCATCAGGTCAGGCACTTTCTTTTGACCACTGAGGGACCAACAGCTGCTGTTTGTGGATCAAAACGTTCAAGCTCTTGGACTTTTTAGCTTGATTTTGACACAAGGTAACAGAAATAATCTCTGAAGGAGGAAGCATGGCTATGCCTCTGGGAAAGACAAGGACGGGGAGCAGCAGTTCTTCCTCCACATTAACATCTAAGGTCAATCGTGGAACACATTGCAAGGCATTCTCCATTCAGTCCAGGTAAGAGGCTGAGCACAGCTGCAGCAAATCCTCACTACAGCTTTACAATTGAAATGGTTATAAGTGTAATGCCAACAAAACCTTCTCACAACTGTATCTACACCAAACGTTTTTCCTGCTAGAGGTTTTGAGCTTAAGCATGTGGGTTTGTCCATGTGTCATTCTGACTGTGCTAGGCTATGAAAACATTCAAGCACAAATTAGGCAAATGGATTCGAAAGTTCAACAGTCACACAGAAATTAGATGGTAACTTAGTGCTATTTCATCTCCGAGTTCCAAATTGTCCTTCTGTAAATGACATCAAAACTACTTCACCGTGACTTACAAAGTTAAGGATTAAAACACCACCTCCATTTCCATTATGCTTACTTATAACACGAGGGCCTTTAAGCATAAAATAGGTTTCCTTTCCCTACTAAGCCTATTTTTCATTCCAGTTGCATCTTCTTTCTTTGTATCTTCAACATTTATTGTAATAGCAATGGTCTGGAAATTATTTTGAGTCAAACTGTCAACATTACACCATAAGCACATTTTTCTTGTCAACCAGCTGCTTGCTTTGCTTTAATATTCTAAAGAAAGGTAGCTCATAGAATCACAGAATCACTGAGGTTGGGAAAGACCTATGAGACATCCAGTCCAACCACCAACCTGACCCTACCATGCCCGCTAAATCATAAACCTAATGAGAATTTTATGAGGAGAAACAAAAGTCAGAAAAAACCCCAACAAACCGCCCACGTGTTTTAATGCTAGCTGGAATAGTAATGTCAAATAACAATGGAAACTTGTAACAACACAGACCAACAACCAGAGCATTTTTAATTGAATCAGGCTTCTTGGGTGTGTGACTGTCTGAATAGTTTAGTTGGGTTTTCAGTTGTTTGTAGTACATTTTTCATCACTCCTTTCCTGCCAAAGGATGGACAAGAAAAGAAAGCATCTGCAAAAGACATCTGTTGGCATCAATGTATAAAATTCTCTTGGTTTCCCTGCATTTTAACATCACAGAATTACTCTGGTTGGAAAAGACCCATGGGATCATCGAGTCCAACCATCTACCCTACGTTGTAAATTCACTCCTAAGCCATATTCCTCAACACCTTATCCAAATGATCTTTAAACATATCCAGGGATGGCAACTCAACCACCTCCCTGGGAAGTCCATTCCAGTGCTTGACCACTCTTTTTGTGAAAAAATTCTTCCTAATAACAAGTCTAAACCTACACTGTTGTAACTTGAACCCATTCCCTCTTGTTCTATTACTAATTGCCTGTGAGAAGAGACCAGCACCAACCTCTCCACAACATCCTTTCAGGTAGTTGCAGAAAGTGATGTGGTCTTCTCTCAGCCCCCTCTTCCTCAGACTAAAGAGCCCCAACTCTATCAATCTTTCCTCACAAGATTTATTCTCCAGGCCCTTCACCAGCTTAGTTGTCCTCCTCTGCACCTGCTCCAGCACCTCTACATCTCTCTTGTATTGTTCTTGTATTGAGGTGCCCAAAACTGGACGCAATACTCAAGTTGTGGCCTGACCAGTGCTAAATACAGGGGACAATAACCTCCCTGCTCCTGCTGGCCACTTGGTTTCTAATACAAGCCTAGATGCCATTGGCCTTCTTGGCCACCTGGGCACACTGCTGGCTCATATTCATCTTCCTCTCAATTAGAACCCCCAGGTCCCTCTCTGCCAGACAGCTATCCAGCCACACTTCCCTAAGCCTGAAGAGTTGCATGGGTTGTTGTGGCCCCAGTGCAGGACCTGGCACTTGGCCTTACTGAAGCTCATGCCATTAACATTGGCCCATTGCTCCAATCTAAGTCTCTTTAAAGAGCCACCCTTCCTTCTTGCAGGTGAACCCTCCCACCTAACTTGGTGTCATCTGCAAACTTACTAATGATACATTGTGTCCTTATTGTGATCATCAATAAAGATGTTAAACAGAGATGATTCCAACACCGAGCCCTGAGGCACACTGTTTGTGACAGACCACCAGCTGGGTTTAACTCCCACCACTCTTTGGGCCTGTCCATTCAACCAGTGTTTTATTCATCGGATTGTATGCTTGTCCAAGCCATAAGCAGCCAGCTTATCAAGGAGAACTCTATTTGGAACAGTGCCAAAGGCTTTTTGAAAGTCCAGTTAAACAATATCCACAGCCTTTCCCTCGTCCAGTTTATCCAATAGTCAAGTCATCCTGTCATAGAAGGAGATCAGGTTTGTTGGGCAAGACCTGCCTTTAATAAAACCATGTTGACGGGTCCTGATCTCCTGGTTGTCCTGTATTTGAAGTGCGATGGCACTTGAGATGATGTGTTCCATGACCTTCCCTAGTATTGAGTTCAGACTGACAGTTCTATAGTTCCCTGGATCCTCCTTTCTGCCCTTCTTGTGGGCATTACATTTGCCACCTTCCAGGCCATTGGGACCTCCCTAGCTAGCCAGGATTTCGAGTAAATAACGGAACATGGCTTGGCAAACACATCTGCCAACTCTTTCAGCACCCTTGAGTGCAACCCATCTGGCCCCATAGATTTGTTTATGTCTAAGTGGTGTAGCAGGTCACTGACCACTTCCTTTCCAACTGTGATGGCTGCATTCTGCTTCCCCTCTCCGTTTCCCAGCTCAGGAGGCCTGTTGTCCAGGCAACACCTAGTTCCACTGCTAAAGACTGAGGCAAAGGAGGCATTGAGCACCTCAGCCTTTTCTGTACCATCTGTTACTAGGTTTCTCTCTGAATCCAAAATAGCATGGAGATTTTCCCTGGTCCTCCTTTTGTTATTAATGTATTTATAGAAACTTCTTTTATTAGCCTTAACAGCTGTAGCTAAGTTGAGCTCTAGCTGTTCTTTGGTCCTCCTGATTTTCTTTCTGCAGAGTTTGACTACATCTTTAAAGTTTTCATGAGAGGCCTGCCCCCTCTTCCAGAGGTCTTTTTTTGTTCTTGAGGTGCAGCCAAAGACCCCTACTTAGCCAAGCTGGTCTCCTTCCCCACCTACTTATCTTTAGTCTCATGGGGACAGCCTGCTCCTTTGCCCTTAAGACTTCCTTCCTAAAGTTTGTCCAGCCTTCCTTGTCTCCTATAACTTTTAGGGCAACCTCCCAAGGGACTTTGTCAATCAGTCTCCTGAACAAGCCAAAGTTTGCCCTCCAGAAGTCTAAGGTAATAGTTTCACTAGTCCTTGTTTTTCCAAGGACTGAAAACTCAATAAACTCATGATCACTGTGCCCCAGATGACCTCCAACCTCGACTTCTCCCACAAGATCTTCCCTGTTCACAAGAAGCAGGTCCAAGAGGGTATCTTCCCTGGTTGGTTCCCTCATCAGTTGTGTCTGCCATACACTCCAGAAACCTCCGGGACTGTTCTCTCTCGCTGTGTTATATTTCCAGCAGACATTGGGGAAAATGAAGTCTCCCATGAGCACAAGAAGCAGTGACTGTAAAACTTCTCCTAGCTGCCTATAAAAAAATTTCATCTGTTTCCTTACCCTGGTTGGGTGGTCTATAACAGATTCGCACCACAGTATCTCTCTTGCTGGCTTTACACCTAATTCTTACCCACAATGACTGAACTCTATCCTCACTTGCATTCATTTGTAAGGCTTCATACGTCTCTCCAACATAGAAGGCTATTCCACCACATCATCTTCCTTGCCTATCCCCTCTGAAAAGCTGACAGCCATCAATTGCAACACTCCAGTTGTGGCAGTCATCCCACCAAGTTTCTGTGATGGCTACCATATCATAGTTTTCCTGCTGCACAATGGCATCCAGCTCCTCCTGCTTATTGTCAGAGCTGCATGCTGCTTGTGTAGCTTTTGAGAAATACAGCAAACCAAAGAAGTTACACATAGTAACATTAAAAGTTAAACACAACAGATTTCCAAGTGTGCTTGGAGATCAAAGAAAATGGAGTGGTAAGATGTTTGGATTATCGTCTCTGTTGTACTGCTCTTCTCTTCTACTCTGTATTCTGAAAAAGATGAACTGCCAATAAAAAGCTTTATGGCATTGATTTTTAAATTAAAAAATGCTTTCAAAACTGATCATCTGGAGAAATTTGTAATGAAAAATTAACTTTAATAATATTTAATATACACAGAATCACAAGGGTTTATTTGTAATAAAAAAACTTTAATTACCGAGAGAAATAAATGAAGTATGGTTATTACATAATTTTTATAAGCTGTGCAAATATAAGCTAGAAAGCACAAAAATCATTCCTGGGTTTTACTGCCTAAAGCTGGCAAGAGATTTTTTTAATTTTCTTTTTACTTATGAAAAGATTCTAGAGCAGTCTTCCTTCCCTCCGTTTTACTTTCCTTGACCTTTCACCTAGCTTCTCCATGTCCAACTAATTTGTCCTTTCATCCAGTAACACGAATCCTTTACATGCTCCTTAAGTGATTTCATTCTGTCATTTTAGATGAGGGTCCTAATGAATGGAGACTTGCTCCTGAAAGAGACTGAGGGCCGAATATGCAGAGCTGATCATAGGGAAGTCTGCAGTTTACCTGGAACTCAAATAAGGTTTATCACTAGGTTGATCCCTAACCTGGTGATACCAGCTGACTATTACCCACTGCTGATCTTCCAAACAGGTGGGGAGGAAACTGTACTCTGTAGCCTGAAAGGAATGAAGAAAGACCTTAAGACATTAGGACAACCCTGGACTTCAGGAGGGCCAACTCTGGCCTTTTCAAGCATTTGCTAGGGGAAATCCCATGGGACAGGGTCCTGGCAGGTAAAGGAGCTCAGGGTAGCTGGTTAACATTCAAAGACTACTTTTTTGAAGCACAAGAGAAAAACATTCCAATAGGAAAGAAGTCAAGGAACTGAGCCAGAAGACCTGTGTGGTTAAACAGGGAGCTGCTGGGCAAACTGAAGAGGAAGAAGAAAGTCTAGGGGTCATGGAAGGAGGGGATGGCCACTTGGGGATAATTATAAGGCTTTGGTGAGAGAATGTAGGGCTGCAATTAGGAAAGCCAAGGCCTCCTTGGATTTAAACCTTGCAAGATAGGTCAAGGGCAACAGAAAGGTCTTCTCCAAATATATTGCAGGTAAAACTAAATCTAGAGGCAGTATAGGCCCCCTGCTGAATGAGGTGGGTACCCTGGAGACAGAGAAATCAGAGATACTGAACACCTTTCTTTGCCTCTGTCTATACTTCTGAGGGCTGTCTTGATACCAAGCCCCAGACTGCTGAGGCTCCAGAGGAAGTTGAGGCAAGAGAGAAGCCTGCCTTTGTTGATAAGGACTGGGTTAGGGATAAGTTGAGCAAACTGGATGTACACAAATCCATGGGCCCAGATGGGATCCACCTGTGCATACTAAGGGAGATGGCAGAAGTCATTGGTAAGCCACTCTCCATCATCTTTTCCAAGTTATGGGGATCAGGAGAGGTGTCTAGAGACTGGAGGATAGCAAATGTCACTCCAAAAAGAAGGAAAATCGCTCAGCCTCACCTCCATCCCAGCAAAGGTGATGGAACAATTTGTCTTAGAGGCTGTTTCCAGGCACATCAAGGACAGGAGGGTCATTAGGGACTGTCAGCATGCTTTCACAAAGGGGAAGTCATGCTTGACCAACGTGATAGCCTTTTATGAGAGCGTAACCAGGTGGACAGATGATGGCAGAGCAGTGGATGTGGTCTATCTTGACTTCAGTAAGGCATTTGACACAGTCTTTCACAGCATCCTCGCAGCCAAACTGAAGCAGTGTGGACTGGATGATTGAGTAGCAAGGTGGATTGTAAAATGGCTGCAGGATAGAAGCCAGAGAGTGTGGGCCAACGGGACAGAGTCTGGTTGGAGGCCTGTATCTAGTGGAGTCCCCCAAGACTTGGTACTGGGACCAGTCCTATTCAGTCTATTCATTAATGATGAGAGATTAGGGTGCACTGTCAGCAAGTTTGCTGATGACACAAAGCTGGGAGGGGTGGTGTCGCTGATATCGCAGCAGACTATGCTGCCATTCAGCAAGATCTGGACAGGCTGTAGAGCTGGGCAGAGAGAAACTGAATGCAATATAACAAGGGTAAGGGTAGAGTCTCACTTCTGGGCAAGAACAACCCCAGGTACCAGTATAGGTCGGGGACTGACCTATTGGAGAGCAGTGTAGGAGAAAGGGACCTGGGTGTCCTGGTGGACAGCAGGATGACCATGAGCCAGCAGTGTGCTCTTGTGGCCAAGAGGACCAACAACATCCTGGGGTGGATCAGAAAGGGGGTGGTTAGCAGATCAAGAGAGGTTCTTCTCCCCCTCTACTCTGCCCTGGTGAGACGACATCTGGAGTATTGTGTCCAGTTGTGGGCTCCTCAGTTCAAGAGGGATTTGTAGCTGCTGGAGGTAATCCAGCATAGAGCAAAGAAGACAATGAAGGGCGTGGAGCATCTCCCTTATGAGGAGAGGCTGAGGACACTGGGTCTCTTTAGCTTGGAAAAGAGGAGACTGAGGGGTGACCTTATTAATGTCTATAAATATTTGAAGGTTTGCTGTCAAGAGGATGGAGCCAGGCTCTGCTCAGTGGCCTCTAGTGATAGGATGAGGGGCAATGGTTGTAAGCTGGAACATAAGAGGTTTCATATAAATATCAGAAGGAACTTCTTCCCAGTGAGGGTCACAGAGCACCAGAACAGGGTGCCCAGGGAGGTTGTGGAGTCTCCTTCACTGGAGATGTTTAAAACCCGCTTGGATGTGTTCCTGTGCGAGTTGGTCTAGGTGATCTTCCTGTGTTGGGGGGACTGGAGCAGATGATCTTTCAAGGTCCCTTCCAATCCCTTATGATTTTATGATTCTATGACTACAGGAATAACTTCTGAGTTTTCTTCCTGGCCAAAAGTTATTCAGCCAATTACTGCTCCTCCAGGCTACTCTGTAGCTTCACTGCTTCAGGTGGAGCAGCAGCATTTGCTAATGGGATAGCCCCATCTAGACAGAATGAGGAGGTACAGTAAAATCCCAAAACCTCACATTTCTGCAAAAGGCAGAACTGACTCTTACATCCTGCTCTTGTCCACACAAGACTTGTAAGTGTCTACAGCTTCTCTATAGGTCAGGCACCTCTGAGATGATGTTCAACAAGGCAGTAACAAAACTAGAAGGAAAATCACCCCGCTGATAATGCAGCATCTCTGTCAATCACCTGGCACACAGCCTTACACTCACACAGCTGCCTTCACAGCACACCAGAGTGCTGTGCTCTTTCAAGGACCTTTGCACAGCTTTGGTCAACACTTAGCAGCCAAGAAAATCGCTGCCAGAAGAAACCTGACATACTCTAAGTCCCTGCTCACCAAAGAGTTTATTAAATCATCTACGTGATCTGGTTTCCCTGCTGTAATTTGTGCAGAAAAATGTGGCAACTTACAAAGACTTGTGCGATTGTAGATAATGGAGTAAAAGTAGATACAGATATTGAAACCTGAACACGGATCAAGCCACTCAGGTTAGCGGAGGCTGCTATTCTTAGCATTGTTCCCCGTTAAATAAAGAAATCTGGACACATAAAGGTATCAGGTGTACCTACATACGGCTTTCTGTTTCACTGCTGCTGCGATCTGCAGCTGGCAGCTGAGTTTACCAGAGAGAACCTGGGGAGCAAGAAAACCAGGAAAATTCTATAAGATTAGAACAAGTGATTGTTGCCACAGAGATTTAAATAAATACTATCCATCACTTTTAACACAAAGGAGTACTCAGGCTACTTTATGTCAGTTCAAAAACTGAAAAGGTCACTTAATTGCATTTTCTGTCTGAGAGTGTGACTAGTGCTAATGAAGTGGTCTTTGAAAGTATGAGACCAAAATGCACTGTGATTCAGAAACTAACTGGTCCATTAAAATTAATATATAGTATTAGTATTTTTCTCAGTTAAAATAAAATTTTAAATGAGGAAAAAAATAAAGAGATGCAGCATGCAGTTCACCAGCGTTTACACTGCTCACAAAGAAATAAGTAACATTAGAAAAGAGAGATCCAAGACTACAGTTTTCACCAAAAATTTTGTTTACCCTAAGGCAGAGATGAGAAATACAAGCAAATCAAATATCCCACTGGCAAACACCACCTGTCCTCATGGTCTGGCTAGCACAGCAACTGATCCAGAAGTGATACAACTCTTTCTGATAACTGCAGTATCAGGTGTTACGAACCTGAGGATTACATTGTGCACAAGAGCTCTTTTAAAAAAACACTTAAGTGAAATAAGCTATGCAGAGGGGTGCGGCTTTGACAGGATATGCTGCCATCCATTAGATAAACAGCAGAAAAAAAGCCTGGAGAGGCCTCCAGAAACAGTCATACAAGACAGTCAATAAGCAACAATTGTAGAACTTCGTTTACTGGCAGTCCCAGCTAACTGAGAAAGTACCAGTTAACTGGAGGTTAGCAAGTGCAACACCCAACTACAAGAAGGACTGAAAGGTAGAGATGGAGATCTACAGGCCTGTCAGTCTGCCCACAGGGAAGGTTATGAAGCAGATCATCTACAGCGCTGTCATAAGGCACAGACATGCCCAGTCAGTGTGACTTTATGAAAGACGGGTCCTGCTTGACTATCCTCCTTCTGTGACATGGGAAGGGCTGCAGATGTCACAGAACTGTTCAGTTTGGAAGGGACCTCAAAAGACCATCAAATCCAACCCCCTCACCAAAGCAGGACTGACTACAAAGCACACTGCACAGAGCTGCATCCAGATATGTTTTGACTGTGTCCACAGGAGACTCCACACCCTCACTGGGCAGCCTCTTCCAGTGCTTTGTTACCCTCAGAGTAAAGAAGTTTCTCCTTATTTCTAAATTAAACTTCTTCTGGTCAAGTTTGTGCCCACTGCTCCTTGTACCATTACTGGGCACAACTGAAAACAGTCTGGCACCATCCTCTCTCCAGCCAACCTTGAAGTATTTACACAGTTTAGATAGTTTATTAAGGTTGGAAGGGGCCTTCAAAGACCATCAGGTCCAACTCTCCCGGTCACGTAGGATATAAGTTACTGAAAAGCCTAAAAAGCTTCAATCAACTTTATAAGACCGCATCCAGCTGGGCCAGAAACATCTTCACAGAAGGGGACTCCACAACCTCCCTGGGCAGCCCCTTCCAATATTTAATAACCCTGGCTGTAAAGAAGTTTTTCCTCTGATTGAGGCAAAACTTCTTGCGTTCAAGCGTGCATCCATTACCCCTTGTCTTGTCTGATGCAAAAGCCAAGCTGACTGACTCCATCTGAAGGATATGTTATCCTTTTTCAAGGGCATAAAGCAGCTCTTTGTAAACAAGCATGTTTAGAAACTTAGTAGAAGGAAAAGTGTGCTGCCATTTTTTAATGCTACAATTATGATTTTTGATTACATGAGTTCAAGAAACCCACGACTGCAAGAAAAGAAACATCAGCTGGAGACTTCACAATAAAGTAATACCTCTAGTCAGATCGGATCAGTTACAAACACAATATCACAGCTGTCTTTGTGAAGAAAAGGGACACCACATCCACACAACAGTTATCTTCTCATAACACTGCCACAGGTAAACAAAAAGTCTCAAAAAATGACCAACAACATTGTAGTAGAAAACTGATAGGCTTGGATGAGGTCTCCCCTCAGTCTTTTCTTCTCAAGGTTAAATAGTCCCAATTCTCTCAACCTCATAAGGGAGACACTCCAGCCTCCCAGTCATCTTCAGTGCCCTCCCCTGGACTCCCTCCAGTAGATTCTTGTCTCTTGAACTAGGGAGCCCAGAACTGGACACAGTTCTCCAGATGTGGCCTCACCAAGGCAAAGCAGAGCAGGGGGATGACGTCTCCAGACATACTGACCACACACTTCTTACTGCTTCCCACAGCTACCTGTTTGAAGGAGTTTGAAGGAAGGTGGGGACTGTCTCTTCTCCCAAGTAAAAAGTGACAGAACAAGAGTAAATTGTCTCAATTTGTGCCAGGAGAGGTTTAGATCAAATATTAAAAAAAAAAATCTACACTGAAGAGATTCTTAAGTATTGAAACAGTCTGCTAAGGGAAGTGATGCAGTCACCAACCCAGGAAGTTTTTAAAAGATCTGTAGTGTGGTGCTTAGCGACAGGGCAGAGCAGTGGTCTTTTCCAACCTACACTACTCTATGGATTTTATGATCTTACTTTAAGAATAGAAACATGAAGACTTGCATAAAGGCTGCAAGTACTGGTTTGAATGGGCTCACAGCACTGGAAGACTGGCAATTTTCTGGTACGATGCATTTGTATCCTGTCAACAGCAACAAATAAATCTTACATTAAAGGAATTTTGGATCTTCAAGAAAGCCAGAGGGATACAGAAATAACAGGAAAAAAGTTATAGTTCATTAACGCATCCCTTATCTATTAATTCTTATCGATGATGTGGCTAAATGAACCATGCAGGGACGCAAACCTCGTTTAAACTCACAAAGCTGGAAGTATTCTATGCTTACAAGGGAAGAAATGTGTTTGACTAATGAGAAAGTGTAGGCCATCACATCTGTCATGGGATGAATGCAAATTATGCTCAGAAATTGAAGGGCTTGATCCTCATCTTTCACAAATCAGTTTAAAAGACTTTAGGGAAGAAAAACATTTCTCCCTCATCTCCTTAAAATGCAGAATGCAGAAATATACTGGGATAATGTGTAGGCATTTACTGAAAATTATTACAGCTTCTAACCTTTGCTAACAAGTTCCAGGGCTAGGTAATTGATTATAAAAATGAAACAACATTTACCATTTGCTAACTTCTGATAAGCAGCAGCTCTATAATTGATTCTACCAAGGAATTCCACTGATAGAAAAGCACGTAGGTGAAACCTTGATTTTTTTAATCGAATGGTTCACCCTATTTCACTGTCTACGTTTGCTCTATGAATGATGATTAAACCAAAACAGTCACCAAAAAGATCATATTGAGTACTTAGGTGCATTCAGTGTTATGAATGAGTAATAATAAAAGCAAAACTATCCAAAACAAAATAAAATGCAAAGTTATGAGCAGCTACTACTTTCCTGGGAGGGAATCAAAGACTCTGTAGCAATCACTGACCATCATCCCACAAGCCTCCCAAGGACTTGTGTGTCACAGAAATCTGGCAAATCTCTAATGCTGTATTTCTCACTGCCACTGGAGATAGCACCCAGAGTGCCAGCAGGACCAAAAGGTAAAGGACATGCAACTGAAGGACACAGCTCTGAAGATACAGACAGGTGTTCACTTCCCCATCACCTCTGAAGGACTTTTAGAAGACACACACAAACAAAAAAAAAAAAATCTACTTGAGCCTTTATTCTTTCACTTATTGTCTTAGAAGTTTTCCACTTTCTCCTCTTATTTCTTCTTGCTTCAACTTGTGTTCTAATTTTTCTCTATGTCCTCATGGAAAAAGAAAAGCTACAACTCCTTTAACACATTTCCTCTAATAAACAGCAGCAGCAGTGCAACTCCACCCATTCTGTTTTCTCCTTCAACACCTGCAAAAGAGCTATAATCTCTGAGGCACAGTTTGGTAAACAAATTCTGATTAATTAGCTGTATCAGAATAGCCTATTAATATAAACACAGCTCGTATCAGCATATACATTCCTGCCAGCATAACAAACAATTCCCCCTCTTTCTTCCTGTCCCTTGCTTTGCTTTTGCCAGTGCAGTCTGCTAATGTAAGCACATCCTGGTGCCTAGGTGGTATTCTTTAGCAATGTGAGCCTGTACTAAAATATTCCTGAAGTCTGAAAGACAATTAGTCCAAGTTATTATACCTGATGCTTTATCTGATGCGATTCCTCTCTAGGTCTTAGGGAAAAAAAACTAACAAACCAAAAAAATAAGCACCAAAGCTCGTGCTTCATGATCCACAGGGAGAAGGGCACCCTTCTCTACTTTGCAGTCTCCTGCTGGCCCAGAGCACAAGGTTTTCCACATGGTCACTCACACAAACTGATCAAGTCAAACAACTTTGAATCCTCATCACATTTGCTTCTGAAGGACATCCTTCACAATTTACAACTGATCACTTTTCTCCATACCTTAATTCTTCCAAATTTATGTGGAAGCTCTTACGTTCCAGCTTACAACCATTACCCCTTGTCTTATCACCAGATGACATTGAGAAGAGCCTGGCTCTATCCTCCTGATGCCCACCCTTCAAATATTTATAGACATTAATGAGGTCACCCCTCAGTCTCCTCTTCTCCAAGCTCAAGAGACCCAGCTCCCTCAGCCTCTCCTCATAAGGGAGGTGCTCCACTTCATTCATCGTCTTTGTTGCCCTACACTGGACTCCCTCCAGCAGCTCCACATCCTGCTTGAAGTAGAAAGCATCACACACTAAAAAAAATTTAAAAAAAAAAAATCTGTCTTCCACTGGCCAGCCTGTCTGCTGCAGAGAGAACATGGCTCACACTGGTATTTGACAACTGCCACTTACTCCCAGTAAGCTTTCTATAGGCCTCGCTTCCTATCATCATTTTATGCACTGTGAAGCACGGTTTTACAGCTTTCTACTTATGTCAAGAGAATTTTCTAATTGTTGAAGGTAGTTGTGGCAATCCTTCCTTCACTGCAGTCTTCCAGTCTGATGAGAATGTATTTCCACAAGCTGAAACAACCTATATGATCACTATTCACAATAGTTTAACAAAATATGCTTCACTGAAAGTAAATATTGAAAAAATACAAGCCCAAATTAAAAACCGTTCTGGGAGTCAGCAATAACAATAAAGCAGTACCATCTCATTGAAAAGTGGGACACGAAGAACACATAAATGGGACCACAAGTGAATTAGTCTACGCTGCAAAATAAACAAGTAATCATCACAGCATTTGATAGCCATGCATTTAAACATACCCTAATCTCAAAACTAGCAAGAAAGCACAACTATAAAAATAGATCTCTCATGTTAAGTCTCATAAAAGCGTCAAAACTGCAAATCTGCTCTAAAGGATTTCCTCACATTTTAATTAACAATCATAAAAATATTGTGATGAGATAATCTCAATTTATACAGAAGCATTTTCTTCATTTAGAATTATATTCAAGTAAGCTTAGTAAGCTGCATATTCCCTGCTGACAGCCAAAAACCCCTAAATCTTCTCATATAGTATATTTTATATATGGAAAAACCATGCATGTGCAATTTTAAAATGGAAGCTTAAAAAAAACCCCTCAGCTGAAGAGGTGAACTTGCATCACACTTCAAAAGACTCCTACCTACACCATTTCCCTGTGAACCATGCTAGCCAGACATCCGAACATCCGAAAAATGCTGTGCCTCACAGACAGAATCCAGCATCCTAATAGCTTCTACATCATCACTTACAGCTCACCATGACCTCCCGAGCCGCCTCTGTAGGCACACTGAGACTTTTAACCTAAAAATTAGGTACTCAGAATATTCTTAAGAACTGAGTAATTTTGAAGCTGGGTATCCAAACACATGCTGGATTATAACTGTCTGTCAACAACCACAGACCAACACTCCCCACCTCAGTCAGACACAGCATAAAAAGGTTGAAGAGAAAAATGGTTGACAGTGGGCAATTTCAGCAGCAGTGGGCCATACAGCTACATTAGTTATTTATTTTGAGCGCTGATAAGTAGTAATATTTCTTTCAAATTGGTAAAAGTGCATTGTAACAATAGAAGCTGCTTTGTTCCAGGGTATGAGTTTCTTGACCATCTTGAATGACAGACTAAGATGCGTGGTACGCCAGAGAACATCTGATGGCTCAACAGCGCAGACCCAGACATTTGAGTCATGCAGGGATTATGCTTCAGCATACAATACCCTTTCTCTGACACATTACCTCATCCACCAGGCCTCTTCTGTTGGCAAAAACCGCTTTTCAGGTTGTCCATACTGACCCAAGAATGGAGACGTAAGGTTGCCAAGAAAGCGTGCATCACCCCAGGTGGCTGCCCCACAAACACAGGCCATTTAAACTCAGGGGTTGCAGCCCTGAGCTTTGAGAAATCCCCACAGAGGCAGTAAAATAACACTAGGCTGTATGGTTAACAAGAAGGGAATACAAAGAGCCAAGCACAATGGTGTGTCAGTACACAGGCTGGACCAAGGGGATGGATTGCTAATCACAGCAGGCAACAAACAGAGAGGAAAGGCAGTAGGCAGAGGAATTGCCAAATCCATGAGAGAACAAGGGGATTCAGAGAAGGGAAAGCAGACACTGCAACTCTTTGTTTCTTCAAATTGGGGGTTTCACTGCTCTGATTTTTTTTTTTCTACTTTATTTTGCTCCTTCTTCTCAAAATATACTCATCAAGGGTTCTCCTTAATCACACCATGTTTCAGAAAGCTCTCTTAGAATCATAGAATCAATAGGGATTGGAAGGGACCTCNGCTGCCCCACAAACACAGGCCATTTAAACTCAGGGGTTGCAGCCCTGAGCTTTGAGAAATCCCCACAGAGGCAGTAAAATAACACTAGGCTGTATGGTTAACAAGAAGGGAATACAAAGAGCCAAGCACAATGGTGTGTCAGTACACAGGCTGGACCAAGGGGATGGATTGCTAATCACAGCAGGCAACAAACAGAGAGGAAAGGCAGTAGGCAGAGGAATTGCCAAATCCATGAGAGAACAAGGGGATTCAGAGAAGGGAAAGCAGACACTGCAACACTTTGTTTCTTCAAATTGGGGGTTTCACTGCTCTGATTTTTTTTTTTTTCTACTTTATTTTGCTCCTTCTTCTCAAAATATACTCATCAAGGGTTCTCCTTAATCACACCATGTTTCAGAAAGCTCTCTTAGAATCATAGAATCAATAGGGATTGGAAGGGACCTCGGAAGAACATCTAGTCCAATCCCCCTGCCACAGCAGGATCACCTAGATCAAGTCATATGGTCAGTCTGGGTTAGATGGGACCACGGGATCATCCAGTTCCAACTCCCCTGCCTGGGCAGGGACACCCCACCCTAGACCAGGCTGGCCAGAGCTTCATCCAGCCCGCCCTTAAACACCTCCAAGGATGGGCCCTCAATCACCTCCCTGGGCAACCCATTCCAGGTTCTCACCACTCTCACGGTCATGAACTTCCTCCTCACATCCACTCTAAATCTACCCATCTCCAGCTTTGTTCCTTTCCCCCTAGTCCTGTCGCTACCTGACATCCTAAAAAGACTCTCCCCAGCTTTTTGTAGGCCCTCTTCAGATACTGGAAGGCCACAATAAGGTTACCTCAGAGCCTCCTCTTCTCCAGACTGAACAGCCCCAACTCTCTCAGTCTGGCTTCATAGGAGAGGTGCTCCACCCCTCTGATCATCCTCGTGGCCCTCCTCCACACTCACTCCAGCATGTCTACGTCCTTCTTTTAATAAGGGCTCCAAAACTGGACACAGTACTCCAGGTGGGGTCTCACCAGAATGGAGTAGAGGGGGAGAATCACCTCCCTCGACCTGCTGGCCACACTTCTCCTGATGCAGCCCACGATCCGGTTTGCCTTCTGGGCCGCAAGTACACACTTGCTGGCTCATGCTGAGCTTTTCATCCACAAGCACCCCCAAGTCCCTCTCGTCAGGGCTACTCTCCAGCCAGTCACTGCCCAGCCTGTATTTGTGCTTAGGATTGTCTCTTCCTCTGCAACCTCTTTCACTTGCAAGCAAAAATCTAGCTGCCTTTTATGTGCAGAGAACTATGAGCCAGCAACGGGCCCTTGTGGCCAAGATGGCCAATGGCATCCCGGAGTGGATTACAAGGCAGGTGGTTAGTAATATACTGTCCTGGTGAGACCACATCCAGAATGTTGTGTCCAGTTCTGGGCCCCACATTTCCAGAAGGACACAGAACTGCAGGAGAGAGTCCAGCGCACAGCTACGAAGATGATGCAGTGGAATACCTCCCTAATGAGGAAGGGCTTAGGGAGCTGGGTCTCTTGAGCTTGTAAAAGAGGAGACTGAGGGGTGTCCTCATTTATGTTTATAAATATGTGAAGGGTGGGTGTCAGGAGGATTGAGCCAGGCTCTACTCAGTGGCGTCCAATGATAGGACAAGAGGCAATGGGTGTAAGCTGGAGCATAGGAGGTTCCACATCAATATAAGAAGGAACTTCTTCACAGTGAGGGTGACAAAGCACTGGAACAGGCTGCCCAGGGAGGGCTGTCTTCTCTGGAGACATTTGAAACCCACCTGGCTGTGTTCCTGTGCGATTTGATCTAGGTGATCCTGCTGTGGCATAGGGATTGGACTAGATGATCTTTTGAGGTCCCTTCCAATAATGTTCTGCGATTCTGTGATCCAGATTTGTGCATACACAGGGATGCCTTCCACAGAAGCAGCACACATAGCTGTGACCAGAGCCCCTCAGTTTCCTTCCTCCTGTCACTGTCCACCTGCTCACTAACCCCCAACACTCTCTACTGCAGGTGCCACGTTTCACTACCTCCTCAGCATGGATATGACAAGACAGATTCAAAAGCTGGGCTCCTCTCACGTTTACCTGACTGTTCTCTGGGAGCTCATCCCCATGAGATTTGCGATCCTCACACATCAGCAACAGCTCCTCTTGGCTGTTAGAATGGCTACCCCTCCTATCCAAGCAGCATCCTTCTGCAGGCTTTCCCAAATGACATCTCATCCTTCCCAGTCTCTGGTGCAGAGACGCCTTTCCATCATTTAGTCACATTACTTCTTTACACAGGCTGTAGCCATAGGTTTGACATGCTAGAAGTAAGCTATTTCCTTTTCTTTTGTGTATGTCACTCCCTACAGAGATGCAGACACATGTCCTTGGCCCAGTCAGCAGTAACCAACAGCAAACTTCTCTTTCAGCTAGCTCATATGTGCTCCAGTCAAAAGCATCTGCTTACAGAGCAGCAGGAGAAATCTGAGCTTTTACATACAAAACCAATCCATCTTCCTTTTCACATTATACACTCTGCCGAACATTCAAAGTGTTGCTCCCGCAATTCCAAATAGTTCAGCATTACTTAAATGTTCTCATCTCCAAAGCCTTTGCTTTCTAAAACCTACAGATCATAGAGACATTCTCTAGTCAACAGCACAGTGAAGTTTAGCAAACAATATGCTACGAACAAAAATAAAATGTCATCCCATGGTGTTTCCAATGATCTCTTGGTGTTTAACTGCAGCTCACAAATCAACAGAATCTATTATATTTTTCTTTAAACCAAAGATCTTACACTTGTTTTAATTAAAAACTATGCAGAAAGATTTTTTAAAAAATGAGAACTTCAGTATTCCATTATTTCATCTTTTTCCTTTTCCTGTCATCTTGGAAAGACAAGTTCAGACTTCCTCATAAATAACATAGCAAAAAAACAGCTGCTTTTTTCAGTGGGCATCTGATGCCAACTTGCTTGACAGAATTTTAAACCTCCACTCACATGAGTCTCATAAATAGAGCACACCTAGCATTACAGAAAATACAACATCTAGAAGGCACAGACAAAGCCTGACACAGTCTCAGGGCTAAATCACCAAGCAACAGATGCTCATCGGCTGCAGCAGTAGCTGTGCATGCTGCCTGACACTGCTCAGATACTCCACAAGTCACTAAACATTCAGTCTAATCCTTTCCTGCCACTGAGGAAAGAAATACCATCTTGGAGGAACCACTGTTCCAAGTCTTGGCAGGAGCTGGCCTTCCCTTCACTTTCTGACGTGGATACAGACGGTTCAGACTATAGGGCAAGTCCCACCCTCTAAGCCTTGCAGAGCAAAGTTTAACTACCTCAGACATGGGGAGAGCTCTTAAACATACATCTGGTGCACCTGGATACATAATCTGCAAAGGCTAATCTCTGCAGACTCCCAAACAGTGTGCTGGCAACAGCCATGACAAGGGATGTGCACCCATTGCCAAGGGTAGAGCTGCAGAAGCTGCAACTGCAACTGAAGTATTTCCAAGCAGCCAAAGGCCACCACGTGTTCACCGAGTTTGAAATAACTAAAGCAAATGCCACAGTGCCACAAGAAACATAAAACTCAAATAGTCTTTTCACTTTCACCCTGGCTTAACAGCCCAGGAGTGCTGACATTTCAAAGGGAAAAGTGGCTCTCCCAAGCCACTGCCAGTCCCAACTCTGTAAAGCTTCATTGTTTGAAAAGTCTGAAAGTCAGTGCCACTTACTCCAGACACCACTGATAACTTCTCTTTCAGCAAAGAATATTAAAACAAATCCCAACCAATTCCAAACAAAACTCCAGCCCTTAACCCATAGCCCATCCTCAATCTTCCCCGAGCAGAAAGAATCAAAGAAAATTTAATGTCTTATTTTCCTTTACAGTTGTCATTGAGGAAGAAAACAGGAAAATGCTGAGCTGCAAATTTTATTACCTGAGGGTACATTTACACCTTATACCTGAATTCCTCATACCTGGAATCAACGCAATTTTTATTTTCCTAGTACCAATCTTACCTTCCTTTCTTAAGGAAAGAGCAGTGGTCCACTTTTACAGAATCACAGAATTATTGAGGCTGTGAAAGACTTCTAAGATCATCCAGCCCAGCTCATGAACTAACCACAGCGGCCAGACCAGAGCACTAAGTGCCACACCCAGTCTGTCCTTAAACACCTCCAGGGATGGGGACTCCATCACTGCCCTGGACAGTCCATTCCAGTGTCTGATCACTCTTTCCCTGAGGAAGGGCTTCCTAACATCCAGCCCAACCTTCCCGTGCCAGCTTCAGGACCTGCCCTCTTGTCTTATCCTAGCTGCCTGGGAGAAGAGCCCAAACCTCACGTCACTACAACCTCACTTTAGGGAGTTGCAGAGAGGGACAAGGTCTCCCCTGAATCTCCTCTTCCCCAAGCCAAACATCCCCAGGTTCTCCTCATCAGACTTTCCCTCCAGTCATTTTCCCACCCTCACTGCTTCTATGGACCCACTCTAGCACCTCAACATCTTTCTTGAAGCAAGGGGCCCAGAACTGCCCCCAGTACTGTAACAAAAAAGCCAACAACAAAAGCCCCACAAAAAATACAAAATCCAGACTTTACAGAAACTTTCAGCAAGGAAAAAAACCCCAATACTTTAACTGCAATACTCCCATCTTCTTAAAACATCTTTAACCATCTCTGATTAACAGAGTTCCTTCAAGTTTTATGTAGTTTACCATACTGCATAGAACTTGCAGACCATGAGCCACCAACCTCCTTTGGTGGCTATGAAAAAAAGTCTTTGATGTACATTACATCCAAAGAAGTAACAAAGATTACTCCTATTATACAAAGTCAGCCTCCACACAAGAAGCAGTCACCAACATGCTCAGCATACTGTTCTTTCACTTCCATGAAAAGCTTAGCACAATCATTGCTGTTTACAGATGACACCTTGATGGAAACTAGCAACCAGCTGAAAAGCAAGAAAAGGCAAATTATTTATAAGGCTTTTGGAAATTGGGATTCACACCTAACACAAGGCACCCCACCATACCAAGAGGGTTAGGTTTTTATGTATACTACCACAAAACTTCCTAAAGTGAAGGTTTTTTCCATGACTTTCAAGAGTAACCATACATAGAACTGTAACAATAATTCACTTTGAGAAGCAGTGTGAAAGCACTGCTTCTGCCTGGAAAATCTAACAAGCTTTTGGGCCAAAGCATTAACTTCAGTCTTCAAAACTACTCCCACATGTGAAAAAACCAAACAACTGGTCTGCAAATTCCAGCTACAAACAATTCACCTGCCTCTCTTCCTCCAGGTGCATGGCAATCATCTCACAATACCCTGCTTCTTTCAGGATAAGGATTTTGGCAGCTCACACTCGCCCATTCAGCATTCACTGAAGTAACACACTGCGTTTATTCATGCCTCTGTGCCCTGTGCCTCTGATGTAATGGAAAGGCAGCCAAAGATCACAAGCATACCAAGTTTGCTAAAGCCCATCCTTCCTTATCACTGCTGTACTTGCAGATGGACATGATGATTATAAAGTGACCCACAGAGTGCTTTACAACCATTCAGAACAAGAGAAAAAATAAAGAGATGTCCCTGAAGTAAGCAGACACCTCTCTGCAGCAGTTGAGAGGCTAAGCATGCTGCCAACAAAAAGGAAAAGTTCTTCATGCTTGGGAAGAGTACAGATTCTTTCTTTCCTTCCTCTCTGACATAGTGGAAAGCAAACTGCCACCATGGACATCAGACAGGGTTTCTGATGTCTGGTTCTTGAGTTGCTGGCTGTCCAAAAGTAACTTCAAAGCTGCCCTCACCAAGCCATGGTGGCTGCAGAGGTGCTCCAGGTCCACACTTGTGAGACAATGACAGCCAGCAGGCTCTGTAGAACCTAACACTGCCAGTATACTCAAACACCCAGCTCCATTCCCACTCCCACAAGAGTTCTGACAAATCATAGTTCTCATTCCCTGCAGTGCTTTCCCTGTTCCTGATGTCCTGGTGGCTACAGACACCAAGGGCTCATGGCTCTTCTGAGATAGGTAAAGAACTTTCCTTCTAACAATGCAGGTATGTGCTATATTAAGATACATAGAAGATGGCAAATAATTCTGTGACTCTGTGCTAAAAACTAGTTAACTTGTTTCTTCCAAATCCATAGCTACCACCTTTGCAACATGCCATTTATTTTCCACTATCTCAAAAGCTTTATTTACACTCCTCCCCCTGCCACTGCGAAAAGCTGTGCAGATGTTTTGGAATTAATACTGCTGGGTACTTAACACGAAAAGCAATGACAAGGAATGACCTGCAGATGCAACTGAGTCTGGATGAAATACCAGAACCTGACCTCTACCAAACCAGCAGATGAACTTTCAGAAGTCTCACTCTGACATCAGACATTCACATAGACACTTAGGAATTTGCTGCTGCAGGGCAACCACACATGAACTGGGGTTAAACCTTTACTCTAGAGGTTATCTAAGAACTTCAGAGCCAAGACAGAATCATAGAATCATCATGGCTGGAAAGGACCTCCAGGATCATTGAGTCCAACCTTTTCTTCTAGTGTCTAACCTCTAGACCTTATCCCCTAAGTGCTGCATCCACTCGTTCCTTAAACACCTCCAGGGATGGTGACATCACCACCTCCCTGGGCAATCCATTCCAGGATCTAATCACCCTCTCAGTAAAGAACTTCCTTCTAACATCCAATCTAAACCTCTCCTGATGCAACTTGAGACCATTTCCCCTCGTCCTATCATCACTAATTGGAGAGAAGAGACCAACACCAGCCTTGCTACAAACTCCTTAAGGTCTCCTCTCAGTCTTCTCTTCTCCAGATTAAACAACCCCAGCTCCCTCAGCCTCTCCTCATAGGGCATGTCCTCCAGCCCCTTCACCAACTTGGTTGCCCTTCTTTGGACTCGCTCCAGCAAAACCACTGCATCATTTAACAACAGTGCAATGAGCAAGGTCAAACAAACTGTGGAACAAGTTACACATCCAAAAGGCAAAGATCTGTTAGAAAAGGCATTTCAAGAGCTAAGCTACTAGAGAAAAACTTTTTTCCCCAGACATTCTGAATATTTAAAAAAACCCTGCACCTTCTATTGCCAACAATGATGCCAACTGTAAATTTATTCAACGTGATGCTTGTATGTTGGGAACTGCTTCAAACTGTAGAACTGTCTGCACAGCAAACTCTGCATTACTAAGTTGTTTACTCTGCAGAAGCACAACAATAAAGAACCGTAATTTACTATATAACCTGGCTGCTGGTGGGACATAACACCAACCTCCTTACTGCTTCCACATGTAGGCAGGGTTCAAGATCTGCAGTAAGTTGCGCAGTAGTTTGAGAACTGAGAAGTAACATTAAACACAAAAAACCCAGTTATCGATTGAAATTGGAAAAGTTTTCTCCCCTTGCTCACCTCTCAAGCAGTCAAATGCAAGATGCAAATATTTTCTTGATTTACGTCACCAGCTGTCAGCACACCACTATGACAGCAACGTCAGAAACTTTTAACCTCCCCAACTTGAAAAAACAAATCTCATAACGCTGTGTCAATGAGTGACTTCTAACATTACACTTACCCTCTCATCTTCTTTATATGCAAGCATATGTTTTACAGTTTGATGTGCACTATCAACCACAACAGAATCAATCCAGAATCTTCTGAAGTTACATGGCTACATTGAAGTCCCCCAAATCCTGACTAAATATTCCATAAGTTATCCTGCTCTGGCAGAGGGATTTGACTAGATGATCTTTCCAGGTCCCTTCCAGTCCCTAATGTTCTGTGATTCTTTTCTTTTTCCATTCCATGTGTGGCTCTGTAGGTAAAGGCCATTAACTTCATCTCTGCTCTCCAAAACAACTAAAATAAGCCAAACATAATTTTGCCTGGATGAGTCATAGAATTCACGTTGCAAAATGCACAATGGTTTCTACTTTTCATCGAACAAAATTCCACATCAAAATTCAGCAGTATCTAGGCTAATACTGTAGGTAATGCACAGACAGATAATGCAGAATCTGCAATTAAGAGTACCACACCACACAAGGAAACCTCACAATTGCATTCAGCTGTCCATTTCTATGCCTCATTCAACCCAGGTATTCCCTGTAAGCTACAGGGACATTACTACAGACATTAACCTAATCGTGCCAAGCCTGCTGCTAAACAAAGTTCCCTAAGCTCCATATCTACACGACTTTTAAACATATCCAGAGACAGCGATTGAACCATCTCCCTGAGAATCTTATTCTAGTGCCTCATGACTCTTCAGTAATGCCTTACGTCCTTTATCTTGCCACAGGAGTCTACAAAGTACAATCTTTAACCTTACCCTGTTTGCATCCTACTTTATGTAACACCACTCTTGGGCCATTTCATTCCTGGAAACTACCCTCTTTTTATTCTAATCCTTTAAGTTTCTCCATGAAGCACTCCCCCACACCAAGGAAAGGTCATTTAAAATCCAGGTTCTGTAATGTGTCTGTTTAAAACACACATAATGTCTGCTGAAAAACAGAGGTATCTCCAGTTGAGTCATCTTTTTGGGTTTGCCTACTATGTGATTCGGATTTGTGCTTCCTTTTCCTTCATACAACAGGAAGCCTGTGATGAAAGTAGGATGGTTTCAGAAACAGCCTATCATCACAGAACACTGTGAAGAAACAAAAACTTCTTATCTAACTTTCAACCTGAAGCACAGACCTGCTGCTTCTGACAGGAAGGTAGCAGAGCTCCCTCTATTGAATTAGCTGCCACGATCTCTTCAAGTTTAAAAAATGCCAGCTATGTTTAGAAACAAAGTACAAACCCATACCTTTCCAGTCCAAACACACCCATTGGCTACACTGTGAGAGAAAACTTGTGCGGGGAAGGGGAAAGCCAGTGCAAAGGGCTTGTGACACATACTGAAACTTGCCAGGGTTTCAGCCCTGGGGAATTCACCTGTCCACAGGACTGGAAGAGCCATTTAAAATTTGACTGAGCTTTGAGCACTTTACCCTCAGGACCAAAACTGCTCTAACCAACACCCACTATTCAACAACGCTAGCAGATGCTACAGATGGGGCTGGCACAGTGCAAAATGCAATGCACGAGCACAGCTCAAGCATTTGAAGTTTTCTTTCACAGTAAGGTGTTGACTACTCAGAGGACAACTTAACTGAAAACAGATTATATGGGTATATAGACTCATTAAATCACCGAATGCACTTTTTGCTTGTTATCAAGGGAACAGCTTAGTATTTCCATAGCTTTTGAAAGCACTTCAGATGCTTTCTAACCAAACATTACAGAACTGTTCTAACCCTCGATAACCTCTAAAAGTCATACTCTAAAGCTGCAGGCGTGCTCTCTCGCTCTCTACTGTTTATCACTTTCTGCCTTTTTTTTTACCTCCCTGAAGAGACATATTTCTTATCAACAACAAAAATATCATTTCAGTAGAAGCAGCAGTTGTTTTAATAAGTAAATATTTGTTTGCCTTTCTTAAGACCTTTAAGCACAATAAGAACAGCAACCTAATCTTAAATAGGCAGATATTCCTCAAACAGCCACCACTTTGAAATAGCAGATTAATATCCATGGCTGTAAGATCAGCTGTGATTCAAGTCATCCTCAATAAAGCACATTGGGGAAGAAGAAAAACAGAACCAGAAAACAAAAAAAGGAAGAAACTCATCCAACTGCTGCCAGCAGTAAATTGTCAGCATACCAGCTGTACTGCCATCTCCTCTCTAAAAGACTCGTTTTCAAGCGTATTAAAGACAAGATTATGCAGCCACCCTTACTATTCATCCTATCCTTATTAAGAAAAAGATACCAAGATAAAGAACTTGTAGGTCAAAGCCTTGTTTTCAAGGAAGATTACATTCAACTATTTCAAACCAAGAAGTGTTGTTAAACTTGGGTTTTCGGGGGGGGGGGAATCACTTTATACTTGAGTCCATTCTAATTATCACCCTACAGCATTTGCAGTTCTTCAAGAGTCTCACTGGAGCATTGGTGCATAGAAGTATAACCATTTTCTTGAAAGCAGAGGCACTCAAGACAAAGCAGCAGACTACAGCAGGTCTTCAATTCTCTTACAAGTGTGGCTTTGCTGTTTACTAATAAAAAATATCATTGTACTACCAGAGAAACAAACTATACACAAGTCAACCCTGGGAAACTTTGAGGAGCTCTGAAAAGAGTGCATGAAAATTATGAGAGATATTACTGTGTATCTAAAAAAAACTGTTTGTCTTACCTGATATATCTCTCAACCAAGTCTAGCCCTGTTATCAGAGTTTATTGAGCCAGACAAGACCGTACTAGCAAACCATACCATTAGTGAGGTGAAAAAAGCAGTTCCCTCAATCAGCACAGTGCTATATTAAAAAAAAAACCCAACCCAACAAGTAACAACATCCCAAGTATAAAACAAGCACTGTAGACCAGACCCGGAACTGGCTTCTCTGTGACCACTATGCTTAGGATACGTGTCACAAAAAAAGGAAACTGAATGCTGGTCAACTTGTGTTAAGAGGTCTCTACAGTGCTAACAGGCTCAAAGTACTTACAGGAAGGTTCAGCTCCTCTGAAGCCACTTACCTATCCAGCAATCTGCTTCTATTTCACCTGAACTACAACAAACCCATCTTGACAAAAAAAAAAACCAACTCTCCAGAAAAGTCCCTATAGTAAGAATCTTATGAAAAGGTCATGGTGGCATGATGTGGTATGATTGGCCACCATGTTAATGCTATTGTCACCACAGTGATGCTGGGTTTTCTACAAGATCCTTCTGCACTGTATGTAATCAGATATGGTATCACGGAAATGTGCAGCAAGTGCTCTTATAGCTTAAGATTTTACAATACACTACAGAAGTAGGGTATTTATCAAGGCAGAGAATATAGGTTTGTGCTGATCACACAAAAGCATTTTGCATTAGGCAAAACACTTAATGCTGTTTTCTATGTTTTCCCCTTCACATGTAATCTTGCATAAATATTTAGAGATTCTGTTCTGTAAAACTTTATGCAGAAATGAGACAACAAATAGCTTCTACTACAAAAACAGCTAAAACTAATTACTTACCCTGAGATTACACCCTAGCATCCCAGGTTACTTTCAGAAAGGAGAATGGATAGTGCTGTAAGGAAGAGAACTCTTACATAAGTTGGAAAGTGGGAGCAAAATACGACTTATGACAGCGATAGTTACTTCATGAACATAACATGTATTTTCTCCAGTAAAAATCAGTGGGCTGAAATTTCAGAGATTTACAGACCTGGATGATTTCTGTTATTGCTCTCTGCCTTATGAAAAGTGGTAGCAACCCAACAGAAGATGGTAGAGCACAGGAAGAATTACAACAATACACCAAGAGATTTCCCTACCATATTCATATAAAAAAAAAAAAATCAAATACTTCCTTCCCATAGCAGATGAATTAACAGCTTATAGCTCACTGACACATGAGTCTGTGGTACCTGCATATTAGACTACAGACACATAGCATACTGAAGCATACATACATGATGCAGATGTTTCCTGACTTAAGTGTCAGAAACCCTATGTGAATGTCAGATGTTAAAACAGAACAGCAGTTTCCCTAGATCACTGCCACACCAGATACACCACGGAAAAAAATGTAGCCAGGAATAAGAACACAGTAAGTGTCATGTGAATGACTAGTCATTACAGTCTTCCTATTCTTTAGCAACAGAAGCTGTTAGTAATGTGAGAGACTCTGAGCCTTATAGCTCTAAGTCACCAGAAAGGTGGGGGAGGAAGATTTACAAAAGGTCCTGACTCAGAGTTGATTTTCTTCTCACACAGAGTTATTTCCCCTAGAAAACAGTGAAACTTTAACTGGTTTCTCATTTAGTCTGACCTAAACTTAGTCTCCTAGTACCAAATATGGTCTTGGACCCCCTCCTTTTTTTTTTTTAAATGGGCATCTTCCTAGGAAGTTTATTCTGTGAAGAAAGAAACTCAAAATTTCCCATAGCAGTCCCTGCTCAGCTGGAGATACTCACATCTAATGCACATCAGCTTTCAATGTGCCTTTAATAGCAATATGCTTTTTAATAGCTGATCTACCACTTTCCACAACTGAGCAAACCCAAAACTGAGCTCCCAAAAACCAATGACCACAATAGTGTAGTATCTACAGAATTTCCTGGAGATGACAGGAACTTAGTTACCATGTAAAATAGCTGAGATAGCAAGGAAAAGAAGGTGTGAAGTCTACAGTAATACCAAGACTTTTCTATGGATAGTTATATATTTAACTATCTTTTATACTCCTCAGAATAAACAGCAAACTAGAGGATTAAATCTTTTATTAGGCTTTCTAGACATTTCCACTACTGCAGGGAAAGTTTCTAAGCTGCAGTAGGACTGTTTTCCCCCATATGTATTTGCTTACACAGTCAGCCTGGACTTCTCCTTGAAGGAGGAAGGAAGAGCAGAAATAATAGGTTGGTTTTACCTCCAACCTCTTTAAGACCTCAAGTGGTCAAGTCCCATCTTTTTCTATACCTCCACCAACACACCCCTTGACATGAAGCATTTTAGGGTTTCAAACTTCCTTCAACAGGAAAATGCCACACAATCAGCAATATCATTTCATACTTACCGGGATAAATCCCTCCCCAAAGGGGCCATGTTTTGCTCTTTAGAAGCAGAGGTGTTTATCTCTCTGGATACTCCATACGCCTTTAAGATTTCATTAACCGAACAATCTTTCCTGAATACTTGCTCTAATGTGGCAGAAGCCAGTGCTCTTGCAAACTCTGCCAGCAAAACTGGTATGTTTTTTATATCTTGTAGTGATTATACACTATTTTCCTGAACCAAAGCACGGCAGTATGGCTTAGAATTCAGATATTGCTTTTGGTTCTGTGCAGAGATTTTTTTACTATTCTAATTGAAGTCAAAGCCTCAGCAGCCTTACTTTATTGCTGTTGCTGGTTTTCTGCTTAACTGGCACAGTTATCTTTGCTCCGATGAGAAAACGCGGCCCGTAAATGGTTAAGAGGAGTGCAGGTAGTAACAAGGCAAAAGGCGAGGAAACCTCCAACCCCAACCCTCCAGCAGCCCCTTGGAGGAGGCAGAGGCACCAGGCACGGGCAGCGCTACTCCAGCAGCAGTACAACACGTCACCACGGGCGGACGCTCGTTCCATAGGAATAACGAGGCGGGCTCGGCGCTCAACGCCCAACTCCTCACATGGCAGCTTCTCCCCTAGACTTCACTTTCTCGCCCAACATTTACAAAATAAACCCTACAAACACCTCGCGGGCCAAAGGTTCCCACAACGATCAGGGTACCGAGCGCTCCCCGCTCCTTCTTACTTCCCCAACGCCTCGGCAGGACTTCCACGGAGCGGGGGGAAGGAGAAGTTTCCGACGCGGCACCTTAGGCAACCCACCCGCCCTGAGGGCAGCCGGACACGGCACTGAGGGTGGACACGGCGGACAGGCTGGGGAGAAGCTGCCAAACGGCCGGAGCTGGAGCCGTTTCGGTAAGCAGCAGCGGCCGGGAGCGGCCCCCGGCGCAGAGACCCCACGGTAGGTGCAGGGGCACTCCGGGTAAGGGCAGACTGGCGGGCGGGCGGGCGGCGCCGCCAACAGCAGCAAGCGGCGGACGGGTACCAGCACCTGCGGCCCCGGTCTCACCCTCTTTCACCGAGACAGGCACTGCCGGGACGGTGCGGTCGCCCCTTCGGGCGGGAGGGCTGGTGGTGGTCGCTCACCTGGCGGCAGGCAGAGCGCTGCAAGCAGGAGACAGAGCAGCAGCGGCGGCGGGAGGCGGTGGCGGCGGCGGGAGGCGGCGGCGGGGAGCTCCATCATCCCGCCTGCCCGCGACGGGACCGGGAGGCAGCGGCGGAGCAGGGCGACGCGGACGAGAGGACTCTTCCCTCTTGACGGCGAAGCTGGGCGGCGTCTTCTCTCCGCTCCGAGACCGGGAGTCGGTGGCGGGACCAGCTCTGCCCCGGCGGCGAGATCGGCGGTAACTTCCCGGGCGGCGGGGCGGCTGCTCTCCCGCTCGGCGCGTAGCGAAGAGCGACTCCGCACCGAAGCAGGTGGCAACTTCCCTCTGGCAGCCGAGCGGCGCTCCAGGACTGAGAGCTGCGGCGGCAGGGGCGGAGCCGGGCGGCGGCGGCGGCGGCGGCACCGCTGGCCCGGCCCCCGCTCCGAGACACCGCCCCCGCCATTGCTGCACACGGAATGGGGCGAGGGAAGCCCCGGCGCGTTGAGACCGATGTGGCTGCTGGCTGCGGGTATCGCTGCCTGCCCTGGGTACTCCAGCTCGTTCTATCTCCCTCCTACTTCGTTAGCCCAACGCTCCTTTGCTTCTGTTCGGGGCTTCTCCTCTGGTTCAGTGCTCGGGTTGTGTATTGGATGCCAGTATTTCCCATCAAAATCGAAAAAAAGTGGTATAATGTCCATCATGTTCAGGGGTTAGAAATGTTGCAGGTCCTGTGTTGGCCTCTCTCTGGCCATAACTACGAGGACAAAGGAGCCAAATGTAACAATCAGTTTAGTCTGATCTAAGTGTTTTACTAGCGGGATGGGTAAAAGGAGAGGAGCTCCCTTGATTGCATCCACCTGGGCTAGTGGAAGGTGCCCCTACCCATGGGTGGGGGAGTTGAAACCAGATAATCTTTAAGTTCCCTTGCAACTTAATCCATTCTGTGATTCTGTGAAGCATGAAGAAATGCCCAAAAGGGCAAAGGACGGATCATTTGGTACTTGTGGAAGCCAGCTGACCTAACGGTCAAGAAGGTTGCTCATCCAAGTAATGTGCTCCAGGCGGAGCACTTCCAGGCACAGTGCTGTATTCTACTGTTTCGGTGAGAGAAGGCAAAGCTGTTCCACAGGGAGGGAAGCGAGCACCCTGCAGCCACACAGTCAGCTCCTCAGCTAACAGCGCAGCGTGATCAGCGTGTAGCTCAGGCTGTCATATGAAGCAAGCCTATTGCCCCAAATCTAAAAATATGAATAGCACACATCATGTGGTCTGTCCAAAGGGACTTTCTAGTAGTGAAATCTGTAGTATCAAGTGCTTTATCTTACTTCACCCTGTGATCATGTGAATTCTTTAGACAGGAACTTCCCCAGAACTCCAGGAAATCAAACAGAAAATGTAACCAGTCAGTTCTGCAAATACACCTTCTATTCGCAAAACAGTGTTCATGATGACTCACAACTAAGAAGGCTTAAACATTACTACAATTCAAAGCAGATTTGCACAGCCGGTGTATTTTCTTCCTGATGTACTACATTTATTTTCTGTAAAGTGAGGTAATGATATTTCACTTTTAAAATTCTAAATCTAAAGCATTGTCTTCAGTTAAAAACATTCTTCAGTTCCTCTGTGTCATTATTATTATCCTTCCTACTGTGTAAAGTATGCTATGCCATACATTTAAAAAATATTTTAATTTCTTAGCTTACTGCTCAGCAGAGCTCTATTGTCCTTTGTTTTCTCAGCGGATTTGTCTTTATGGTCATAATATTGAGAAGATATTAAAAAATACTATTAAGATCAATAGCCTTTTTGTATTGAGGCTGGTTTAGTATTTTTTGTTCACTGGGTTTTTTTTCTTCTGGCATGTTTGAAAGCAACTGAGTACTCCTTAGTAGGGATTTTGAATATTTTTATTGATGTAGAACCTGGACACACCCTCAAAATCTTGAGAGAGACTTTGCATAGAATTGGAATGCTCACCTAATCCAGTTCAAAACTGTATTTCTACTATTTTTTTAACATCTAGTTTAATAGTGTGTGCTGCTTTTGCAACACCTTGGGCTCTGTTACAAGTTAAGGTCCTAATCCTGCCTCCCTTATTGATACAGTCAAGTCTATGGAAGATAGTAGGAGTGTGTCTGGGAGGAAAGACAAAAAACAGAAGAGTCAGACTCTAACAACTTACAGGAAAGAGGAAGAGACTTACAGGCCAGGATTCACTGGTGCTCTTAGTGTTTGTTTCATTTTGAACATGATAATGGCAAGATCAACTTGAATAATATATGTGGTTTTCTGGTTTAGAGAATTAAATAATGCCCAGATACCTTGGTTTTAAAGGAGGTGATTAACTGTTCCTTCATTTGCATCAAAATAATTAATACCAAATATTTTCTTTTGGTGGGAGTGGGGATAAGGAAGTATTTGTGAGTGCTGCAAATAACTTCCAGTGGCATGTTGCAGAGCCTGAAAGGTGAACCTTAGAGCCTTACATTTCAAACAGTCACAACTTACAGAGTTGTTTTACAATTTGCACTTAAGAGAGTGTTTAGCAAAATTACTGCTCTTGGATCAATACTGAATGTGCTGTTTAAAATCTTTAACAAATGTGAGAAATGTAGAAGATTACATTAAGGATACAATGCCTAAGTCAGAAAGTATGATTTGTTTAGCATTTCCCTCACTCCTTTGTAATTTCTTTTCAGAGCTGTTTCAACGTTTCACTTGAAAGGAGCTCTTTCAATTTTGAGTAACTAGAAAACATCTCAAGATCAGATTACTCAAATGTTTTGATAACTTTGCTGGAATTTAAATGTGATTAGAATTGTCAAGATAATTATTAAAGGCATCTTTATGTGCTATGTCTTTTCAGCTGTCCTCAATTTTAAGACTTGTAATTAATTCCTTTAATGTTCACTCAGTTGACAGAATGTAGATTGGGCTTTTTACAGATTGTTTTCTTGGGCCATGCTCCTCTTCCCACTGAAGTTAATGGGAGTATGAGTGAGTCAGTTATCTGTTGGGAAAGCAACAACTGCCTGGTTTTCAAGTCCAAAATAAACATTTGTTTTTGAAGAAGTTAAAACATTTACTAGTACCAACAACCAGTGTAGAAAATAACTCTGCTTTTGAAAGCTTTGATCATTTTTTAATGATAAAAATTTATTCTTTGATAAAAGTTTAATCCTATCAAACCATACATTTCTTGTTTATTTGATAAAGTGGATTAAAAGTGTAATCCATTCATAATGTCTGTGCAACTTCACAGATTTTTTGTTAAACTGAAATATCACTTTCTATTCACAAGAGATGCATAAAATAGTTCCTTTGGAAGCAGATTTCTAGCAAGAACTGTAGGGAACACAGCTGAATAGCGCACTGCTCAACACTCCTAGTATTTTAATTCATTGTTAATAGTGAGTGAATAAGCTTTAGTCTCAAAGGACTAATATTATTCCAGTGAAACTGCATGCTTTTTTGGCTCAGCATTCAGAAGTAGTCTGCAAAGTGGGAGCCCTCTATTGCTGAAACTGCACTTGAATTATGAGGTAACTATTGAGTACAACACCCAGACTTGTGTTTCAGTAAATCTAATTCTTTTAGTTTAGCTGGCAAGAGTTATGTTAAAGCATTAATCAGAGATACCTAAATGAGGGTAGACTCTTGTCATTTCTGCTGAAACTCATTGCAAAATCATCTAACAGCAAGGATTAAGCATGAACGTAGTCTGTACTGCCAGTTACGACATCACTGAAGGGTTTGTCAGTGAATCATGTGGGACTTGGGCCATATTTTTATGATACTTGGGAATACCTTCAAACGCTTTGTCTCTGCAAATCCAATCCCAAGCACATTGAAGTCAAGCAGAGTCTTTCACTGACTTTGCTTGTTTAAGGTACAAGCAGAAGAATTGTCAGGAATTACTTTTCACTGCTCACTATCAGCACATGAGCCTAACTGGTAGCAAAGTATTTCTGAATTAGATCAGCTGTGTATGGTGGAATGACTCTAGGCTGTAAGATGCTTCAAACAGAGCATGTAGGACACAACTAGAAAATGGTCAAAAAATTGGCTTGGGTTAAAAATAAAATGTTGTCAATAGTAGCAAAGAAGAAAGACTACTTATTATGAATTGTGCACCTACCTGTAAATTTGACTCTCTCTGATCTAAGTAGATGAGACTCGGATAATTGAAATTTAAAGACACCGAGCAATTGCAGTGGAATAATATCCAGAATCGTTGTTTCCAGTATTTCTTCATTGTAAAAAAATCCTGCTAAAAAAGATAAGTAAATGCGTATCAGTATTGGTATTACAGTCATCAGCATAGCAGTCAGCTTCTGAAACAAACTTATTTTCCTATTAGCCACGTCCAGTGCACTTGTTTTTTACATAATTTAACTAAAAGACCATTTCTGTACACACATTCAAAATGCCGAGACAATTTTTTTCATGAAATATGAGGGGAAGGTGGGAGGAAGGAGTTTGAAGAATAGGTAGTGGTTATTATCTTTAAAATGTGAAAAGAAAAGGAGAAGAAGAAATAGTAGACTAGAAGCAGGTATTCTACACAAAAAGCCTACAAGAGCAACAGTGGGTTGTCATGTGCAGAAGTGCATAAAGAGCAAAATCAATCCAGTTCCTTAAGTTGAACTAGTAACAAATTTGATGGCCATCTGCACTAATAATCTACTGGAGATGTAAGGTCTCTGTAATAGGAAATGTGAGACTGTTAACACTGCTAAAAGGTTTACACTGTACTTCTCCTTTTCTCAGCGTCCATATAACCAAACTATTTTGCTTTCTAGTCCTTGATGGTACTTGACTATAGCAGACATATGTTAATGCTACAGGAACTGATGGATCTCCTGTATTAAGGAGCATCCTTGAAAAAACTCATCTCTTTCTGCCAAAAATATCCTGCAATCATTTATTCAACACCTAGTTTGCAATGCTGGCAAGCTGTGAAGGAGCAAGAGAGAGCATAGTATCATGTGATTTATAAAGATGTCAGTGGATTTCTCTGCCCTATTTTGTGGCTCCAGCCAACTCCTGACACTTATGGCTGGTCTGCTTGTAAGCAGGCTGAACTTTCAAGTGTTGTGCATGGTGCAAAGTCGTTCTCCGAAGGGCTCAGACAATGCCTGATTTGTGCTAAGCAGTCTTTCCACATTCTGTTCATAGTGATACGGTGTGGGGTTGGTCTTGGCATCAGCCTTACCTGGAAGCATCTCTCCATCAGTTCTGTTGCTGTCACTTGAAGGTAAGAGTTGGACTAACTTGATTCTTGCAAGGTCAGCTCTGGCATAATCTGCACCAGCTACCAAATCTGGGCAACTATCAATTGCCTGGTTCTACCCACACTGTCAGTACAAATGCAGACAGCATCCTGGCAGAGCAACAGAGGAGAGTGCAGGCCCCTTCTGGCCAGATCCTTCATCTACCTCTGCTACAGTGCTGTCAGTCAGGAAGCAATCCATAATCATTTTGGGTTTATCTGACATCAGATGGGCTGATGACTTAGCCGTGGAAAAGTATTAGGAGTGCTGTAACAGCTTCTGGGACACAGGACAGTGCAAAGGAGGGCTCTGGAGACACCAAGGAGTCTTTTTGGGGTGGCCAGGGTAGCAATCCCACAGAGTATCCATGGACATGGCCACAGGTACCTCTTCCTGTGCCAATAATGAAATATAATGAAATATCACCGTACTCAAAATTAGTTTTAACTTTCTTTTTACAGAGGTTTTCATGGAAGAAATTAAATTCCTACTTGGATCACTGATTTCTCTGTGAGTTTTGTGACTTTTAAAATCTGCTTGCTCCCACCTAATCAGAACAGTGATACTGAGCAATGCTTTGTCTGAGGGTCTTACACTGATTAGGCCTCCAATCGCAACAGCTTTGTAAGGAAGGTACTCAAATAGCTTTCATTTTGGTCTTTCAATTAAGGAATTCAGACACTTGTGAGAGTTTAGTGCTTGGCAGCATGTGACATTAGAATCATAGAACTGTAGAATCATTAAGGTTGGAAAGGACCTCCTAGGTCATCAAGTCCAATCATCAACCCAATAAAAGATACTGAATCCTAGAGAGCTTTACAGATCTCCTGGTGACTGTTTAAAAAATCAGTGGTGATCTTAGGGCAACATTCACAATGCCTGAGTTCACATCCTCAGCTCCCAAACCAACAATGCTCTCTGTTGATTCTTGTGTTAGATAGAGAAATGTGGTGGAAACAGACTTAAAGACCAGAAGCAGAGCTGGTAGTCAAGTCAGTGAAATGCACCTGACTGTAGTAGTTAGTATGTTTGTGTGGAATTTTCAAACCTGGTGAAGCGAAGAAAGTAGAGATAACTCGTTCAGAGCCGTCCTGCACCAGGGCATGTTCTCCTTTGCTTCATGAAAAGAAAAATGTGAAGGAAGATGGACAGAAATGAGGTACAGTTGATAGAAAGCTTGGAAGACAAGCTGTGCAAGAAGTGAAACAGAGTCTGATCTATAGCTCATTCTGACCATTGCCATGTCCACAGTGAAAGCAAGAAAACAGTCCTTCCGTCCCACAACATATCCATGCAATTCTTAGCTATGATAAAGCAGAAAGTGCATAAGGACTTATTCAAAAAAGGAGCAAGATTCAAAATTAAAATCTGGAATGGAAACCAGGAGAAAGGGAACACAAGAGAAAAGGTAAACACACAAAAATAATGTTTTTTAAGGGCTACTTATCAGCACTTATCTTCAATGTGTTTCAGCATCCTGCATTGCAAACAGCATCATTGATACAAGTGAGATTCCTGTCCATATATAATTTTATAATAAGGGAAAACTAGGGGGCTTGGAACAAATCCTTGGCTGGTCTGAACCTGCACATGATCCACATAAGTGTTATTGGCTGTAAAAAACAGTGGATTTTGAAGCAACCTCTAGATATCTATGTGGAAGATGGACAGGACAGTGTACAGCTCAGAGCCTTTCATATCTACTTAGGACTTACTTGAATGAAAGGAAATTTGTTATTTCTTCTTCATAAGCAGTTTTCCTTTTTGTCTTGGCCAAACAAAAGTCCTGGATCAAGACTGATGAGTTTGTGTTGAGTAGTGCAGGTGTATTTGCTGCACCATACCTCAGGGTTCAACTCCTTCTACTCCTCTGAGTGTTGCAACACAAGAAATAAAAAGGAGCATTTACAATAAAAATTCACAATGGTTTGCAGTGCTGGTGACTGGAATCTCTGTGTCTCACGCCTGTCCTTATGTGACAGGTATTTCACCTCAAACTCAGATTTCAAAAATCAGATTTCCTTATAGTCTCAATGGTGGTAGCAGACCTTCACATGCTGCACGCCTTTCCACATGAGTAGCTTTCATTCGTTACTTCAAAGAAAGGGTCAGCAGGAAATCAATTTTTTTTTAACTAGTCATATGCAGAAGCATTAAAATGGATTCACTGACTACGTTCCAGCACTGCAATTTCTTCCTTGCAACCTTTATTACAGTGTTTCTGCCCTTGATTGTGCTACCTCAGCACTTGCAGGTTAGAAAGAGCAATTCCTAAGTAAATGAGAGGAGTTGCTTCTTCCCAGTCTGCCAGTTACACAGTGAAGAAATAGGCCTGCCTCAGGGGTTGAAAAGACCACTGGTCTATAATGTGTTCCTTAGAGCCACGTTGTTGTCAGATCCTTGGACAAATGCATTTGATCTTCTGTCCTTTAACTGGATACCTGTGCCAAGACTAATTTTGTCAATTATTTTTCACGTGCTTCAATATAAAAGGTCTTTTAAGGCCAGACTTTTTGGATTGCAGCACAACTTAGGGAGAACCTACTGGGATATCTGACTTAGGAGTATAGTGCTAGTACTTCAGGAGGTAACATTAGCTCTTGAGAAGAATACTGCAATTACAAATGTTGAAAAGAGATTTTTATTATTAAATCAACAGAAATATGCCAATGTGTTTGAAGTTAAGTAGGGATAGGAAGTGGGGTGTGAGAATTAGCCATGTGGGAATGATAACTAAGAAATAATATACATTCTGCATTAGAACAAAAGGGTCTGACATGGTAGGACTCCCTTAAGTAGCTTTGCTGTGCCAAAGTATGAAAATGCTCCTGTTACAGGGAGTTTACAGATTAAGTAGATAGGATGAGCAAAAGATGACTTAAGGGAAAAGAAATACGTTATTCTTGTTTTACAAATGGGACAATGAGGCATTGTGAGATTAATATGATTCTCTGGAGAAAGAAATAGTTAAACTTAAATGGCTCTCAAGTCTGGGTTTTTGCATGTGTCAAAAACCACAGAAGAGATATTCCATAAAAATTTGCAGAACAGTTCATCCTTAAAAAAGAAGAAGATGGTAGGATCTATCTAGAAAGATTTTATAAGGCATCGACTAGATAGAAAAAATTTTGGGATTAAATAAAAGTATGTCCACATTTAACTACGGCAAATAATGTGTCATGATTCAGGTTACAGTGTTCGGCACCGTACATTTTAGCATTCAAGCAAAAAAAATTGTAAAAAAAAAATCAAAATTCAAGAAACTTCTGATTTGCAAATATCGAAGTAGGAGACATATTTTCATAAAATGACCTTTTTATTACTTTCAGGCAACTGTGAAGACGTTTTTGGGCAGAAGATTTATGTCACTGATTATATTGACAGAAGATGTAAGCGCAGGTTGTTAGATTATAGACCAGTGTTAATTTATGTTCTGGAATTTAATACCAAGAGCTGGTGCATTGGTATTAAAGATGGTAGGCAGCAGGACAAGGGGCAACATACACAAGCTGGAACACAGGACATTCATTTAGATGTGAGGAAAAATGTCTTTACAATGCAGGTGACAAAGCACTGGAACAGGCTGCCCAGAGAGGTTGTGGAGTCTCCTTCTTCAGGAGATATTCAAAACCTGCCTGGAAGCAGTCCTGTGCAGTGTGCTTTAGGCAGCTCTGCTTTGGTGAGGGGATTGGATCTGATCTCTAGGTCCCTTCCAATTCCAACAATTCTGTGATTCTGTGGGCTCCTGTCCCATATGTTCATAGTGGCTAAACTACTGAGTGCAAGTGTAGAAACAATGCTGCAGGGCCTTTTGTTCCATACAGAGTGCTGAAAGTTTCTGATAAGGATGTATAAATAATAGAAGTATTTTGCCAGTTCTATCTGGTAGTGCTCTGAAACTCAAAGACTGGAAGAAAGTTGCTGCCGACTGTGTCCAGATGAGTCTCTGCAAGAGATGTCACACAGTGGATTCAAGGTCACATTCACATTCTGTCAGTATGTGTGAAGTGGTTCTTTGCTAGAGATGGCAGTCAAAAGAGTTTAAATCTTCCTGGCACAAATGTTATGAAAAATTGCAGTTAGTAGCAAGAAGAAGATTCCACTTGTTTTGCTAAGGGCAGATTTATCAATATCTCTCCACTTTTCTGACTTGCATTTGAACTAACATTTTTAGTCCATGGTATTTTTTAGAAGGCGATTTATTCCCTTGATTCTGCTACCTAGAGTTCAGATTTATTTTCAGACTTGCTGTTCACCCTATTCTCCCATTGTCAGAGTCCCATGTCTCAAAGTGACAAGATGTTCCTCCTGCATCCCATTGTTTGTGTTGCATTCTCTGCCACCCTCAGTCCATGTGCGTGCCTATTTCTTGGCTCCCCCTGCACTTCTTGTCCTTTGTCTTAGCTCACAGGAAGTTTTCTACCCGTGTGCTTGCCCACAGATAGGCAACCTTCAACCTGCCTGTCAGCTCTTCCTACCCTTTTCTGTGCATCTTCCTCTGGTTTCACTGTGAGCAAGAACCCCTTAACTGTAGCATTCATTTTCACAATAACTTATCTACTCACGGGATGCTAAGCTAAGCAGCATGGGATTTGTTTGTTAGTTGGAAGATCATCTCCTGTCTTATATTGATTTTAGCTATGAGAGAATTAATTTTCTTCACAGAAGCTAGTATGGAGCTGTGTTTTGCACCTGTGAACAAAACAGTGCTGATAACAGAGGATATTTTCCTCATGTTGAGCAGTCCATACATAGCTGAGGATTTTTCTGCTCCTCATACTACCCCATCAGGTTGGAGGTGTGGAAGAAATTGGGATGTGACACATCTAGGACAACTGACCCCAACTGATCAAAGGGATATTCCAGACCATATGACACCATGTTCAGCAATAAAAGCTGGAGAAGAAGGAAGTAAGGGACATTTGGAGGGATGGCATTCATCCTCTCAGGTAACCACTGCAAGTGATAGAGCCCTGCTGCCCTGGAGATGGCTGAACACCTGCCTTCCGCAGGGAAGAGATAAATTTATTCCCTGTTTTCCTTTGCATGTGTATGCAGCTTTTGCTTTGCCTATTAACTCAACCCGTGACTTTTCTCATGCTGATCTTTCTGATTCTCTACCCCATCCCACTGTGGACAGTGAGCAAGTGGTAGGCATGCGGTGTCTGAACTGTCCACCAGAGCTAACCTACAGCAAGTCCTGTTCCTTCCAGAATTAGTTCTGGACCATTGCTTGGTTTTCTTTTCTGTTTTGGACTTTTTCATTCACCACGCTAAAGGCGCTATCTAGTCACGGCAAGTAAAGAGGCTTATGTAGCCTTATTAATACATAATGGTATACGCAGGTCATGCCTCCTATTCACGATCAAAATTCTATATTCAATACATTGTCTAAGGTGTGATGGTGCATTTGTACAAGGATAAGGATGTTTACAATTATAAAAATGCATGGTGAAGATACCTTTGGTCCTCAAACAAAATTTCTGCTTACTGTTCTATGTAAGACATTTGTAAAACTTTATCTTAAACGAGTAATGCATTCATCACAGTTCTGCACCTTGCCCATATTCTCACCTGCTCTTCAAATATAAAGCTGTGAGCACTATTGTTTTTCTCCCATGAATAAAAGGTCAAAACAAAAGAAAAGGAAGTTGGAATTGTGAAGGGAATGCGAAAAATTCATTTATAGCTTAGACGGGCAAGGAAATTAGAATTTGCTTCAATGAAACAGGGCATTGATGTACAAAATTTCAATTTTATGACAACTGAGATGAGGGTTTTAAAGAGGCATAATTGCAGTGATAGGATATTGAAGTGAATGCTGTTGTTAGGCAGAAAGGTTTCCACTTTGTTTTAAACAACTGCAACTAATCTTTGCATATATTGTGGGCTCTCTTTTACAAATCTTATCACTTCAGAGAGGGATGAACCCCTTGAAAAACAAAATCCTCTAACAAGGCAACCAGGAGAACTTGAGAATCTAATTGAGCTCATACTGAATTAATGTTGCATTTCAAATGCTACTTGATGGCATGGGTAATGGCACAGCCATGTCATTCTTACATTGTAAGAACCAAATTTGGAGATTTTGAGAGGTTCTCACTCAAATCTAAGTGCCTCTCAAAGGAAAAAAAAAAAGAATAGTAATACTTACACGCAGCTTCTATGAAGTGCTCATCATACACAGTGCCAAGAGCACTTTCAGAAAGGATGTCAGTACTGATATTACCACTTTGCACATTGGGAAACTGAGGCAGGGGATGCAGTGTGATTACCTAAATCATCCAGTAAGTCTGTATACAATGTCCCATAAGTGCTAATATTGCCCTGTAATCTTTACCGTCTTGTTTCTTCTTCTGCCTGTTGCTTGTTAATAAGCTTAAGAGAAACTCTTAAAGCAGGCCACTTGAGTTCTTTAAGAAACCTTAAAAAGTCTAAACTTGAGGGATTTTTAATCTGCTGTCTCTCTGGCATTAAATCTCCATCCCTCTCATCTTTCCTAAAGTGCATGTGGAGGCTTTGCAGAAACCATGGACAATCTGAGGAACAGTATTATTAGGAGGTAGGCAGCATGCTGATTTATTTCCTTTGCATTCAAGTCATATATTATGGTCTTTGTTATTGCAACAGCTGCTGACCACAAGGACCAGAATGAAGAGAAAAGGGAAAGCTGAGCCAGAGATGACAGGAGAGCTAATATATTGCAAGGACAATGAAGATAATGAAGGGCTTGGAGGACACGTCTTATGAGGAGCATCTGAGGGAACTGAGGCTGTTTAGTCTGGAGAAAAGCAGTCTGAGAGGACACCTCATTGCCTTTTACAACTACCTGAAAGGAGGTTGTAGAAAGGTGGGTGTCATTCTCTTCACCCAAGTCACTAGCAATAGGATGAGAATAGGACAAGAGGAATTGATATCATGTTTAGACTGGACATTAGGAAAAATTTCTTCACTGGAAGAGTGGTCAATTATTAGAACTGGCTGCCCAGGGAAGTGGTGGTCACCATGCCTGGGGGTGTTAAAAAAAAGTATAGATCTGGCATTTGAAAGCATGGTTTAGTGAGAATGGCAGGGTTGGTTTGACAGCTGTACTTGATGATCTTGGAAGTCTCTTCCAACATTAATTATTCTATGTTTCTATGGTCTTTGTAATGGATGCATTATTCTCCTGTGACAGAAGATCGTGCTCTTAGGGTGTTTGTTTGAAGTAATTCATTATTGAAAATGCATTATTGCTGAATCATTGAGTTTTAGATAGTGTTGGTCAAATGTGATTTTTGTCAATGTATAATGAAAAAATTATGTGATTAGGTGATTTGTATTTTTTTTTTCTTTTGATTAAAACATCTTTGAGATCTTACATGTGCCTTCTCTGGGATGTGCCACAAAACCATAAACAAACTGCACACAGACAAGACTATCTGGAAATCAGGAAGAACAGACATACTTCCCTTGTTCAGGTACTTGTTGGGTGACTGTTACAGTTAATATAGTAGTCAATATAAATTCCTTGCACTTGTTACATCCTGGGGCCCTCTGTTGTGATCAACATTAATGGAAAAAATGAGTGGAAGCATGTGACTCTTGTAATTCAGAGTGTTCATGGATGAAAGTCTGTAGGAACTGGATTTTATTTTTTCAGAATATCATATCACACAATGACAGAATTATTCAGGTTGGAAAAGACCCTTGGGAGCATCAAGTTGAATCATCAACCCTACTCTACAAGTTCACCCCTAAACCAGATCCCTCAACACCAGATCTAAGCGTCCATTAAACTCATCCAAGGATGGTCACTCAACCACCATCCTGGACAGCCCATTCCACTGCCTGACCACTCTCTCCATGAAGAATTTCTTCCTGATGTCTAACCTAAACCTACCTTGTTGGAGCTTGAAACTGTTCCCTCTGGTTCTGTCACTACCTATGAGAAGAGATCAGCACCGACATCTCTACAATGTTCTTTTAGATAGTTGTAAAGAGCAATGAGGTCTCCCCTAAGCCCCCTCTTCCTCAAACTAAACAGCCTCAACTCTCTCAATCTCTCCTCAGAGCATTTATTCTCCAGACCCTTCACCAGATTCGTTGCCTCCTCTGCACTCTCTCCAGCACCTCGATGTCTTCCTTGTACTGAGGTGCCCAAAACTAGACACAATACTCAAGGTGTAGCCTCACCAGTGCTGAGTACATGGGGACAGTCATCTTCCTACTCCTGCTGGACACACAGTTTCTAATACAGATCAGGATGCCATTGGCCTTCTTGGCCATCTGGGCACACTGCTGCCTCAGATTCAGCTGCTCATCAGTTAGAAGCCCAGGTCCTTTTCTGCTAGACTGCTTTCCAGCCAGGCTTCCTCAAGCCTGTAGCATTGCATGGGACTGTTGTGACCAAAATGCAGGACCCGACACTTGGCACTGTTGAAACGCACACAATCATCCTCAGCCCATTGATACAGTCTGTCAAGGTCTCTCTGTACAGCCTTATGACCCTCCAGCAGGTCGACATTCCCTGCCAACTTGGTGTCATCTGCAAACTTACTGAGGGTGCACTCAATCCCCTCACCAAGATCATTGATAAAGGTGGTGAACAGGAGCGGCCCCAGCACTAAGCCATGAGGGGCGATGAAACTGGAAGTCACATTCAGACCACATGGAGCGACAGAGCCAGAGCCAGTCTTGAAGGCTGTTTATTGATTTATTGAGGTTTTTTTGACACAACTGGGGATTACCCTTGGCTGGATTACCTTGGGAGAGGGAAGAGGGATTCATAAAAGTCAGAATCTCTCATGGGAAAAGCTGGTAAGGGACATATTGGGGTTTCAACCGTGTGATCTTTAAATGTGGCGAAACCGGAAGTTGTGCTCAGACCACACTGAGCAACAGAGCTGAAGCCACTCCCAAATGCTGTTTATTGATTTATTGAGGTTTTTGATACAATTGAGGGGTACCTTTGGCTGGATTACCTTGGGAGAGGAAAGAGAGATCCGATAAAAGTTGGAATCTCTCTCAGGAGAAGAGATAAGCGACATGGTGGGGTTCAAACTGCAGGATCTTTAAACCTGGTTGAAACCGGAAGTCATGCTTGGACCACACAAAGTGACAGAGTTAGCCTTCTCTAGCCCCAAGGGGGAAAAAAAAATGATGTCAACCCGGCAGCAGAAGGTCAGGCTACGGTCATCAATGCACACGGATGTGGGAACCCAAACAGAGGTCCCCCAGCAAGATAAGGGTGGCAGGCTGCAGTGAGTGTCCTCAGGCTGTGTACAGTGTGAGCAGGTAGACTATCTGCTTAATCAAGCAACACAGCTGCAAAACAAGGTTGAAAGGCTACAAGCAGAAGCAGAAAGGCTAAGAAGCATTAGGGAGATAGACTGAAATAGAGATAGACTGGTGGAGCCAGGCTCTGCAGTCTAGACAACAGCCAAATAACAACCAGAATTAAGGGGTCTCTGTATCTTGCACCTCTCCGATGGAAGACAGAAGCCCAAGTAGATGGGTGAGTGGAGGCAAGTGCAAGGCCATGGCAGAAAGCAAGCACTCCCTTTGCCTGCTCACCTCCCCAGTTGCCACTCAGAAACAGATATGAGGCCCCTCTGGAAGACAGCCAGTCTAAAAAGGGATATAGATGATAGGCAGCCTATTTCAGAGGTCCTAGTGACATAAATTGGTTACATAAATTGGAGAGGTCTTCCAGTAATATGACAACTGCCTCCACAAGGAAGAAGTAGTATTTATTGGAGACGCGCTCCTGAAGCGAACTGAGGGCCCGATATACAGAGCTGACCCTCATTATAGGAAAGTCTGCAGTCTGCCTGGAGCCTGAATCAGGGATATCACTAGGAGCTGCCTAACCGGGTGAGATCAGCTATTACCCACTGCTGATCTTCCAGACAGGTGGGGAGGAAGTTGTTGTTGTCTGAGGGGAATGAAGGAAGACTTCAAGGCCTTAGGATGTTTGGTAAAAGACTCTGGAGCACATATTATATTCTCCTCATGACTTCCATTTTGGGGTGACGACATGGGCTGGAATAGAAGGATTCAGTCCATAAATGTCTGGCTACAAGGCTCGTGCTAAAGAAAGCAGGGAAGGATGCTAGGAGGCCTGCCTGGCTGAGCAAGGACCTCCTGGACACACTGTCACACAAAAAGAAACTCTACAAGGAGTGGAAGGGAGGACAGCTAGATTAAGGGGTATATAAGGACGCTGCCTGAACAGCTAGAGATCTGGTTAGAAAAGCCAAGGCACAGTTTGAATTGAACCTAAGCAGGGAGGTCAAGAATTTCTACAGGTATATGAATGGTAAGAAGAAGTCTAGAGAAGGTGTGGACCCCTTCATAAAGGAAACAGGTGATGTGGTTACAAGTGACATGGAAAAGGCTGAGGTTCTCAATGACTTCTTTACCTCGGTCTTCACTGCAAAGGCCTCTAGCCACACTACTGGTGACATCAAAAATAATGGCAAGGACTGCAAGGAAGAACTGCCCATCATAAGTGAAGATCTGGTTCGTGATCACCTGAAGGAACTGAAAGTGTTCAAGTCCACGGGACCTGATGGGATACACCCACGGGTCCTGAGAGAACTGGCAGATGAGGTTGCTAAAGCCCTGTCTATTATATTCCAAAAGTCATGGTGGTCTGGTGAAGTCCCCACCACCCTAGTCCTGTCACTCCCTGAAAACCTAAATAGTACTTCCCCAGCTTTTTTGTAGGCCACTCTCAGATACTGAAAGGCCACAATAAGGTCACCTGGGAGCCTCCTCTTCTCCAGACTGAACAGCCCCAACTCTCTCAGTCTGGCCTCACAGGAGAGGTGCTCCAGCCCTCTGATCATCCTCGTGGCCCTCCTCTGCACTCGCTCCAGCACGTCCACATCCTTCTTGTAATAAGGGCTCCAGAACTGGATGCAGTACTCCAGGTGGGGTCTCACCAGAGCAGAGCAGAGGGGAAGAATCACCTCCCTTGACCTGCTGGCCACAGTTCTCCTGATGCAGCCCAGGATCCGGTTTGCCTTCTGGGCCTCAAGTGCACACTGGTCTACACTTACGTGGGTCCTCTGTTACCCTTTTTGAAGATTGGAGTGACATTTGCTATCCTCCAGTCCCTAAGCATCTCTCCTGATCCCTATAACTTAGAAAAGATAATGGACAGTGGCTTAGCAATGACTTCTGCCATCTCCCTTAGCACTCGCAGGTACATCCCATCTGGGCTCATGGACTCGTGAACATCCAGTTGGCTCAACTTATCCCTAACCCCGTCCTCATCTACCAAGGCAGGCCCCTCTTTTGTCTCAACTTCCTCTGGGACTTGATATCAACACAGCCCCCAGAAGTATATAGACAGAGGCAAAGAAGATGTTCAGTATCTCTGCTTTCTCTCTGTATCCTCTGTTGCCAGGGCACCCACCTCATTCAGTAGGGGGGCTACATAGCCTCTAGGTTTAGTTTTACCTGCAATATATTTGAAGAAGCCCTTTATGTTGCCCTTGACCTCTCTTGCAAGGTTTAATTCCAAGGAGGCCTTGGCTTTTCTAGTCGCATCCCTACATTCTCTCATCAGAGCCTTATAATCACCCCAAGTGGCCATCCCCTCCTTCCATGACCTATAGACTTGCTGCTTCTTCAGTTTGCCCAGTAGCTCCTTGTGTAACCATGCAGGTCTTCGGCTCCCTTCCTTGACTTCTTTCCTGTTAGAATACTCTTTCCTTGTGCTTCAAACAAGTGGTCTTTGAATGTTAACCAGCTACCGTGAGCCCCTTTACCTGCCAGGACCCTGTCCCATGGGATTTCCCCTAGCAATTGCTTAAAAAGGCCTCAGTTGGCCCTCCTGAAGTCCAGGGTTGTGATTCTGCTAGCTGTTCTGTTCCTGCCACACAAGACCCTCAACTCCACCATCTCATGGTCACTGCACCAAAGGCTGCACTCAACCTTCACTGCTTCAGCCAGACCCACACTAGTGCAAAATTCATGGTTATCAAACTGTTCTACAATACTGTGGGAGTGAATAAGGCAACTATCTTTTTTTATATTGCTTGTAATTACTGAAAAAGACAGGGATATTAGTAACAACACTCAGAAGATTTGTAAGTTGTTTGCTGTTGCACATGAGAGCAAGTGCAGATCGCTGAGAGTTCTCTGTTGTGAGGTCTATGAATTAAAGTTGTTATCCATAATTTATTATTCTCCACATGCTTCACTGAGTTGGAGATAAAAAGGAGACATAGCAGGGAGAAGTAACCTTGAAAGGGTAAGTTCTGCTTCCTGCAACTACCATCTTTACCCTGTCCCTATAAAAAAAGTAGAGAAACCTATAGTTATTTGAATGTTTGTTATCTTACTTTAAGAATTTGAGACGCATTCATTAAAACACAAATACTGCAGTGGCCCTCTTGCCCAGGTCCTGTACCTTAAATTTTATATGATTAGGGAAAAGCAACAAGAAACTCCAGGAAGAGTTTAAGTACAGTTACCATCTTAGTGGGATCAACTGCTTATACTTTTGCCATTATTTACATGCACTCTTCCTAAGTGGTGCTCATTGAGTCTGTAATGCACAGGTCAGATCTAGTGCACTTCCAAATGCATTTCTAAAGTTGGATATGAAGTAAAAGATAGCACAGATTTGGTAGATACACTTCCATTTGTTAAGTCTTAGTATATTATTCTCATTGACATATGTATCTAGAGAAAGAAAACATTGTACAGTGCTTCTCTAAAATGAGGAAAAAAAAAAGGTCTGTAATTGTTCTAAAAATGAGTCCAGGTGAACCTGATCATCAGAATCCATTTTTCAATGCTCTACCAAGTAGACTGTGTATTAACAGCACGTCTGCTTCACTCCAGTAAACATTCATTCCCCAAATTTTGAACGAGTAATAGTTTAATAATTGAAAGAAAGTATTTCCTGTGCATTCTTCTCTCGCTGTCTCTGAATGAATTTCTAAACATTTGGCATTATATTACACGATGCAAGTCACGCCAAAAATGAGTAACTTCATCCAATAGAGACATATTGACTGGTCGATTTTGTAGGTAATCAAGATTTAATTATGTAATGCAGTTTTTAAGTTAGAGTCTGTGTAGGCAGAACCTCAACATATTTTAAATTGTCATTAATGTTCACAAAATGATATAAAATTTCATAGTCTGCCAGTGATTTGCTTTGCTTTTATTGTACCTGTTATTAATTATTACATTTATGAAGCTGAAGTAACAGGAAGGGACCTGTCTGCTTGTTCTAGGTAATTTGACATATATCTGACAATGTAATAAATCCCCACCAAAGCAACATCCTTGTAAAATTTGAAATGAGGGCTATTGCTACAGTAATGCCAAAGGGTAGAGTTCATCTTCTTAGCTCCGGACACTTGGAAGTCAGACAACTTGAAGAACTGAGATGCAGTTCACTGGTTGATGGCTGGAGTAAGACTCATAGTAGAAGGGAAGGAGAACCTCTCTCTATGTACTAATCACCCCCCCCCCCCCCCCTTCTAATCCACCTCAGGATGCCATTCTTGGCCACAAGAGCACATTGCTGGCTCATGGTCATCCTCCTGGCCACCAGGACCCGCAAGTGCCTTTCTCCTATGCTGCTGTCCAATAGGTCAGTCCCTGGGGTTGTTCTTGTCCAGATGCCAGACTCCACCCTGCCCTTGTTACAGTTCATTTGATTTCTCCCTGCCCAGCTCTCCAGCCAGGTCTCGCTGAGTGGCAGCACAGCCTGCTGGTGTGTTGATCGCTCCTCCCGGCTTTGTGTCATCAGCAAACTTGCTGACAGTGCACTCTAATACTTCATCTGGGTCGCCAGTTAATACACTGAGCAGAACTGGTCCCAGCACCGACTCCTGAGGGACTCCACTAGATACAGGCCTCCAACTGGATTCTGTGCCATTGCTCACAAGGGCCTTCTTTCCTACAACCAGTGCACAGTCCACCTCATTGCCCAGCCACTGAGACCATACTTCCTCAGTTTATCTGCAAGGATGCCATGGGAGACAGTGTTGCCTTAATTCCTTTATCTTGCACTATCTTGTTTTAGGTGCTAGTTTAGAAATGTCTGTTGCATTCAGAACAACAATTAATTAATCAGACAGTTCCGTAGGAACTATAGAATCAAACTCTTTGGTACTGTAAGCATGTTTCTGTATCACTTCTGAATCACTATAGTGTTGCCACATCTAATGGCAAGCAGGTGCTTGAATATATGTACTGGAAAGGAAGGTTGATTTTGTTTTTGCTGTCTAGATGTTGAGATAAAGAGGTTGGTAATATCGTCACAAACCATAAGAGAGGGAAGCTTAGGACTGCTGGGGTTATAGCTGTTGATAAATTCTTCTGCTTCTGGCAACCAGCAAATTTGTTTAGAAAAGCAGAACTTAGTCAATATTGTATTCCAAGCGAGACTTCAAACACCTAGGACATATTGTACTACAACACTTTTTTCCTCATGGGGTTTTCTTTAAATCACTCGTCATGGCAAAAGCCAGATATACTTTTATCCCATAACATAAAGCTGTATGTCTTTATATTATACCTTAAACAAAAATCTGCTTCTATCCTGCAGAAAAGTCCCATCAAATTCTGCTTGGTTTTGCTTTACATAAAAATAGAGAGCGAGAGAAGCTACATACTCTAGATTTTTTTAAAAAACTGATTTCAACAGCTGCAGAGTGTAATTATTGTAAAGATTGTAGACCCAGTTGTTTTGAGTTGATGGTGTAGCCATACTGTAGCACATACTCAGCAGATGCAGACTGAAGCACACAGCTAGAAACATATGGCAAGATAAAATCTGAAAGCTATGCTAGCTAGCTACCATAAAGGTTTTGTGAGGGAACAGAACCTTAAATCAACACAGAGTTTTAAGGGAGGACAGCAAAAAAGTTATACGGTAGAAATGATGATACCTCTATCACTTCTGCATCTGTGACTGAAATCACTTGAAATGCAAGTTGTGGTCTTTTATTCTGATTGAGGGAAGTTAGCAGTAATTTTTTAAAGACTTCTAAATAAAACTCAAAGCTCAATTATTGCATATTCCATTACCTCAAACTCTTTCTGACTGTAGCAATATTCCTAAGAAGGCAGAATAAAATTTCAGATAATAGCAACAAGAAAATAGATTTCAACTGAAATGGATCTGATTTGCTGAGGAAACCTCTGAGAAAATTTTTGCCTTTTTGAATTTGTTTAGGAGATTTCCACTTGAAACATGATGTAAATAATGTAGCACTCTCCTTTTTCCCTAGTGGACACACCTGGTTTTAATTGCTGTGGTAGAGTGCATTACTGAAATACAATTTTCATTTGTTTCATTTAGAGCATTGCAGGGCAGAAATAATTCTATGCATCTTTGAAGGCTTGCAGAAATTGTATTTCATAAGTGGCATCTATTTTAACATTGATGGTTGTCATACCTTAAACCTGAGATCATTCCTTTCACTTGAAGATATGTACCTCCCACAGACATAGATATTAAATGTATGCAGGCAGTAAGAATCTGTTATCTGTACTTGTTGCCCTACTATCTTGGTTTCCCAGTTACTTAATACTTGGTTCTGCTGACCATCATTATTAGCCTGGTTTACTGTCTTTCACCCTTCCACCACCCCCTTCTGTAAAATCCTTGCCCAAGATGCCTAGTCATACTGAGGCAGGTCTAACAAGTGTCAGTGGATATCACACAGCTACCTTAGCATGTGGGTGACGTTTGACTGTAAAATCTGCATTTAAATGCATTAAATGTAGGGGAAATGGATGATCAGTATGCAGTACAAATTTTTGCTGTTTGTCTGTCACACGGATGCTCCTAGAACTGTGTGGGATGCCTGACTCGTGGTGCTGCAACAGGTTCCTTTTGCATCTAAGTCTTTAAGATCTTACTTTTCTGGGTAATGTTAATGGCACACGAGTGGTAACGGTTTTACAATGCAATGTACTGTACATGTCTGTGTACATTAAGTGCCTGAATGCCTCTTCTCTTTACTACATTTCTTATGGAAAAAAAAAATCATTTAGCTCTCCAGTGGCCTGCTATCTATTGCCGTTTCCAGAAACTCACTGTAAGCAGAGATTAGGGTATGGCTGCCTACATCAGAAAAACGTGTTTACATCTCCAGAGATGATAAACAGCATGCATCACGACCAGCACATATTTTGTGTTGACAAAGAATGGTTTTCTGTCAGATTGGAAGCTGCTGAATGCTATGAATGGCAACAATGGCTCCAGCTATTCCTTTAAAACAGGAAAAAGCCCTAAAGAGAGGGTCAGAAACACAATGTTCGGGGGGGATCTGCATGCAATTGAAGTGAAAGGCACCTCACACCTGCTGTTCGGTTGAGAGGTGTACCACAAGATGGCTATGATAAGGCGGTATGTGACAGCATGTGGAAAGCCTTGGCTTGTAAAATGCTGTAGTCCATATTACTTTTGTCAAAGGGAGTGTGATTTGGCTGTGGTAATCTTTGACTTAGGTGAAATGCCTGGCTTTTTAAAACCACGTACTCAAGGATTTGGATGAAGTGCCAAGATGTTAAGACTTTTTTTTAACCTGAGCAGGAAAAAAGAAGCACTTCTAAAAATCCCATTCTGAAGTAGAAAGAAATGGTATTTGCAGATGTAGGTAGGAGAACTAAGGAGCACTGGGTTACATAAATGTGCGTTATCATTATTAATATTATTTTTGTAATCATTACACTTAGCACACTCATTATAATAATTTTAAAGGTTACCAATAGGTGTGTTACTTTAAATATATTTACCAAGATAGCCTGTTTGTTATGAATTTAACTGCCATACGGTTTTTTTGTGGAAACATTTTTGTAAAGCAGATGGGGAAAAATTAAATGAATATAGGAATTTTCTCATCATGGTTTGACTCAGTTACCTCTTCCACAGAATTTACAGAGGCTGCAGCTGTCACATCTGACTAAGAATTCAGTTCAAACAATTGCGGAAGGCTGGACCTAGTCTTTCATGATCCAGCTAGTACTGTATGTAGTACTTGCTGTGGCTGAGAGTTTACTAGATGGTGTTCCAGGGTGGAAAGCTGAATCCAGCACTTCCTATTCTTCATTAGTTGTAATTTGCATCTGCTTATGAGTTTGAATGGAGAGCCTGTGTCTTTCTGAATTGCACATTTCTGTGCTTTTTAGTAACTGTGCTGTTGCTGTAGTGCCTCGTCCTTCACAATCAACACAATACTTGTATCAGGACCTGGTCTGTAGTCTGTGGAAGTGTCCGGGTGACTTCTGTGGCTTTTTGAATCAGGCATAGTGAAGTAATAGTAACTGTAAATGCCTTTACAGTACAGTAAGTGATATGATGTAGTCAGGGAACTCCTATTAGTTTACATATGCAAACAGAAAATGTACAAGTACTTGAAGTTAATAGCAGTATTCACTTTATCTCTTCCTGAATGTCTTCTCTTCTTGAGGTCTTAGAGGGAAATATCAATCTATTAGTTAAAAATGGAATTACTAAGTCTTATTGGAGAGGTCATTTTAGGGAATATCTGCATTGTACACATTTTTAAGTGAGCAAGATCTTTTTAATTTACATAAATGTGTAATTTTTGTGTTATGTGTCCTTGTTTTCACTCATGTTGAGAACAATAAAGCCTTGTAGCTCAGACCTCATTTTCAGATGAGGCAAGTTCAGGCATAACAACATCAAATTTAGTCATGTAGTAAGCATGCTCTGCAATATTACTACTTTAGGGACAGTGCAGGTTATAAATCAGCAAAACTTAGTAGCTAAAAGCAGTGTAGTTTTAAAAGGGAAACACTATTTAGAAGAATAATGATTAAATGAGATGGAAATTATGTTCCTCTTAACAAAACAATTTACTGAAACATTTTGAAAATGGAAATGCCAGCAGGCAATTAATTTTGTTTTGAAATAGGCTTCGACATTGCCTTCTGCCAGCGTGACTGTAGGATGAGTGAGGGATATGTACAAACACATGCATGTGCTCAGACAAATATATAATGGTACACATCCACACATCTACACAGATGCTTATGAGCACATATGTTTGTGCATGCGGATGACAGTCATATCATTGAATCATAGAATGATTTGGGTTGGAAGGTACTCTAAAGATTACCTAGTTCCATTATCCTTACCATGGGAAAGGACACCTTCCACTACACCAGGTTGCTTGAAGCCCCATCCAACCTTATCTTGAACACAGCCTCCCTGGGGAACTTGTTCTTGTACCTCGGCCTCACAGTAAATAATTTCTTCTTAAGATCAAATCTAAATCTGCCATCTTTTAGTTTGAAACCATTACTCTTCATCCTGTCATGAGTCCCTCCCCATTTTTCCTGTAAGCCCCCATTTAATACTGGAGGGCTGCTACAAGGTCCCCACAAAAGCTTTCCCTCCAGAGTGAACAATTCCAACTCTCTTAGCCTGTCTTCATAGGAGAAGTGTTCCAGCCCCCTCTGAAGACCTTCATGGTCCTCCTCTGGACTCGTTTCAAAAGTTCTATGTCCTCCTTATGCTGGGAAGAAGTAGCCAGAGCTCAGCACAGTACTCCAGGTGGAGTCAATAATGATTTCCTTTGTATCAAGTATGTTCAGTGCTTCAAACCTAATACCTCATTGTAGTAAAAACTCCATTGTAGAGCCTGGCAACAATTGCCTAATGGAAGCAGGCCGCTTCTTCCAAAAATAAAGTTTTAAAACAGATTAAGAGAGTTTTGGTAGTAATGAATTTGCTCTTCCAAGCATCTCAGGGAAACAGTAACAGCAAATGAAATATATTTGTTGCAAGTTGTACTGTAAAGGCTATTTCAGACTGTAGCCAGTAAATTTGATAAATTCAGTATTGAAGATTGTAAGAGTTTCAGGGAAAAATTTCAAGAGTCAGGCTGTTCCTGCTGGTTCCCCATTGTGTGGCCTTCTCTTGCGTATTTTGGCTAAATTAACTTCCTACACAACTTTAGCACTAAATACTGAAATCCATTAATATTGGTTTTTCCAGTTCCTTATGTTATGCTCATGCTTTATAAATTTTGGACATGCTGAATTTGGCATAACCCTGGGACTCAAAGTTGTTCAAAGTGCTTTGGAAAGAAACCAAAACACATATGGAAGTCTGTTTATATGCATAAGGCACCTGAAAAGGATCCTTGAGTGTACTGGTAATGTGTGTGGAGTCCCCTGAAAGAGGAATGGGAGGAATGAGATTGGTTGGGAATAACTCCTGTAGTTGCAAGGGCCATTTGTCAACAAGCCTTCTCTAGATGTTGCTGAAACCCTTATTCCTTATCTCCCTCTCAAAGCTCAGATTTAGGTGCTCTCTGAGCATCTCCAAGCACCAATATGTTGAAGTTTGTATGGGAGATCATGGGGTCTTGTTCATAACCATCTGAGCTAACACTCTGGAAGTTCATCTCCCAACATTAGTATCTGAAAATAAGATTTCCACCTAGCACACAAGCTAGCTGGAAACAGAAAGTGTTTATCATAGTTTTCAGGTCCCTAGGAAGGAAGAAACATGTGCTGGCTTGCTAGCATGTTATATCTATCACCCAGCAGAGAATGTTACTCCAGAACAACTACAGTTCCTTATTCAAACCCCCCATATATATATTTTTTTCTAATTTCTTGATATTTAATAATGTATTAGCAAGTTAAAGCTATTGGTGATGGACCAAGTGCAGGGTTGTTTGAACAACAGATACCAAAGTGGTGGAAACAGTCCAAGGAGGAAGACACTGCCTACCTGCTGTCCTGGCTTATGACCTACCAGACAGAGAGTTATCAAAAATATTTATCATAGAATCATAGAATCATTACGGATTGGAAGGGACCTCGAAAGATCATCCAGTCCAATCCACCTGCAACCTTCTCTGATATTCAGTTAGACAATGTAATCTACAACCTTTATAAGAAAAGCTACATTAAGGTTAATAGGACATCTTGCAGAATGTCTGTGGTTGTTATACTCCCTTTATAGCATATAAACACCAAAAATACTTCATTTCATTGTCATTCTTTTCATCTTCAAAGAACTGGAAAAGTATTAAATCCCATAAACCAACTGGGAGCAGAAAGGGTATGTATCATTCCTTTAATCTCTTGTTTTTATGAATAAAAATATTAAAGCAGGTTGCAACCCTTCTTGTTTGAGAGGTGTTACACGTCACTTCATACCTTTTCGTGTTGGAATCAACATAGGTCTCTTTGCAGAATGAGGAGCTGAGCAGCATGAACCCAGGTAGCACAACTTGGTACTGATTATTACCTTGCCAAGGCCACAAAGGGAGTCAATGCTAGAGATTAAATGGGAATTCAGTCGTTCCAGGTGATAGTTTCAGAAGTATTAAAGTTTGTTTATTTTTCCTTTCCAGGACTTCATACAAGCCAATGCAGACAAAGAATTAAGATAATATTTTTGGGTCTCATCCTGTTACTTTGCCTGCTTCTGGTTGTAACCTTCACCTCTGTATGTTGTTCCATTTAATGCTCAGTATTTGTATTTGAGATTCAAATGTGAAATACAGAGTCGATAGAGTATGTTGTTCCTGCCAGAGCTGGCTACTCTGTTCCTGTGCCATGCAACTATCACATTTTGTCCTTTGACAGCAACAACTTGGAGGGGCAGTCTTCACTAATTCCAGTGGTTAGTGACATTACAGGTCAGAAGATTAGGTACATAATCAGTACACCAAGAACAGGTCCCTCCAACACTAACTCCTCTTGAGTTTTTCTTGCTGACACACACATGTTGGTTCCTTGGATTCATCCACATCTTCAGCAGCTTGAGCCCACTTCTGGACTAGAAGTTTTCAGAGCCACATTGTGGGGAAGTGGCTACTTATGGCATAGTTTCCCTGAATTTGGGACATTCTTTCTGTTTGGGAAGCCCAGGCTGCTTGCTGACAATGCTGTGCAAAGCAACTGTGCAAGCTGAGGATTCTGCCTGCAGCATTTCAGTGATAGGAACAAAGGTACCTCACCAAGAAATGACCCTTGGGACAAAAGTAATCTGTCAGAGCCTCCTAACACAGCTGTTTCCACCACAAGCATCATATTTTGCTCCAGAAAGTGAAATTCTTCATCAGTTCATGGGCAGCCTACCCTAGCTCTATGAACTTCATGGAAAATTCTGGAAGTTTTTTGAAGACGTGAGTTATATTGATGCTGCACTCAGGGCAATAATTGGGCTCTGTACCCACTTGTTCTTTTATATTGTATTGAAACAGTGAAACGCTGTGTGTGATAAACTTTGGAGATATCCCTTGATTTATTTTTTCTCCTATTATTTTATCAATACTTTTGGCATGACTTTTTTTTTGCCAAAGAATAGAATAGATCATAATCTTTCACTTCTTTCTATAGGTCTCTGATTTAAAATAGAAATAACAGATGATGGGCTGAGAAACATTTTTTGTAAATCCTATTACTGTTAAAGAAACCCTTAGCTATCTGCTCTCAGCACAGAACAGATATTGAAGAGGTGGAGAAGACTTATATTAAACAATGAGTTATTTCTTATAATATCCAGTTAGCAGTTATCATAACATCAAATTATGTTTACACTATGATCTAGCTTACATATCGTTCTGATAAAAGGAGTTGAATGTAAATTTCATTTGTCAGTGCAGAGAGCTTCAGTGCCTGTTTCACAATGCACAGAAATCCAAGCTAGTTTTGAACTCACTTGTCAGGGCAGACCACCTGTTGCACGTAGCTGGATTTCTTCTGGGCCACACCTCATGTACTGTGTTCAGTTTCGGGCACTTCAAAACAAGAATGATATTGAGGTGCCAGAATGGATCCAAAGAAGAGCAATAAGGGTGGTGAAGGGTCTGGAGCACAAGCCTCGTGAGATGCGGTTGAGACAGTTGGGGCTATTTAGTCCAAAGAAAAGGAAGCTGAGGGGATATGTTATTGCTCTCTACAGCTACCTGAAAGGAAGTTGTAGATAGATGGGTGTTAGTCTCTTCTCACAATTTACACTAAGTAGGACAAGAGGACATGGCATCAAGTTGCACCAGAGGAAGTTTAGGTTAGACATTAGAAAAATCTTCATTCATTCTTCATTCTTTGTTCATTCATCAGGCATTGGAACAGGCTGTACAGGGAAGTGATTGAATTACCGTTGCTGGATATGTTAAAAAGTTGTGTAGATACGGTGCTTAAGGACATGGTTTGGTGGTGGGCTTGGTACAATTAGGTTACTGGTTGGACTCCATGACCTTGAATGTCTTTTCCAACCCAAATAATTCTATGATTCTAATTCACATAGCTCTACCTCTACCCTATATACAAATCTGTATGAGTTTAATTAGAAATGAAGTCTTGCAATTTATAGAATTATTCTGTAATGCCCCTGAATATAAGGACAGCTCATGCCAGATGTATTTCCTGTATTGTCATACTTTTCTCATCTGGTCTCAAGGATTGTTGTGTAGGTTTTCACACTTTCCCCAAAATAATGACCAAAATTACAGCATGAGTCAGGAAACAGCAGAAAAGTTTTGTTAAAACCCTTGTGAGTTTTTGACATTAGTGTAGGTAGAGCTGGGATTCTACTCTCTGTCTTTTTTGGTAAAGATACCCTTGGATAAACTGCAAAGGCAAGAATAGGCACATCTGGTGGGAGTGCTGATCAAACCATGTGGTTCAAAAAGAAGAAGAAGAATCTTGAAAGGCACTATTTAAATTGTCATTCAGAAGGAAACTGGGCTGTGTTAAGAAAAACATCCTAGAGCAACGAGGACGATGAAGGAAGTGGAGCACCTCCGTTATGAGGAGAGGCTGAGGAAGCTGAGTGTCTTTAGCTTGGAGAAGAGGAGACTGAGGGGTGACCTCATTAATGTTTATAAATATTTGAAGGGTGGGTGTCAGGAGGATGGTGCCGGGCTCTTCTCAATGTCATCTAGTGATAGGATGAGGGGCAATGGTTGTAAGCTGGAACATAGGAGGTTCCACATCAATATGAGAAGGAACTTCTTCACAGTGAGGGTGACAGAGCACTGGAACAGGCTGCCCAGGGGAGCTGTGGAATCTCCTTCACTGGAGTTATTCACGACCCACCTGGATGAGTTCCTGTGTGACTGGATCTAGGTGATCCTGCTGTTGCAGGTGGATTGGACTGGCTGATCTTTCAAGGTCCCTTCCAATCCCTAATGATTCTATGATTCTGTGACTCTTAGTTCCCTTAGACAATACATATCTTGCTTCAAGGCTTCCAGGTTACAAGCAAATACTAAAATTCTGGAATCCCCCTTATGTCTTACCTGAGGCCAGACACCTAGGTATTTATAATTATTAATATCCCTTCCTTGAAATAATTTTGAGGATTAATAGAAAAAGATTTTTAAAAGTTTGTTTTCTCTGATAAAATGGTATTGAGTACCAAATTAACACATATGTTGAATCCTTTGTTCTGTGTTACATCTACCCTAGCTACATTTCTGAGTATCAACTTTTATTCTAAATTAAAGATTGCCTTTTGCATGTTTTTTACATTTTTAACTCTGCAGATGTGACCTGATTGCTTTTAAAAGCAATTTGGCAAGGCCAAAACATGAAACGCTTCTTTTTTTGGGAAGCCCTTGTAGGGATACTAAGGCTTCCAGAGCCATTTTGGTGGGGGTTCAGCACTTCTCTGCATTTTCTGGTGCTTAACTCACTTTAGATAACTGAACAGATAACACTGAGTAACACAAAACAGGCTGGAGGGACTCTTCAAAGCACATCTCTGAAGAAAAGAAATATGGGATCCTCATCCTGACTGCTTCACATTCCTGTTGTAATGATTTCACTTCCTTCTGCTTTCCCTGTCTTAGAAAAGAGATAGCATTGCTTGCTTACCACACACAATGGCTGCGGGAATTAATTGATGTAGACATACAGGCTGCTTTTGAAAGCCTGGAACATTATTAATATGAACCACTACCCACCAAAGGCATGATGAGCTAACCACAGCACCCTCTGTGACAGTGCTTTATGGAATCGCTGCAATTACTTATGACCTGTGAGTATTAACGAGGCCAAGCAGAACTTTCTATTGAACAAATTCCTTTTCTGCTTTTGCCCCCAAACTGTAATCCTCTTCTTGTTTTTTTGCTCATCAGCCTCTGTCTTATTGCCAAGGCTGCCTGTGGGATCTGCCTAGGTGAGTCAGGATGTGACTTGAAGGGGCTTCCCAGGTTTATAGTATCTGTGTGAGACTTACTTGGGGCTGAAGATCTTTCCATTAGTTGTGTTGTCAGAGCAGGAATTCGCACTGATGTTTTTCACAACTGTAGAGCAGTTGTATTTCTCTGGGGCTCCTAGAGGCATGTAGCCATCTTAGCCTTGCTGCGACAAACCTCTCTTCAAGCAGTGCTTTCAAATGGCAGCTGGCCATAGCAGGTGATGATTCAGTGGGCTTTAGTCGTGACTGTTTCTTCACACTTGTGTGTTGCGCTGTACTGAAGTTTGTTTTACATTTTTAATTGCTAACAGCTCCTCCCTGCACAGCAAAAGAAATGTTTCTGTGCCTTGTTGATGTGGTTTGTGCAGATACTGTCCCATTGGCTTTGGCACCATGTTTTCAGTACATTCAAGATGTTTTATATTTCTCAGTCTTCTCCCTCAAAAGCTCTGAGTTATACTTTGTGGGACAACTCACATTCTGGGATGAGTTAAAGTAAGAAATAAGTTGCTGCCAAAGATGTGTATCTTTAATATGAAGTTAAATGTAGCAAGCCAGCATGTTGCCCTAGCTTTCGCATGTGTATTTGCTGTTAGCAGCAGTTAAAATTGTTTGGGATGGGCTATTTCAAGTGTTTATGTCATTTAACAGAAACATTTTGCAGGAAAAAGCAGTTTAATCAATGTTCTGAATGGTAAAAACATTTTCTGTTCTTGTTTTCAGAACATTGTTGCTGTATTTTCTCTTAATGTTGACAGTTTGATGCTGTATTGCTGTATGCACAATTTATAGATTATAATGTGTATATATTTGATAAAAATTTGAACAAACTAAGTGCTTTGATAAGCTTGTGCTGCTGTTCCACAAATGCATTTTTCATATTTTGTATTCTTTTGGGTGGAGGAAAAAACCCTTCAAATTGCTATTCCTCAGTTTGAAAAGGCACAGCAGGAAAAGGCAGCATGGTGCTGTTTCTCAGGGACTAGAAGCCACAGTGTACCAGCATGTCCTGGCACACAGCTGTTGAAGAATATTTTAGATTTACATCACTCCTGCCCTTTTCTCCATTAACCAAGACCACAATTTCAAAACACACAATGTACTGGAAAGGTGTAGCAATATAAAAACGTGAGGATATTTTATTTAAGAGCAGAGTGGCTTGGGGATAGCCTGGCGCAAGGTGACTATCACTAGGGTAGCATTCCAGTACTCTATGACATTTGAGCTCTGATATTATATATTTTTCTGAGCAGAGAGTCTAAGCAGAGAGGTGTTTCAGTGATTCATTCATACTCTGTTGTAGACCATGGTTTTGTATTTTTACTTGATGTTCTCTATTTTCACTTGGCAAAGGCTGGCGAAGGGATTTTTAGATTATAGATTATTTCTATTTCTAGGCAAAATATTTACATTTTTTTCATAATATTAAAAATAGTAATATTACTATGAAATACTTATCCAAAAATCAGGAAGAATAGGAAGCAGAAAACAATCTTCCAGTCAGATTGTTTTGTAATTGCCACCACACCTCTTGGTATGCAAGTAGAAGTGAAATGTTGTGACACTCTTCAGACTTGCTTTCTCCTCCACAGGATGATCTTAGGCTAACCCCATATACAAATCTGTGAGAGCTGAAATCTTGCCATCTGTTAACAGGCATTCTTCACAATTCTTAGAATCATAGCATTACAGAATGCATTGCATCAAAAGGGACCTCCAAGGTCAACTAGTCCAACTACCCTTCTTACAGGCCCCTTTCAGGTATTGGAAGGCTACTTTAAGGCCCCCTTGGGAGTGTTCTCCTCTTCATGGTACTTCGTATCACTAATGATTTCTCCTCTGCCACTCTAAATATGAATAGCCTCATTTTAAATTTTCATGCATAAAAACCAATTATCCCCAATTTGTCTGCAGTACCACATAATGATTCAGTCCTTTTAAGGGGAATTTTAGGAATTTTATTGAAAATCAAATTATCTGTGTGGATTTTTGAATGGGAAGTAATGAATGGATGTGTAATCTTTTGGCTCTGTGCAGAGATGTAGGAAGAACTCAGACATTCTGCAATCATAAAATTGTATTGAAATATTGCAGACACCGTTTTGGCAGGACCTTTATCAAAATGTGCGATGGCTTTTAGTCTCTACTCGGATGTTTAACTGGATTTCAATGTATCAATACACTCAATTAAAAAAGATCATAGAAATGTTATTTTGTTGTGTTAGTGAGTTTTTAATAAAAAGATTCTTCAAATTACTTTTTTGATGTTGTTTACACAGGCCTTGTTGTGTGAACAGTAAGGCTGAGATAAAGAAAAGAGTGTTACTGCACTGATTATGTACATTTTGCGGGCTGAATGGAGATCAGGTGTTCTTAAACTGATAAAGGAGCTCTCAAGAGAGAAATTATTTGCCCATCCATGCAGCAAATGGCTGAAGAGAAATCAAGAAAAGCCAAGCTTTAGCCTGGCAGCCAGTAAAAGCACAGATGTATGTTTTGTGCCAGGCATCTGTGTTTGTTCCAAGGAAAGCAGCTCTGGCCTTTCTCCACCCAGAGGCTATGAAAAAGGCATGAGAGCTCAGTCTGCTTTTTGCTTAACGGGTCCTGTGTCAGGTCCCAGGATGGTGGCAGCTATTAAAAGTGGAAGAGTGTATTTCCACTTAGACTCCAGGTGTGCTGTGTAGCTTCCAGATCACTGTGGTGCTGAGGTCACAGCGTCACAGAATGTTAGAGGTTGGAAGGGACCTCGAAAGATCATCTAAGTCCAACCCCACCCTGCAGGAGCAGGGTCAGCCTACGGTACTGTCTCAAGATGTCCTACATGGGGCTTGAACCCATGACCCCAGGAATTCAGAGTCACTTGCTCTAACCATTATGTCTTGCCTTCTGGTGGGAAACGGAGTGGGTATGCCCTCATGGCACTGCACTGTAGAGCATTTACGTATACATACCACTGCATATGTATTGTGTTCTCAATCTATATGTATACATATTGAGAACACTGTTGTTCTCAAGGAATGTGCAATACATTCAGAATATGCAATTAAAGGATCTTAGCGAATGCTGCAGTTCCTTTAAAAATCTGTATTTCTTTGACGAGATACATGTCATGCTCCGTGTTAATTGGAATACGGCTGCATATTTGCTTCCAATCACTTCATCCTTTGTTATTCTCTTAACATCCTTTTTCTCTTACAGTATAAAGATCATCTCTGGGGTGGTTGCTTTGTGTGTTTGCCTACTTATTTTACAGTTAAAAAATTCCAGATTTTGCCTATTCTGAAAGAATTCTTAATCAAGTGAGAATACAGTAAAATTAACATCACAGATCATAGAGAGTGCTCACTTTAAAGCATACTTCGGTTTGGTTTTGCCAGCCTCTATAAAAAAGTAAAAGAAAATTTGTCTTTGATAAAAATTTCCTTTCTTCAGTTATCTCTTGTAAGAATTCCCAGTTCACATATCTTTATCATCCGAACGATTCTTCTACTATGAAGGTTTTGTCCTTTCTTAAAATCACACTTTATTTCCCATTGATATGAATGGAACCTTGAGACCTGTCTCATGTTTTGTCAATCTCAGATGATCTCTGGACAAGTTGTGAAAATATTGTAAAGTTTATTTATTCATTTTTAGGTCATCTATAACTTGTTGCTAATTCTTGGGACATAAAGAACCTAAAGTAAAGATGTGCTTATATTCTGGTTGCTAAAAGAGGAACAAGTTTATGATCAAACTAGTACTGCCCTCAAGAAAAAAACAAATCAGCATGGTGTGTGGAAAAAAAGGTGGGGCATGGGCAGGAGGAAGCAAAGCAGATCATATTCCTTGTATGGTTTTGCAGGTGGCACTTCAGTCATGTCTATTTAGCTCCATAAAAAGTGATAAATCTGAAAAGTGAGGATGTTCCTCACGTCCCACCTGGGCTCTTGTAGTCCCCCCCAAAAAGGATCTCAAATGAGGTTCTGGTTGAAGAAGAGATGCATTGGCAATAGAAGCAGAGCTGTAGCTGAGTGGACCTTATTTTTCAGTTTTAATGTATACTGTGTAAAACTCCAAGGCTATTTCCCCAAACATCCTTACTGAAATGAAAGTGGAATTTTTCAGAAATTATTGCAGTAGCCCAGATTCTGCTGAGTACATGTGTATGGGGTGCCGCATAAGAAATCAACAATTATGTTGCAGTCATGGGACTGCTCGACAGGCATTTATTTTTTAAAATTCAAGATTAAAATAGGAGATGGAAAGTGAAGCAAAAGGTGCCAGTGAGTAGTGGAACTGCACTGAAGTTTCATACAGTTGTAACCTGTTTTGAAGGATCAGCAGTCAGTTTGGGAAGAGGGAAGTTTGATGTGTAGGTTCAAATGAGCTTGTAGTACTGAAGAAAACTCCTGCACTGTACACAGCATGGAATCACTCAACTGCCACTTGGGTAGCTGCTGCATGTGAGTCTTTAGTATGGAAGCCATAAGTTTGATGGAGACAGATGAAAGCCAGTTTGAGTCCAGAACGGCCATATTCTCGCTCATTGGTATTTGTTGAATTCTGTCAGATGTCTCTGTGGCATTGACATAAAGGTGGCAATGTCAGGCTATAAGCCTAGCTCTGCACCAGTACAGCTTAGGCCACGTATTCTATCTCTGAAAATGTGTGGGAACTGAGAGCTGGCATAGTCATAGTTCCTGGCACAGGCTTTTAAACACAATTTAGTATCTTGTCTGTTCAAAGGCATTTTTGGCTTGATACAATTTTAAGTTGGGTTGAAAGCTGCTGGCTAGCTAATTAAAAAAAGATAAAACCAACCAACCAACCCCCAAACAGACCACCTCCTAAAATTCTAGGTGTGAATGGTACACTTCCAGCATGCCTAGGCCAAATTCTTCAAACGTTCTGAACCTGTATTACAGGGCATTTGCATGGGCTTCCAGTCAGCATGCATAAGAAATTGCATATCAAGCACTTCTGGCACTGATGCAATGCGCATGTTCTCATGTGAAACTGTCCAAGAACTCTCCTCATGTGCCTCAGTGTACGTGTGGAATAGCTCTCTGCCACCTTCAGTACCAAATATAAAGCAATGCAAAACTGGGCGACACAGTTTGAGAGATACACTTGAATCGGAATTCTGCTATTTTCAGCGTAAAAGGGTCTTATTCGTACAAAAGCTGGCATATCTTAGAAAAAATGAGGGGTTATTATTATTAGAAATAATTATGTCAGAATTATTACCTTTGCCTGCATTGAGGCAATTGCATATATATTAGTAATATGTTTAAATTATGTCAGAAAGCATATTTTCATAATGATTATTAGGAGTTTCATTAGTTATTTCATTATTCATATTCAATATTAACAATTTATTAAACTGCAATAAAAGCACTCAGTCTCATCCATTACACACTAAAAGTTAGGACTGTGAAATGTTATCCTTCAAACTTATGAAAGGTGTGGAGTTAGGAGTATGTAAAAAGGAGGAGAAAGTTAGGATATTTCTGAGAATCTAATGACAATAAAAGAAACCTACTCAGCAGATGCTATTTTTATTTTACCTTCCTTCTGGTTCATTAATGTACCTACTTAGTCTTTATACTATGCCTAGGCTTGTGCCAAAATAGAATGTACAACGGCAAGAAAACTTACCCAGAGAAGCTACTAGAGTGAGACTTGGGTCTGCTTTTTGTCACAACCATGTTCATCACATCTCTATACATGTGCCAAGCTCAGGTTTTGGTGGTTTTTCTGTTTTGAGTGTGAGCTCTTCAGAGCAGGATCTTTAGCTGGCTTGGAGTAATATAGCAGCTGGGTAACTGCAGCTCTTGTTTTTTGAATACTCCTACAGTGCAAATAAAAATAGTCACATTAGTAAGTATAAAAACTACATATGCAGAAAAACCCAGATCCCGGCAATGCCATCTCATCTCAGGATCACACAATCACAGAATCATTTTGGTTGGAAGAGATCTATAAGATTAAGTTCAACCTTTGACTCAGCACTGCCAGGTCACCCCTAAACTGTGTTCCTCAGCCCTACATCTATATTTATTTTAAATACCACCAGGGATGGTGACTCCACTGCCCTGGGCAACATGTTCCAATATTTGATAACCTTTTGAACAAAGAAATTATTCCTAACATCCAGACTAAACTTTCCCTGGTGCAGCTTGCAGCCATTTCCTCTAGTCCAACCACTTGACAACAAGGAGAAGAGACTGTCCTTCTTCTCTCTCCAACCTCCTTTCAGGTAGTTGTAGAAAACAATCAAGTCTCCCCTCAGTCTCTGTTTTTTCTCCTGGCTAGACGATCCCAGCTCCCCCAACTGCTCCACAAGCCTCATTGCCATTCTCCGGACATGCTCCAGCACTTCAATGTCCTTCTTGTCGTAATGAGGCCAGAACTGAACGACAGCTCCGGCTGTCTTCTTGCTTTCTAGTACAGTCTGTAACAGCCATCCTAACTCCACATCAGTGGCATCCTTCTGCAATGAATCCTGCGATCCTGTGTTCTTCAGGTTACTGCTTTCCAACTAAAGCTGGATTGTCTTGAGTTCTGAGCACAGGGACAAGGGGGAGAAGGGCAATGGCTCAGCTCTTTGGAAATTCATTCTCTGTTCTGCACTGTGTCTTACAGAGTTGGTAAAAGCCAGGCTTGTTGAACTATGCAAAAGCATAAATCTGATAGTCGAGGTTTGTTGTGGGGAGTGTTAATTCATTCACTACTCATTTTAAATTAAAACATGGTTAGAAGGGAGGTGGTAGTCTTTGCAAAATCCTGATGAAATGTATAAGTGCATGCGCATGAGCTAGTCTCCACGTGGTACTGTTAGAGCTAATATGTTCACTCATTTTTAAAAATGTGGATAACAAGACTTAGCCTTTCTGTAGCAATTTGGAGGGGATAGTGGGGCAGAAATCAATCTCAGTCCTTCACAAATTCAGAAAAGAATTTGTTAGTGACCACAGCATGCAGAAAGGAAGTCACAGAATTTGAGCATTAGACTAGAATGAGGAAAATAGAGGATGAATTATGTGGATCCTAGATCATTCTTTTGAAAACTTGAAGTAATTTTTACGATAAAAACTTACTTTAGAAATTTTGCTGTTTAGAACACAGGCTAAAAAATCTGCCACATTATAAAGTCACTGCTATGGCAACCAGCTTTCAAAATTTAGGGGTTCCTTTTGCTTTGTTTTATTTCAGAAGTGTGCATAAGAATGAGTGCCTCACAATTGAAAATTAATTGATAATTTATTCCTGGAAGTGATATTAAAATCACCTAACAGGGGCATAGACCAAGGCAAGGAGAATCCAAGAAGGGTAAGGCATTCAGGATCAAAACTCAGTTGTGCCTGTGACCAAGACCTTGCCACGACCTGCAATACTTTCACTTCTCAGAAGAAAAAGGGACAAAAAGCACACCTGCCATTTTTTAAAGAACAGTGAAGAGGAAAATTACCTACATTTCATTTCCATCTCTGTTGACAAACCAGACTATTGGCCATTTTTGGGATTAGTAATTAATTAGGTAGCCTAATTATTAGAACTGCTTTAGCCTATCTGGAGAGAATTAGTATAAGTCCACGTCCATGTATTGTTTAAAATAAAAATACTGCAGAAAGGCAACATTTGCTGGTTTGGCCAGTGGTTTGCAGATGAGTAGTAGGACATAATGCATTGCTGTGTGAAGCTGCATTTGGAGTTTTCTTAACAAGATCCCTCTGTTTATGGATCAGGTGGAGAATAATCTATTTATTCACTTTTTCCTGCACAAAGCATCACGCTAGTGCCAGCCTGTTGAGACCAGCAGAGACACAGTTGCACTATTAAAGGTGCCAAAAGGGGTGTTTGCCACTTTGAAATCTCCAGCTCTTCATTCCTCTTTATGGCAGCAGGTCATATTTATTAAATACTCTGAAAAAAATTGGCCAATTTAAATTACACTAGCAGCATAAAACTGCCTGTGATCAGCAGAGAGCTGCTCCTCTGAGTACAGGACAGGTTACGGGAATGGTTGAAGTGTGATTGCTGTGCTAACCACAGGTCTCAGCACCTTGCTGTAGATCCATCCTACATGGATGAGCACAAGTACGTGAGAAGCACTTGTGGTCCTCTGCATTTTCTGGATGGAAACAGGCTCTGGTTCAGACCTTGTGGAGATGTTCTGCCTGGGCGTATTAGTCTGAAAGGCAGAAGGCTGCAAATCTGGCCCAGAAGAGCTTATTGTTCTTTATTGCAGGGGTGCTCCAGGATTGTTGTAGGATGGAAGGTTCCACTGTAAATCACTGCTCAGGTACTAGGTAACATCTTTACTATCAAGGAACAGAGATAATGTTCCTTTCCCTGCTTTGGTGGAGTAGATGGTGGGGCTTTATACCTCCTGGAGTTCTAGCTGCCATTCATTACTCTTATAATGATAGGCAGAATCAAACTGGAAATAATGTGTCAAACAGTTGGAAGAGAAATGGCTCTCTATATTGCTTCATGTGCTCTAAAACTATTGCTTTTCACTTCCAAAGATGAAAATGTAGCTTGATTCTGCTTTTCAGAGCATCATTAATCAGGTCTGACTGAATGCTCATCAGTTTAGTAGATTTATGTGTATTTGTTTTCATTGTAACATTTCATGTGCAGCTACATCCTTTACATGGAGTCTGGGCAAACTAAGGCAGATGCAGACTCAAGGCTCTTCAGGAGTTTTTTTCCTTTCCTGAGTGAGGGATAGATTTTACTCATCCAAGCCAGAGAGTCTCGGCTGATATTACAGATTAATGTATATTTAATGTTGATAGTGTTTGAAACATGACTGAAATAAGAATCTGGTTTGACTCAGCATTCTGTGAGCACACAGTGTTTTACAGCCTAAACAGGTATGAACACATGGCAGATTGGTTGCAAATCTTGGTGTGAACCCATAGCTCCTGCTTTGTGCTCCCTTGCTTCTCTCCAGCTCTTCCTGCCAATACAGAGTTAACATCCATGGACAGATACACCGATGACACAGTGGACTGCGAAGCCAGATCTCCAGCTCATTAAAAAATCAGTGCTTTTTCATTATGCCAGTAGTGCTGTGCTGATTTACCATATATGGGAACTTGTTGCTGTGTTTATATTAAAGTATTCAAGTATTTTTAAGATAGGGTAAGGACTTCCAAACTTTCTTATTTACCCACTGAATGTAAATGTAGATTGAGATATGGCCTGACTTTTGATGAGTGATTCCACTGAAAGTCATGGTTGCATGTACTCTTTGTGGCTCAAATCACTCATGTCACTGCTTACATATGAACGGGTGTGTTTAACATAAGGCCGCAGTTTGAAAAACATTATCTCAAATACATGCTGTAAGCTGCTAGACATTTCAAAGTAGCCAACATTCATGTTGACTTTGTTCAGTTCACTCATCCGTTCTTCGGAGATTTCTTAATTCTGCTGTCTCCAGGCACATCAAGGACAAGAGGGTTATTAAGGACAGTCAGCATGGCTTCACCAAAGGACAAAACCAGGTGGATAGATGATGGCAGAGTGGTGGATGTGGTCTATCTTTACTTCAGTAAGGCATTTGACACAGTTTCCCACAACATCCTCAGAGCCAGACTGAGGCAGTGTGGACTGGGTGATTGGGTAGTGAGGTGTATTGTGATCAGTCCACAGGATAGAAGCCAGAGAGTAGTGGTCAATGGCACAGAGTCTAGTTGGAGGCCTGTACCTAGTGGAATGCCCCAGCGGTCGGTACTGGGACCAGTACTATTCAATCTAGTCATTAATGATTTGAATGAGGGATTAGGGTGCACTGTCAGCAAGTTTGCTGATGACACAAAGCTGGGTGGTATTGCTGACACCCCATTAGGTGGCAGACTGTGCTGCCATTCAGCAAGGCCTGGATGGGCTGGAGAGCTGGGCAGAGAGAAATGTAATGAAGTATAATAAGGGTAAGTATACAGTCTTACATCTGGGCAAGAACAGTCTCAGGTACCAGTACAGGCTGGGGACTGACGTGTTGGAGACCAGTGTAGGACGAGGGGCAATGGGTGCAAACTGTAACATAGGAGGTTCCATATAAATGTGAGAAAGAACTTCACAGTGAGGGTGACAGAGCACTGGAACAGGCTGCTCAGGGGTATTGTAAAGTCTCCTCTGGAGATGTTTAAAACCCGCCTGGATGTGTTCCTGTGTGAGTTGGTCTAGGTGATCCTGCTGTGTTGGGGGGGGCTGGCCTAGATCTTTCAAGGTCCTTTCTAATCCCTGATGTTCTGTGATTATGTGATTTTGTGATTGGCATGCTGTAAGGCTCTTGCTTATACTTGCCCCTATGAAAATCAAAATCACTGCTAGATCTTGTGTATTATGTTGAGGAGCAGTAAGTGAGAGAGCACATCTGTGGGGAGAAGCAGACAGGACAGGTGACCTTAAAGTGACCAACAGTGTATTCAATCCCATAGACATCATATTCAGCATAAAGGTGAGGGTCCACAAGGGTGAAGCCTCTTCTTTGATGGCCAGCATCCAAGGAGGACTCTGTCTGTTTTGCCTTTGATCCCAATCTCTGCATTCCTGAATCTAGTTCCAGAATCAATCTCACAAATTCAGTTCCTGCCTGCTGCTGATTCTGCGAGTTGCTCACAGTTCCTGCCCATAACATCAGTGGTGATGGTGACATAATTGCCGTCAGGGAGGCTGGGTTTGATATTGGGTTTGTATATATTTGTATTTAATTTCATTGTTATTATTTTATTAAAGCAGTTTTAGCTTTCTTTTCTAATCCACAAGTCTATCTCCCTTATTGCCTTTCTCTTCCCCTTTTGAGAAGGAAGAGGGGTTAATAAAAAACATCTGTCACTTGTCTAGTGGCTGGCCTAGCTTCAGCCCATGATAGTTGTATAGCTCTTACATTTGTCTGACCTTGGATAAACAGATGACCCATGCAAAATTTGGTTTAAGCCTTTCCATAGGATCAGAATAGGAATTAATGATGTTCTATATTTGCGTCTTAATCCCACTGGACTATTGCTAACTTAAACAGGAAAAATCACCTATAATATTAAATTGACAAAAAAGCTGTTATTGAATTAAGCACACTGTTCTCAGGTTGGTTCTCATTCTTAAGTTTGCTTACTTCTAAAATCAGTGTATTTTTGAGGACAGGTACTTTCAGCTCAGTTGCCACCATCCTTTAACTTTCAACGGTGCTTTGAAATGGCCTCACAAAGTGATATAATCACATTTTACCAGGAGATCTGGAGACTGAAGGACTGTAGGGCTGCTATTCCACTTACATCTGGATGTGCTGTGTGACATATTAACATCACAGATACATCTGTTATTCCTAAGGGGCTGAGGAAACCTCAGTCTCAGGCACATGCAATTTGTAGGGATGACAGAGCAGACAAAGGATGAATGACTGCAAGTTACTATAGCAGGTGAGAGATGGATGCAAGGGATGTGAGCAGGTTTTATTGTAGTGCTGCGTGATGCACGAAGTAACATAAAGCATGTGGCTGTGCTTAGTGACTTAGAAATAAGACATATATGATGATGCACTAAATACATACCTTGAATATAAAGGAGCAACTGCTTATGGTTTAATTTCTGGAATTCTTCCAACACTGTGAAGTCTGGAACACAGTGACTGTGCCTCTACAGATACCTCTATAATTCCACTGAGCTTGATGTCATCTATGAGACCAAATGTGTCATTAAAAAAATGAGTGATTGCTAGCCAAGTCAGCTTTACATAAACGACTTGAAACACTACGTCCACAGAATCGGTAATGTTCCGTGCAGTTTTGCTGTAGTTTCTTTGTTTGCCGAGTTTTAAATTCCTAAGCAGTTGTTGCGTGGAGCTGACAGACCTGGCAAGGGTTTGAACTCTGGAAGCACCTTTTGATGCCTGTCGTTGTCAGTCATACGGCTGTTATGGTTGAAAACTCTGCTTTTCTGTAGAGAAACACAACTTTGCTGTCCACCCCACTATCCTCCCACCCCCCTCGGCTTCTCACAAACGAGACTTCCAGCCAGGGGTGGCGGAAAGCCCCCACATAAAACCTGGGCGACTTCCGGACCTCGCTCTCTCTTCCACGGAGCAGCAGCGCGAGCGGGCGGGTAGTGGAGCTGCCGCCCCACCCCCACCCTCCGTCCCCGCTTCTTTCCCGCCCAGGGGCCCGCAGCCATCTCCGGGCAGAGAACCGGTGTCACAGCTGCGGCTGGGAAACTGCGAGATGTTTGACTAAGCTGGAGAAGTTCTTAAACCTTTGGCAGAATGTCGAGGGACTGGGGGCCGAAGTGCATGTTGTCGCACCCGAGTGCTGCTGCCGCCTGAGGACCATGCTTGCCCGACCTGACGTCTGGCGGCCATGCCGCAGGAGCCTCTAAAGACCTCAATGAAAGCGAGAGTGGCGAGAAAGAAGTTGGATGATTGGAGCGGCTCTCCACGGTCGGCACAGTCAGGAGGGAGCTTCTGTCCCGGCGAGTGGGCTTGGTCCCCATTGGTTGCAGTATATGCCCCTTTCACCAGGGGCTCTCGTCTGAAGACAAAGACTGCTTAGTAATTCCCTCCCATTTTCCTCAGAATGTGTGTGGTGGTGGTGTGACGCTGTTTCGTTTATTTCACTTATTTGGGCATTTTTCTTTCTGTTTCTTGGGTGTCGATTCAATAAAATCCTTTCTTTTCCCCAAAGGTGTTTCGTTGCCTGATGAATTCTGCCTGAGAGCTGGTTGGTGTGCTTAGGAATATGAACACCAGCCCAAAGGACCAATCGAGACAGTGTCACATACATTATTTTTTTAATAAAGAACTTGGTCGTCTTTTTAGAAAACTCTACAGTTTTCAGCTTGAACTGTCAGTTATCTGAGGTAGAGATTAATCTAACTGCTTCATGTGTCGTCGTTTCTAGCATTGCGAGTAGCCGATAGAACAGGAATCTCCTCTCCCCTGTTCTCTTTCTTGATCTTGTGTAAAATTCTTCATTTGCACCATATGATAGTCGTTTTATTTGACTTTTTACTTAATTTATTTTCATCATTATCTGCCTTTGGTATTATGTCTTCATTTTTCTTTTGCTTCAAATCTGCCAGATGTTAAATAAGAGCAATTAATGGTGGTGAGGTAATGCACTATCACTTACAACAAGTGCAAAATGAAGCTGGCTGCAGCTTTTCATATAGCTGAAGATAGGGCGAGGGCAGCAACTGTGAGCACAAGGAGGTGAGCATAAGGCTTCTCACCTTCTTCAGAGAGCATCAAAAGCTAATCTGCAGAGCTTTAACATTATGTCTCGTGCCCAGTTCTGTCTGAATCGTTCCTTTCAACAGCAGGGAAATTATGGCTTCATCTTTATCCAGACCTTTATTTCTGCAATTCAGCTTCGCTTACTCTGAATCGAAGCCTCAAGTTTGAGAAAACTTTCTAAAGCTCCTCAAAAACTCAAGGGCATAAAAATCACAGCTATTTTCAGTGTAATGAAGCCCAAAATCGTGGAATCTCCTCACTAATGCATAAATTCAGTTAAACCACAGCAATACAACCTCGTAGTTTTGGCAGTTTGCTTCTGAGGTTCACCCACCACTGAAAATGTTCTCGTAGGAACAGCCTGTGACATGTCTGCATGTTGGACTACCGTGTCTAGAGTTTAGGGAAGTTATTCAGGGAATAAATCACACATACTAACTTTACTTTCCTTGAAGACAGTAATACAAATAGTGAATGCAGCACCTTTGCATATCCTGAGTACTTTGGACATACATAATGCACTAGTAAAGTAGTAGGTTGCAAGTAAGCCTTTCCTCTAATGGCTGACCTCAGCAGTGAGATGATCTTTTCATGTCCCATGTAAGAATGTTGAAGCATGATCTGATTTTAGTACATGTTGACAACCACCAGTTTCAGAGTCAAGGAGGATGACTGACAGGATGTGCCAGGAGGCTGTGTCCAGCCCTGCAAGGACAGATCTTTGTGGGAAGAAACACTTTCTGTGTGTACCATCACATCTGTACCAGAAATCCGTTCTCATGCTGGTATTAGGGGTCTTTCCCTTTCTTCAGAGGTGACTTATCCTCAAAGGCTGCATTCGTACTAAAGGTCTCTTTTCTTGTTTCCTGGTCCAAATGACACAGAACATGACAAAATCATCTCTTTCAGTTTGGACTCGCATTAGGCAATACTGGCAGGACTGCAGCCATGCTACTGCTGCCATGCGTGCATGGCACATGCACAGGACATGCAGCATGTGCTCTATCTGCACTTCCATTACAGGTTAAGGTGGAGTTTTTTGATGGTTGCAAATCAGACACATTGTAGAAAGCTAAATTTAGTGTGAAGAAAGAATAATCTCAGTACTCACCAATAAAAAAGTGGTGCTCTACATTTGTGCAGGTGTGTCCAGCACATTAGCTGTTAGGCAGCAGTAAAATGTGGGTAGCCTTTCACCTATGCAAAATATGTAGAAAGGGAGTGACAGGGCTTTGAAGGTGGTTTTAGAATCAACCGTCTAGAGGCAATGCTGTAACATTTAATTTCCTAAACTACATTGATCCAGCTTGCTGAAAAAAGAGGGATAATTTTAATATTTCACTTCAATTATAAAAAGACTTTGTAAATTAATGTATTGGTAGTCAGTTAAAGTTTAATTACACTATACAAAGAGAAGGTGGCATCTTTATCAGTGCTTCTCCCCTGTGGATGAATTTCAACAAGAGATTCGAAATATTGTTAAATCATAGACTCTGGAGAATTAATTGGCTATGTGATCATTTATAATCCAATTAACAAGAAATAAACACATAAACAAATCCTGAGTCCCTTCCAAACTGTCAACAGAGAAAAAAATAATGTGTTAAAATTTGACTCACATAAACTTTTCTTTATTATAAAGAGTATGCACTAAAATAAATGCCGCAAACCCGCTTCTTTCAGAAAACTGTAGGTGTTAGAATATTTAGGATTTGAGATTATTTTTTCCAAAGCATGTAGTAGTCCCCAATATCTCTCCAGTCAACTCCCTGTTATTGTCCTATTGTTTTTTGCAAAACACAAACAAGAAAAGGAAAGGCATTAGAACATTTCATCACATGCAGCAGGATTTAAAGCTGCTTTGAAGAAATTGCACCTCATTATCTGACTATACAGCTATCCAGTCTGAAAACAGCCCCGGATGACAGAATGCAGTGACTTGTCTATTTAGAAACAAAAACAAGTGTAAGTTTATTTCCTTAGTGCTCTGTTCTCCATTGGTTCCCTAATGAATATGAAATAAACTTAAAAGATTTCTGCCCTGTGTTCAAAACCCTACAGAGGATTTGCTGGGATTTTTTTTTTCTTCTTAGCTGTAATAGGGACCTACTATATTAGGTAGTTTGCAAAGATGTATCTGGAGAGTCACTCCCTTGGCACCACTGAGGAGACAAAATAAGTGGACTAGTTTGACTTTTGGGCAAGCTCCCAAAACAAGCCTGGAATGGAGCCAAATCCTGTGACATTTACCCTAGTTTCATAGCATCCGAATCACATTGGCTGCCAAAGCTACTCAAGGTGTACTCATTTTTCTTTCCAAGCATCAACTTTTATATGAACTTCTACCGCAGTGGTAAAATTTCTAATCTCATCATGCAAAACATGATACTCTCCAATGTCAGCTGCAAAATTTATTTTAGCAAGCAATTAGAGTATCAGCCAGGGAAGATGTGTCAGACATGATTGTTCCTTTGATTTAGCTTTCCGACAACCAACACAAGAAAAAAGAAGAAAAGATGCAGGAGAAAACTGTTATTTTCTTAAAAATCATCTGGCTTCTGCTCAGCACAGAGTTGAAGGTAATATGCACAACTAGATTAACAGGAAGGAATGTGTGGGAAATTATTATTGTTAGAGTGATGTATTTTGTCGTCTTGAAACTCTTTACACCTTATATTCTCCAGTTTGAAACTTGAACCTGGTAAGCTTCTTGTTTTCCGCTTGGTTTTGTGTTTATATTTGATGTGCACACTGGTATCTGCACGCCCCTGTGGTCTGATGGCAACTTGGGAGGCCTTTTTCAGGTAGGTTCCCAGCTAAATGGATGCACACACAAACCTACGTTTCAACTCTGTTCTTAAAAGACCAAAGAGATCAACTTCTTAGTTGTTATAAATTTGGTCAGCAAATGTTTACTGAAAAGACACACTGGGCAATCTTCCAATGAGCCCTGAACAGTATATACAACCCAAATAATGTGACCCAGCCCTCACCATTAACATAGGGGCTGCATCTACCTCAGTGACTGCAGAGAAATGTGTTTGTCTTCCCTAAACTACATTAAAGACCTAAATGCTTACCTTAATTACGAAGTGCAGCAGCTGTGTGTGCGCACAGAGGTACTTTTAAAGGGTTGTACATTTAACTGTGTCTTGCTTGAAGCTTAAACCTAAATGTTACTTGCCTTTTTTATTAACCAGCTACTTGTGTTGCCTAGGTGTGTTCATGAGCTACTACTTCAAAAATAAAAGAACTGAGATTATAATCCATATTGTTAATAAAAAACACATTTCCCTGAGACAAAGCTTCAATCTCATGAATATGTAACGGTATTATAACAGATCTGCCAAGAGGTTTGCAAGGTTGTAGACAGAAGATGAAGTAATTAATTAAGGAATTACATCCACAAGGTGAAAAGTCCCTAAAGATAAGCGTGTCAAGATCTATTTAAGGGAAAGGACCTAGGGTTTATGCATCTGAATAATGTTATGCAAATCTTCAATGGCTTGTGCGTGTGTGAATATACTTTCCTTCTTGCATAAATACTTTCAGATCTGGGGTCTCAGATTTTTTTTGTAATAGACCTTAAAGAAGATTGTTCCTACATGATACTCTTCAGCAAAGCAGCCTTATACGCATCAATGTAGGCCAGTAGTCAATGTGGCTAAAAGGTACAGCAGAAGACTTTGCTAACCTATGCGCCTTTTGTATGAGATGTTTGTGGGACACTGTGGTACAAAAGTTTGGAAATTTGCAGCACACTCAAGTCTGAACCAGGAAGCACGGCTGTGTAAAGGATCATGCACCATCAGTGAAACACCTCCTTGGCCTGCGCTCATTGATCTGGCTTCCCTGATGAAACTCAACCAAAATGGTTCTATTAACAGAAGGTTGCTATTGATTATGATCTTATTTTCACACATTTTTAATGGAAGTTCCTGCTGCTGCCCAGACACAATTTTTTTCACCCCAAATATGGAAATTCAGTTTTGGACTTATGGCCAGGGGTGGGCTGTGGGTAAGATGTCTGCCTGTATCACAGCCTAACTAGTTCCCTGCAGACTTTTACCTCAACTGTACCTGATTTCTTCAGTAAAGTCAGGCATTTTTCCCATTGATGAGCATAAGACAATCGACTCTTAAGCCTTAGCAGTGCAACTCAGCTAAAGGTGCATATTTGACACTGTCCCCCACAGCAAACTGCTGGCTAAGCTGTCAGCCCACGGCTTGGACGGCAACACTCTGTGCTGGGTTAGGAACTGGCTGGAGGGCCGAGCCCAGAGGGTGGTGGTGAATGGTGCCACATCCAGCTGGCGGCCGGTCACNCTTAAGAGGTGTTCTGCAGACAAAATACATAGGTACAAAAGTACCAAGGCAGGTGTTTTTCAACAATCTGAGCACCCAGAACTGTAAAATGAGAGCATGCAATTCTGCAGAGAGCCACTCAGACATTTTGTTCATTAGACTGTCATAGCAAAATCCATATCAGCTCCACACAGAGAAGGGATCTGTGCTGTCTTGTAACACTAATAGTAAATGGAGCTATTGCAGAGTCTGGGAAGTCATCATTATGTCTCTTTGTCTAAGTCATCAGGCAGCCTGTAAAACATGCTGTATTTGTGACGGCAAGGATTCCTAAGATCCAATCTAAACCTCTCCTGGTGCAACTTTAGGCCAGTTCTTCTCCTCCTATCATTAGCCAGAAGATGCCAGCATGTAAAACACACATGCAAACAGGTAAAACAGAAATTCATGTTTAAAGTAACCAATGTGGACTTCAATCTGTGACCCTGGAAGTAATAGTTAAAGAAGCTGTGCTTTTAAGAATGTACACAAGGAACAAGAAAACATTTACTTAATACGTAATTTGTTCAAGAACAAAAATTTTAGTCCCATGCTAATATTAAAAAAAAATCTTGCTGCATTTATATGTAAATTACTTACTTGTGACCACAATATTAAAAAAAGTCGTGCTATATTTAGAAGCAAACTACCTTTTTGTTCTGTGAGCCCCAGACCAAGCCCTACAGAACAGAAATACTCCTCTAAGTGTGCATGGAACGGAGAAGAGGTGACACAGAAAGCCACAGAAATGCATTCCCTGGCATATTATCTTTAGTGGTTCCTAGCCTCTTGCACATGGTGCTTGCCTTTTGGCCCTGTGCTAAATTAATGGATGGGCAACAGCCTGCCTGCTCTGCACCTCCCATCGTATGCCTTTTATTCTGTGGCTCAAAGAAAAGCTTTTACCCTGAATCTGTGCTTTGCAAATATGCTGCTAGTGTTTCTCTGATTCTTGCCCACCTTGGTTTCTGGGGTCATGGATTCAGATAAAGAGAGCCAACAGTTTTTGGGTAGCGAACGTCTTTGAGAAAAAGAGCGAAGTGTCCTTGAGTCCTGTATTTCATGGAGAGGTGCTTGAGGACACATAGAAATATCTTCTAGGAGTGTTTATGGGATGCATAAAGCTCTGTCCCTGGCTTTCATGCTCACTCATCCTTAACCCCTCTAGAATTAAGAGATATACATAATAAATGATTCATTATGAGTGATTATCTCTGGAGAATTTTTTAATCTTGTCAAAGCATAGACTGAGTCAATCATATGCAAAGTCTCAAATGGAATTACTTGTCATAATCATCCACTCTTAAGTTTGTATCTCATTTTTACAGTGCTGTTTTAAAAGAAGATGTGATTCTCGGTGCCCCTTTTGCAATCTGAAAGAAGGAAATAATGTTTATATCCATCTTCAGGACTCAGAGTCATCAGCTGAACAGCCTCTGGAGTCTTAGGTTTCCGATAAATTCTCATCAACAGAAAATCAATTACTTCAGGGAAAGATATATGCATCCCAGTGGCTGCATACAAACAGAAGTAGCATATTAAATTTGATGCCTTATCATGTGACACTGTAAGAGTGGTGCTAATCTACATAACCCGTTGTAACAATACCTTGCTACACAGTGACGTGCACTGTTAACTTCAATACGTAGTGGTATTTCTGAGTGTACAACACATTACCAGATAGCCTGTGAGAAAAAGTGAGTAAAAAAAGGTCAACCTTTGTATGCTAAAAATGAAAAAGACATCCAATAATCATCAAGTTTCCTGTAAATTGCCTTGAAAGATACCATTTCTAATATGCAGGTAGGGATGCTACTATTGGAAAATTGATGAAAAGCAGACAAAAAGGATGTTCTAAACATTAGGGAGTAAGTATGCAGCCTGAATTGCATAGCTTCCCTCATTAAAGATAATGATTGTTTCAATATGTATTTCTTGCGTTGAAACATTTGCCCTTGATAGTCTCTTGTGATCCCACCAAAAGGTATTTCAAACCTCAGACAAAAACATGCTAGATATTCCTTGTACAGGAATGTCTGGGTACTACCTTAATTTTGTGCGTGTGCTCAGTACATAAGACTAACGCAGAGCACAGACCTCCAGGCAGTATTTTCTAGCTAGGAGTTGCCTCCTTATCCACATGCCCGTGTTTTCTCCTTGCCCTGTCACTGAGTAATAACACTGCACCTATGGTCAGGGGCCAGAGGCCAGAAGCAAAGGAGTTGCTGGTGCTGGGTATTGTCCACTTACAGTGCAAGGTCACTCCCATACTGGTCAGCACATGGGCTGGTGTCTCTGAAAGAAAAGGAAAAGTGCCTGAGAAAGAATCTGTAAAGAAGGAACCTCGTAAGGCGTAAAAGCACCTTGGAGCTTCAGTAGCATGCTGAGGAAGTTTGTCTCATGCCAGTGAGTCACAAGTTGGAGAGTTGTTTCCGTTCAAAACAGCGAATTTATATCTTGGTTTTCTTTAAGCAAGAAATTTAAAGGGAAGCTAAAGCAAAGATTTCTGATCTCTTCTGGAGATCCCATTGGATGGGTGTTTTTACTGAGCAGATGTAGTGGACAGTAGTGCAAGAGGCTACTAAGGTTGACAGGAGAGTGTAGTAAGATGGGTTCTTCTCCCGGGCAACAGCAGACAGGACAAGGGGGCATGGCATGAAATTGTACAAGGGGAGGTGTAGGTTGAATATTAGGATCAGACATTGGAATGGACTGCCCAAGACAATGGTGGAGTTGCCATCCCTGGAGGTGTTTAAGGACAGAATGGATATGGCCCTCAGCACCCTGGTCTGGCTGATGTGGTGATGTTAGATCATGGACTGGGCTGGATGAGCTGAGGGCTTTTCAAGCCTCATTATTTCTGTGATTTTGTGATGGGGAAATTGTGTGGAGGGACAACTCCCTTGAGTTGCTGCAGAACAGAGACATTTTTCTTGTGTGTAATTCGGATGTCATCATGGTTTAACATGTGTTTCTGCTGAACCTATAGTGTATTATCATGATTGAAATGTCTCCTACTGATTTGGCAGGAATTGGAATCAAATATGCTGAAGACAGAATTTTTAGGTAGAACTATGTATATTCTATGCATATTCATAGAACATAGTTTACAGCCAAGCCCTACCTATATCAAGACCCTCATTCACAAGAACATGCCATTAAAATATTTGCAAATTTTCTAGGTTTGTGCTTTCTGATACCAAAGCTCATAAAAACAGTGGTAGTTTTTTAATGAAGCAAGAAACATTTGTTTTCTCTCTGTCTGGTGTTGTAGTTTGAAAATTACCAACCTTTTCCAATGTATAGATTTGTGCTTTCATGAAGAAAAAGGTGCATTTTGCTTTAAGAGCAAATGACCTGTCTTGGGAGAGGCGGGCACTAAGGTAACACTATAAAAAAGGACCCTGCCTCTTTTTGCTGGGGGTTTTGCCCTACCACACTGACATGGGGCTCCATCTTCGCCCCTCGCCCACTTCTGGGCTGGGGAATGGGGGAGATGAGACAGAGGGGATATGGTGGCTACCCCACTGCCCTCTACCTCGGGCCCCTATTCTGCCTCAGGTAGGCAGCCCAAGAGAAAGCGCCCCCTTGTGTGGTCCCAGCTCCAAGCTGGCACCATGGACCAGAGAAGCAAGAACTTGGTGCTGATTTTCCCTCCGTCATGGGCAACCAACCGGTGACCTGTGGTGAGCTGAAAAATACTCTCTTTTCCCCTGTAGCTGAGGTGGGAGGAGAGGGAGAGAGACGAGAGGGGAATGGAACTCTCTCGACCACATTTGCGGCGTGAGGTCCCTGCTGACACTAGCCATGTGGTTGGTCACCATCTTGACCCCCACACGTGGCCGGGGCCATGCTGCCAGTTGCCACCATCTTAGAGCCACTGATCAGCAGGAAAGGGAGACTGTTTGTTATTTCGACCACTGAGAAAAGCTGAGGATGCTAGAGTATTGGGGAGAGGAGGAGCCTTAGGAGAGGCATCTGAGAATCCCTTTGTGCTTAGTTGAACTGTCTGTTCTGAAGGAAGCAGAAGGGCTCAAGAGTCCTTAGACCTCGGGCAAAGAAGAGAGACTGAGTTCTTTTTGAAAGCATGTCTCTTGCATTGAGGAATGCAGGTCCAGGTTCAGAGGAATCAAGCCTGTCTGATAGGCGTTTTGCTGGAGAAGCTACACTGAAGAACTGAAGAGTTCACTGGTCTGGACGGCCGAGAGTTCGATATCTGCAAACGAGAATGACAGGGGCCAGGAGGGTGTCTCTGAATGAAAAGAAAAGAAGGTGTTTGTACCCCCTCTACTTGACTGACATGTTCTTTTCCCAGGTCTCTAATATAAAAAATCAAGGACTGATAGGATAGTAACCTCCCGTTCTATTTTTCTCAGAATATGTGATTGCATTTGTGACAGAGTCTCTAGTTTGTGTGCACTAACTTGCTTAAATTTTTCTTTCTTCTTTCTGTACGCAGTTATAAAGTTAATGAACCCTTTTCCATTTTCTCTAAGCTATCCATTGTGTGGCAAATTCTGTCTGAGATCTCATCAAGGCCTAACGGCTTTGTTTTCCTTTTTTGTAATTGTGGTCTTGAACACACCACATCTGGTCTCCTTATGGTAGAACAATGTTTAAAACATTCTCATTCGTATTATCAGAAAAATAAAATACAAAACAAATGTGGGCTTGCAAAAGGTCACCACAGCTGGAAAATTTTAGTTCAAAATATGTTTCCTTGGAAATTTGTGAGCAGATCTCAATCAAGGTGTCAGAATGCCAGTATGTGTGGGCCATTGATTTCAGGATAGTAATGCTGTTCTATCTAGAAATGCGCCTCGTTTTTCTGTAGTTCATTTAAGCCTTGTCACTTTAAATAATTAAATCACAAAAAGAAGAAACCAAGGTGGATGTGATTTTGACCTATATTTAAAGAAATAATTTCTTTTGTACTGCATGAACATGTCAGTGATCCATGAGAGAAGTACAGCTCACTCTGCTCCCAGTGCTCACAGTGTGCTCATACGTGTGATGAAAGCAACATCCAGCTCTCTGTCTTTTTAATAAATGTTACCTGGAGCCAAGATCCTGGGTAATGCAGGTGAAACTGGAGTATCCAGTGATGATTTGGCCGTTTGCATGCGGATTGACAGAGCCTAACGCTGGCAGAGGAAAGGAAAGGTCCCACATGCATGCTCTGTGTGACAGGTGCAGCTAGTCTGTTGACTCATAGTAGCAAATGTCACATCATTATAAATTCTGCCATGTTCATTGTTCGAAGCCTTCAAGCTGTGCTTGCAGGGGATTGTGCAGTGCACAGGCTTTTGCTGTTTTACTTTGTACTAAACACCTTCTGTTTACTCCAGCAGAGGCAGAACACTGTTGGGAGGGGGTTCAGGGTGGAGTGGGGTGGGGTGTAAAAGACCACAGCAAGATTTTAGATCCCAGTGTCATACATGGGGATACGTGGTCTTAGTTTATGGGATCACCAACTTCTGTTTCTATACATGTGGGACCGTTTTCAAGGATCACAGTCTGGAAATGTTGGGAGTCAGTGTTTCAGGCGGAACTTAGAGGATTCTTTTGTAAGGGCAGCATTTAGTGGTCAGGTGAGTGGTCAGGAGAGGAGTCAGGTAAGTATAAATGAAGTGGACTTATATTAATCATATAACTTGTTCATTAAAGGTCAGACTGTGTGGGGAAGCCCCTAACTTATGGACTGCGTAGAAGCGACTGTGCATGCTGTTATAAAAACAGAGACAGATCCTTACAAGTCTTTCTTGAAGAGTAGTACTTTCATATCAGAGAAAAGAGGCATCCCACAGCCCTCTCACTTTTCCACATTTCCAGCAGCACTGACAGCGTATGGAGAAAAAGAAAGCCCCATTTCAAAGAAAATCATAAACTTCCCAGAACCTGGGTAGTTCCATCTGATTCTCTTGCCTCAGACATGTATGTTAACTTACTGTTTTCTGGTTACGTTATTAGGAATCTTGGAAATCTGGTGGATGATTACATTTTGACCTGCAAATTGCCCATTCAGTTCTAGTTTTCTGTTTGATAAGGCTGTTGAACTGTTGCCAAATTTCATGCCAGAGGTGTCTGAACTGCAGCAGTAGACTAAGTAATTCCTGTAAACCACATTGCTATAAAGGCTTCTAAAGCACATTAGGACCTTTTAGCATGAAAAGCAATTGTAAACTGCAGTTATCATTATCATCCACCACCACTTAGGTGTTACTGCAGTGGGATGAAGAATAAAGAAGCAATGCAGCAGACATGATTATGTGAGATGCTGATCTTTGATAACAAATGCAGAGTCTGTTTCACGTATGAAGGTACAAAAGCAGTGTTGGAATCAAGATGTAGTGAAGTTTTGCTGTCATTCTGTTGAGGTACTAGCTTGTACTTACGTTTGACTTCAGTAAGGATCTAGGAGCAGAATGAGTGAGAAAGAAGTACCCCTGAGATATTCTGGAGTTTCAAAGTATGCTTTTTTCCCTCAGTTACAATGAAAATCTCAGTTAGACTAGAAGTCCAGTCTATTTTACTCTGAAATTCTGAACAGCTTTACTTAACAACTATGAAGCAGAGTATTATACTAAACCAGAAATCTTAAGAATAATATGTAAATGAAACCTTATAGATTAAAGGTAGTAACTACATGAAATTAGATGCTCCGAACTTATCAAAACACAAGGTTTCTATATGACTGGATCAAAGTGTAAGGTGAATCATTATTCGATTTGATACCTTTCTCTGAAAATAAGGATGAAAATTGGCATGCGTCCATTTTAATTCAACTGTTCCCAGAGTAAAACAGTTGTCTTGAAAATGCCTTTGAGTATACATTCTACATTAGAAAATACATTAGAGTAAGTCTTACTTGATCCTGTCACTTTAAGTAACTCTGTGTTTTACTCTGCCTGACAGTAACTGTGAGGCTTTGCTGTTGACAGGCTTTCAGTACAGTAGAGGAGACACATGCCAGTCAAATTCCTGTAGCTGTCTGCCAGGATCAGAAACTCTAGCTTATGTGCAGTTCTAAATGGATGACCCAGTGCTAGTAGAATGTACTGACCAAGTTCTTTTCTCAGGCGTAGGTGTTTTTCTCACACAAAATTAGTGTTATGCAAAGCTTGAGTATGAAATTACAGTGTTGCATTGTGCACAACTCTGCCTGAACCAGCGAAGAAGAAGGAAATGGTTGTGTGGCCTTGTCTGGTCCTATATTTTGGAAATGTATGTACTGCACTGAGTGATATTAGTAGAATGAGAGTACAGAATAACAAGAGTATAGATACATTTTCTTACCAGTAAATCCAGCCTTAAGCTAAGTACTTCAAGGTACCTCCTTGTGCAGTATTTTTACGAGCATTAAGAGAGGTAGCTTACCTGGAAATGTGCTTTCTAAGCTGCTTGCCTTTAAAAGCAATTTTGAAAGCTTAATGTCTTTGAAGATGAATTGAAGTACTTCATTCATATTTGTGGCATTAATGAACTTCTCACAGAAAGCAATTGTGGAATGGCATGTGTTCAAACTTGCACTCACTTCCTGACTTGTGCAGTCTACTCTTTAGTCCAGATTCCCTAGGCTCAGAGCTGACATAAGGACGACTGGCAAAGCGGCTATTTCTTAACATACCATCCCTCTGCCAACATCAAGACTGACTAACATCAAGCAGCTACCACCAGCTGCTGTGGGCATTTAGCACCTCTGAAAATTAGCTGGGTATCCTAGGGTATCCTAAGTTGGGTGTTCCAAAAGTGGTGCATCGTAAATCAGAAAGTGCAGTTGAAAACATAGCTGTAGTTCTTGAATTTTTCATAAGAATCACCACAATAGTAGATAATAGTAGATAAAAAGAAGTGGGAAAATCAAAGGACTTGTTACACCCAAGTGAAAATGAGAACTCATTGTTTCAAATAACATCTTAATAGTAATGGGGATGGTTTTGAAATACTAGATGAGTATATTGTCAGAGAAGTGAAGCCACCATGCAAGGCCAACAGCTAGTGTGGCATTACACTAAACTAGTTGGTTAAAAGTTTGAGAAACCTATGTCTCACTTAGTACGCGCAGGTGCATCCCATCTGGGCCCATGGATTTATGTACATCAGTTTGACCAAGTTATCCCTAACCCAGTCCTCATTAACCAAAGCAAGCTTCTCTCTTGCCTCAACTTCCTCTGGAACCTCAGCAGTCTGGTGTTTGATATTAACACAGTCCCCAGAAGTACAGACAGAGGCAAAGAAGGTGTTCAGTATCTCTGCTTTCTCTGTATCCTCTGTCTCCAGGGAACCCACCTCATTTAGCAGGGGGCCTACATTACCTCCAATGTTGGTTTTACCTGCAATGTATTTCAAGAAGCCCTTTTTGTTGCTTTTGACCTCTCTCTTGCATGGTTGAATTCCAAGGAGGCCTTGGCTTTCCTAGTTACATCCCTGCATCTCTGTCCCACTGGTGTGCATCCATCAACTATCCCACCCCACATCAAATCTAGTTTAAAGCCTTCTGAATGAGCCCTGTCAATTCCTTCCCCAGAACCCTTTTTCTCCTCTGAGATAAACCTCTCCCATGTGTACCCATCAGATCAGGTGTTTTCAAAGAAACCAAAGCCATGTCTGTAACACCAGTCTCCTAGCTAGGCATTAATGTACCGAGTTCTTCTACTTCAGCCCATGTCCTTACCCCAAAATGAAAGTAATGAAGAAAATAAATTTGTGTCCCAGACTCTTTTACTAAACGTCCCAAGGCCTTGTAGTCTTTCTTCATTGCCCTCAGGCTACAGAATACAGCTTCCTCCCCACCTGTCTGGAAGATCAGTAATATCCTTTTGCAGTCAGATTGGTTTACTTTGAGGACATCAGCAGTATGATCAGGTGGGACAAGGCATAAAACCTCTTTGAGCTAACATACAATTTTTCAAATTTCCTGTAAAAGAACATTCACCCATAACATTTTTCCTCAGAAGAACACTGATGGTAAAACCATCACACTAAGTTATACTTTCACTATTGCTTTATTTTGAAAATCATGTTAAGTCGGTCTCTCACAAGCACTCTGACTTGACCTCATTGAAATCTTGCTGGCCTTGCATGTCTATGAGGACATGCCACTTCGGAAAAAAAATCCACCTCAGAGTCACTTAAACTCTATTTTCACAGGACAGTAAATCTTATCTTAAGACACGCTGTATAGAATCAAAATACCATAGCCACATGACGTAAAGCACTGAACCTGCCAAACACCTTCCTGTCACCTGAAGTTGTTCAGAAATATTAATGGGAAACCTTTGTTCCAGTAGGGTTCCTGTCAGAAAGGCACTGCTTATCTGCTCATAGCTGGGATAAAGCTGAAATGCAGCTCAAGATGTAAGCCCCATGTTGTATTGTTCTGGATAGCTGTAGAAGCGTGTTTGAGTTCTTTCAGTTAGTCCTGTGAGAATATGGACCCAGAGCTGGATGAGCATGTGATGTAATGATCCATAAGTGCAACCATGAATCCATGAAACAACATGAAATCCTTGATACAACAATAAAGATGACATTTTTTTCAACGGTCTTTCAAGTTCACCTATTGCCTCAAAGACAGCTTAGGTTTATGGCAGTGGTGCAGGGAAGGAGTGTCCTTTTGTCATTTCATTTTGGGGCAAAGCTGAGAAGAATCACACCATGGCTCCAATATTGTATTACTGTAGATGCTGAGTATAACTTCGGGATCTAATCTACTTTACTGACTGGAAAGGATCCTCTAATGCAGTAGAGTCGTGCCAACTGTCACAAAACAGTCTGAGCAGTCAGTGAATGTGATCTGCTCCGTTTGTCAAATTGTGAAGCCTAGAGCCCTTTCTTGCACTTACTCCACCCAGATCCATTGTAATAAATTTGTATTTCATATCAATTACTTCAATTTATGACTACCCATCTCTCCATTCTGAATATGTATGTGGTTTAATGTAAAGCTTCCTTACTGTACAATATTTAGTTCTCTATTGAGATAGTTGCTATTTTACACCCTTCTAACTTCTTCTCTTTTCAAGGTCATCAGTTTTGCAATGTCGCTGAAAATGAAATAGGACATATGGTTCTGTTTAATCAAATTTCATGCTCTGTTGCCTCTTTCTTATGGCCTCTGTGCTAATTGATCAAGTTTTCAATTAAAGCCTTCCATCTTTGTTTTAATTCTTTGTTAAGGTTTTTATTCCATTACATGGTTTCATGATATCAAACTTGTTACAAGTGCAAACTGTCTCCGTCTTTCCAACTATCTAGTTACAATGATTTAGCTATATAGTTCTTCTAATTTTCGTTTTCTTATTATTAAATCCTCAGTGGACTAGATTCATCTGTTGGATTTAGACTCAAAGCCCAAAAATCTGATTCATCCATCAAGGAGAAATTAGTTTACTTCATGAACTGCCATGGCAAAAAAGCCTCTCTGTATCTCAACGCCTTCCAGCCATCTTGCTCAGCCACAATTAAGCAAGTTGCTGTCCCTAAAGGAACAGTGAAATGACTCTTGCTAATAAATGAGGCCGTGTCAAGCGTGAGCATAAAACTGTGCCTTTTCGAGAGGTTTTCTTAAGGAGCAGTGATTCTGGTTTCAATGTGTTATTGTGTTTATGTGGATCAAGTAAATATTAATATGACATACAAATATATTAATACACTGGTATGATTAGTCATTCTGTATTTTATAACTCTATGATTTAGCCCCAAAATAGTATAAATCCACTAACAGGTTCATTTTAAAAAAATCAAATAATCTTTTGAGTCAAGTAGCGTCTAAAGACCAAAGAAAATGTGTTGACTGAAACCATGTAAGTAATCTTTTTTCAGAAAGGCTTTGTTCAGCTAGAGACTGTGATTTATTTTTTAAATGGTCATGAGCTTTTTCCTTAAGCTCTGATAATTTCAGGTCTGACAAAAAGACACACACCAAGTCATTCTCTGAAAAAATGTTGACAACTGACAGTCTTTCTGACCAGAAATCCAGAACTGCAGACAGTTTCCAGCTATGGGTTCTGGGCACACCATGAGTTTATCCTTCCTGATGATTCCAAGAATCCCAGTTGTTTTTCTAGGGCCAACTGACTTTTTCATGCAGCCAGTTTCCCTGAAATGGAGACTTTGCATTCCAGTGCTGCAGCAGCTAGTTCAGAGCCTAACTTGTGCACATCAAGTTAAACTGTGTTTCCTAGGTGCCCCGGTGTACATTTACCAATGCTGCATTTCAGCGTTCTTTTTACGCTCCACTCTTGCACCATCTTTCTGTGTGTCTTTACAGCATCCTTTTAGTTTCACTCCTCTGAATAATTTTGTATTAAAAAATTTGTGTTCTCGCTTTTCCCTCCTTTTTCTGGGGCATTTTTGAATATGTTCATTAAAAAACTTTTGAGAGGATTTCAAGAGCTATTAAAAGTCCTTTCACTGTGCTGTGAAAAACCTTTGACAAGGCTTGTATGTGGAACAACCTCAAATATTGAATGTGTTTGCCTGAATGTCTGTCTCCCACAACAATACAGATCAAAAATGTCCTTGCTTTGGAAACTATTTTAGGAGTTTGGGGACTAAAGATCATATAAGTGCTAGCTGTTGATATTTCTCAATATAGCTGTTTCAGTAATGCCTTATGTGGTGAATGTTTGAAAGAAGCCATGAGAAGAGCACAAGCTGTTCTTTAATTGTATCTGGCAGCCATAATAATAATAATTGTGAAGCAAACGTCTGAATTTGAAATGTGCAGTGGAGAAATATTATAATGTCTCTCTACTTAAAATCCCTCAAAATCATTATTTTCTTTATTAAGTGTGTTCTGGAGTGTATTTTGTTTTGCAAGTGAGCAGTTGAAGTGCAGAGATGAATACACTGTGGGGCAGATGGTAATCAATATTAAAATAAATCCAAAGATTACTCAAATTATTGCTAAAGTTAGTAAAGCAAATTCCTGTATCCTTCCTGTGGTTATCCACACTGCTGAGTTTGCAAGACAAAGATTTAAACAATATATGCTCCATCCCAACAAATAGAAAAGCCAGCGATAACCCTTTTTACTGAATATTTGATTATTTTAAGATAACATTATTGTTTTTTAAAATGTATGCTGTCTTCTATCTTGACACAATGAACCACAACATGTAATAAATTACAAACCAACTTTGCCTGCAAATGCACATTATCAATTTAAATAGCGTTTATTATAGCTGGATTGTTTCAAGAGGACAGTGGCTCAGCAAGCATGAAACTTTCTGAGCCTCCACTCATCTGCTGAATGTTACACCAAACAAGAGCTGGTCTGACTTTTCACATTCCAGCTTGAGTAAAAGGGAAGTGTTCTGGTGTTTCAGATGAAGTTTGGTGCCAGTTTGATGTAAGAATTGTAACCCAGAGGGCAGTCCCTGGCACCCATTGTGTGTGAGAGCCAGTGTGGGTTGCTTTCAGTCCTAGCTTATTTTTTTACCCTAAAGCACATGTGAGCGGGAAGGTGCTCACTTCTACTGTTCTAAGGCACACACTCTACAAACCATAAACGAAGCTCTTTTTGAGTCTTCTTTGCATCCATTAATATTAATACCTGTTGTGTTGACGACACAGCTTGGATAAATGTAAGCTTTCTTCTTGGTTTCATCCACAGCTCTGCTATCACTCTGTATTGTGTGCCATCTAGATCTTGTAGGCACTGTACTCTGATCGTGATCAACCAAAGCCTTAAGGATAGAACAGAGAATGAAAATGTAAGCTCCACTCTACCATCAGGACTTCCACAGAATGAATGAGAATCCAGCTACCAAGCAGAGAAAGGGAAATGTGTGAAAGGTCCAACTGTACCCGTCCTTTCCAGATATTATGCAAATTTTGGTCAACTTTTGGTCAGCAAATTTTGGTCAACTGACCCAAATTTTTATATGAATGCTCCTTTTAGATGACTTTACATTTTTATTTACAATATACATCTGATTTACTGTGTGACAGATACCACACACTGCATGTACCTGGCACAGTGGGGGCCGGAAGATGAAAGGAGGGACAGGACTCCATCAGCTGCTACTTTCAAGGAGAGGCTACCAACTTCCTGCCTTGTGGAGCACATCTTACCATATCCAGTCTGGGGTAGCATGCCAGATTCTTTTCCTCTGCCACAGTATTTCTTGATATGCAGACATGGATTTATTTTTCACTAGAAAAACAGGATTTATTTACTCTTTGTCATTCTGTATACTTCCCGTACCACCCAAATTTCCTATATTCTTTGCAAGATAGTGACAGTTTGATAGTCATTAAAGGTTTGCTGCCTTTGTCATCTTTAAGTTTGTTAGACTGTGGCCAGCATACAGTGCCTAGAAGCCTTTCATGATACAGAATACAGAGGTCTCCAGGATCTAGCCCAGTTGTTATACCAAGTGCTGTTCACACCAGTGACTTTGTGGGCAACAATTCATTACATGTAAGATTAATGCTCTCGTTTAATCTAATAAACACATTTAGCACAGGCTACTCTACATTATCTGTTTAAGGTGAGTCTTTTAAGCCAATTTGTCACTAGTAAACCAACAGAATAAAACATGGTTCTTATTAACAGCTGAATAATGCACTTGGAAGCTCTATTTCAGAAGCTGCTGTGGAAAACAGTCTCATAGCTTACTGTTTCTTTTGCAATCCAGGTGGCTTGTGCTGAACAGATGGTTGCTGTATTAAAAGCCAAAACCTGCTATTCTTAAATTCAGGTTTTACTGAATGCAATTATTCTATTTTTAAAACTGCACTGCATTTAATGATTAAAAAATAAATATTCATAATCAGATTTGCACAAACTAAACACATTAGTAAATAAAAAAGATACATGTAGATACAATTTGCAAAGAAAGAGAAATTCTGGCTATTTCTAAACAACAGGTACCAGATTCTGATGTAGCCCTGTTTTAGACGTGTGAATTAAGCTCTGTTCCTTCAACCAATAGCATCTTTTTAGAAAAGCGAAAGAGCAAAATCACACTTATACAGGACAGTATTACTGAAGCAGGTCCTTCTGGTAAGGAATGGCAGAGAATCAGATAGTACAATCACGTGGCTTCCAAAAGCAAGAAAATGGGTTTAATGTGCACAAGATAATGGGTTTAACCACCTGAAATAATTAATTAGTTGAGGCTCAAGTCCTTTGATAGTTGTAGGTATTTCGGTCCTGGTGTTGCTATTTGTCTCTGCATTCTTTACATGGATAATGTAAACATGTATTCTTTACATAGATGGGGAGAGAGGCGTCGATGTGGTCTATCTTGACTTCAGTAAGGCATTTGACACAGTCTCCCACAGCATCCTCGAATCCAAACTGAGGCAGTGTGGACTGGATGCTTGGGTAGCAAAGTTGATCGTGAGCTGGCTGCAGGATAGAAAAGACAGAGAGTGGTAGTCAGTGGGACAGAGTCTAGTTGGAGACCTGTATCTAGTGGATTGCCCCAAAGGTTGGTGCTGGGACCAGTCCAACTCAAGCTAGTCATTAATGTCTTGGATGAGGAATTAGAGAGTACTGTCAGCAAGTTTGCTAATGACACAAAGCTGGGTGGTGTTGCCAACACCCCAGCAGACTGTGCTGCCATTCAGCGAGACCTGGACAGGCTGGAGAGCTGGGCAGAGAGAAATTTAATGAAGTATAACAAGTAATGAAGTGAATAATGAAATGTAGAGTCTTGCATCTGGGCAAGAGCAACACCAAGTACCAGGTACCAGTATAGGTTGGGTACTGACTGTTGGAGAGCAGTGTAGGAGAAAGGGACCTGAGGGTCCTGGTGGACAGCAGGATGACCATGAGCCAGCAATGTGCTCTTGTGGCCAAAAGAGCCAACAGCTTCCTGGAGTGGATTGGAACTGGGGTGGTTAGCAGATGGAGAGACATTTTTCTCCCCCTCTACTCTGCCCTGGTGAGACCACATCTGGAATATTGTGTTCAGTTCTGGGTCCCTCAGTTAACAAAGGACACAAAACTGCTGGAAGGAGTCCAGTGTAGAGCAACAAGGATGATGAAGGAAGTGGAGCATCTCCCGTGTGAGGAAGGGCTGAAGGAGCTGGGTCTCTTTAACTTGTAGAAGAGGAGACTGCGGAGCGACCTCATGACTATCTATAAATACGTGAAGGGTAGATGCCAGGAGGATGGAGCCAGGCTCTTCTCAGTGTCACCTAGTGATAGGACGAGGGGCAGTGGGTGCAAAATCCAACACAGGAGTTTCCATGTAAATATGAAAAGGAACTTCTTCCCAGTGAGCGTGATGGAGCACTTGAACTGCTGCTCAGGGGGTTTGTGGAGTCTCCTTCTCTGAAGATGTTTAAAACCCACCTGGATATGTTCCCATATGACTTGGTCTAGGTGATCCTTCTGTGGCAGGAGGATTGGACTAGATGATCTTTTGAGGTCCTTTCCAATCCCTAATGATTCTGTGATTCTGTGATGGTGACCCCATGTTTGTGTAGTCACCCTCTCCATTAATACACATCAAGGTCTTCCACAGACACATCAGAGATGTCCGTAGAATTTGCAGTCTAAATCAAGTCATTGAATGCCATATTCATTTCCTTCTTCATGTATATGTAGAGAATGTGCCTGAATAATAGGCACATTCTCTAAGTATTGGTTAGGTGGACAAGAGTTGGTTTCTGTCACCTTTCTATCCCTTCTTTCTTTTGTCTCTTGGAATGAATTTGTCTAATCCTTCGGCTGCTTTAGTGATAACTGGATCCCAGAAGGATCCCAGGTTGTCCCAAACCATGAGAGCTCTCCCTGTGTTTTGGGAATGTAGAAGAAAATTCAGAAACACACAGTGTCAGGTCATCAGCTCTGGCTTTATACAGACAGAAAATTTCCTACTGCGTGTAAAGTGTAGGAGGGAAGAGGATGGGAGGAGAGTATTTCTATTCTGTATGCATAGAACTACATAAGACCACAACTCACTCACTTTTGTACCTAGTGAAAAACCCCCAAAACATCCTGTTTCCTGTCTTTTTTTTCTCTCCTTGAGTTGTTAGATCAAGAACCTGATACTAGTAGTTGCAATGCTGTATATGTCCATAGATAATAGTTGGTTGAACCTGAGTTTTCCCTAAGTCACAAGTGTCTATATGGAGGTATTTTGCTTCTCCCTTACTGCTTCACACACACTGTGGCCCTTGTTGAGTTATAAAAAAAAAAAAATAATTAAAAAAAATCCATTTTCAACAGCAGTTGCCACCAAGAGATTCTGTCCTTCCATGTCCCCAAAAAGGATATTAAAAATCATTGAATTGCTAATGAAGATGAGACACACCCCTGAGAACACTTCTGAGAATCCACTTGTCAAGTAGAGTTTCAGTTAAGCTCTTTCTTGAAGGACCTAACAAATATAAAGGGATTTGCTATAGCAACAATTAAAAAGCATCCATGCTTCTCTTGTGCATGCAGATTTGTTATTACACTTATCTATGCAATAGGGAATACAAACCCCTCAGACTTGTGTTCCTGCAGCAATAAAGTGGTGACAGACTATTGCCTAGGTAAGTGTCACATTTCCCAAGCAGGAAGAATTCACGTGTTCTCAAATTCATGGTCATCCAACTCAAGTTCATTTCTGAAAAAGCAGTATCTGAGAAGTGGGTAGATGGCTAAACATTATAAGGCTTTTTGCAGCTCTCGATGGTGTAGCTGGTGTTGTAGGTTGAGGTTGGGAAATTTTAAAATACCTGCAAACCCCTGGGAGAATTTGTTTTGTGGTCCAGTAAGTTTGGAGGGGTGGCAGTCCTGCCCAGGTTACCAAATTCCTTACTTTTGCTTCCTCCTGGGAAAAGTGATGCCTGTGTGTGATGACTAGCACTTGGTTTTGCCTCTTACTGGTTAGATGAGCAACTGTTACACACTGAACTCTGCAAAGAACTTCACCCTATGTTGAGCTTTGCCTCTAGGACCGTTGACTGAATGTGTTCTGCTGTCTGGCTCAACTGTATTTCCCAGTCTGAAGAGAGCCAAAAAGTCTGTTCTTGAAGTTTTCCAGATCTCATTCAAGGTCTTATACTCTCAGAAGAGTGTGATTCCAGAGCTTCCCATGCTCTGCTTTTAATTTTTTCTTCCCATTGTATTTAAATCCAGGTAGGAACCTGTGGATTTGTGTGACAGACTTAGAAGACAAACAGGACAAGTGGGATGCCAGCTCTCTGGTTGGTCATTCACAACCATTACTACTTGTTCTGCAAGTGGGGAACAGGTACAAGAAGTGAAGAGGTATTCGAGGGCCAAAGTCTCTCTCTTTGGTGTAGATTTCTGTGAGAAGTTTGTGAAGGCCTGCATTATGTGCCTGGCTGTCTATCTTCTGGGATTCTTTGGCTACCCAGCAACCTGGGAATCTGACCCTGTTGCAAAATTTAATTTCAAAGATTATGCTTTTGTGGTTTTGCTTAAGTTTCCACTTTTCCTGGTTGCATAGTACCTGATCTTTGTGTAACCTAACACAGTATTATCCTCCTCAGCCTACACTTTGACAGCATTTAACAGAAGCGTGAATTTTCTCTGTACATCTCTGTGGGATGTATAATGCCCCACACCTAAAATTCAGCTTACTATTTTTCTCTTGCTCATTTCAGCTAATAGAGCCAGCTAATGAGATCTTTTTACTGCGTGTTAGAAATTTTACATAATTGTTTGATGCACTAACAGGTACTGAAAGAGTGGGAGTGAAAGACCAAATTAGGACTTTCAACCTATTTAACAAGTTGGTTTTGCCTTTTTCTGTCAAAGGAGGTAGAAGGAGAAGCTATTTTGTAACTGCTTCCTGAAGAATGTGCCACCTACCTTGTTCTGGTTTGATTACAGTGATCTAACGTTTCCATTCCTGGCTTCCAAAATTGATTTGGCTACTTGATTTGGCTAACTGATTTTTCATATGTGATTCTGTAGCACAATTGTAGCAGATAATAGGTTGTGCTGAAATTTACCCAATTTAATTGTAAAATAAAGAAAGAACAAGTGACTAATTAGAAGCCATTTCTAAGAACATGCCTGGAAGACGGTACATATGTCACTGATGATCTCAAGAGGGTCCTCTACCATAATTTAAATCCAAATTGGAGACACCCCCTGCTTTTCTCATACAGTAAAAACTTCCAGGTTAGTGTTGCTGTATTAGATACTGATCTGGAATTTGACTCTGTCAGGCATGGTAATAAATAGCGCAATGATACAATAAAATAGTGATTACTGCTGCCCATGGGTGTTGTGTATGGGTGTGCTCTTGTTGCTGCAACCAAAATAAATCATAGCAAAATCTATGACTCTAGAATCTGTTGCATTTGGCATTAATACTGAAAAAGACCCAGAGTCATGGTCCCAGTTTCCTATTTCCACTCTTATTTTTCTCTGTAGAGATAATCAACCTAAGAATGAATGGGATTTTAAGTCAGTTTTAAGTTCCACCATCATTGTATTGGTTGCAGCCTTTCCTTGTGTGCAAGGATCTCAGATGTCCAAACTGAGGAAAAGGGTTGGAGCATACTACCTACATCTACCCGGATTTTGTTACTTTCAACAGTGTATAGCTGAAAAAGGAGGTCTTCAGTGCTTACTTGATTCAATTCCAGTTGACTGGTAGCCTAAGTAAATAAAATTACTTCACTCCAGGAGGTTTTAGGAGATTAGTTTTAAGGATTGCTGAGGATGTGCACAGCCTGCATTGTTTTTACTTCACCTCTGGTCATAATCTCTGTCCAGGAGAATGAGAGGAATTTGTATTTGATTGTGTTACTTGCATCGTGGTTTGGGTGATTGAGATGCAGAGCATGCTTTTGCTTTCGTCTTTTCTTGCTCAGAAATTCCCTTTGTAGTAGAATGCTTGCTGTCATTGACTGTAATAGAAGGAAAGCAGTCCTTGACACATGAGGAAGCACTAATGAGAAAGGTCAGGTGAATAATAGCTCTTTGGAGCAGGAGCTGGATTTAAGCAACACGATAAAGCAAGATATAAAGTCAGGACAAGGTGAGTATCCCAAGTGGGATTTGATGTCAGCCTGGAGGCTGATGTTGCCCTGATTCACTGTTCCAGGAAATACTTGGTTGGTTGTACAAAAGAAGCCCAGACAAATGATGCCACTCTTTCTGTAGAGGCCTTTTGAGTCAAAGGTCTGAGAGACTTTTATTTCATCTTAAAGGGAAGAACTTAAAGCAGGAAAAATGTGGATTCATCTGATTATTGTAGCTATTTCCAGATCTTCAAAAACAAGTGAACATTTTCTGACCAGACTGAGCATCCTTGGGATAAAGAAGTGACTGATTCAGCCATTTATCACCTTGCAATGTGTATGTCCCTGCAATATGAGTCAGCAGGCATTTGTTTTCTGTGCCATAAAAGACTAAGCAAACATATCATTATTATTGCTATTATTTTTATTGTTTTATATTTTAGACTGGTGTGGGGAGACTGTGAGGGATATTTTATTAAAGAAGGAACTGGCAAAGAAGATTAAGTGATCTAATAATTTGTAATAATGAATACTGCGCGTGTGGGTGCTGCAGCACGTTATATTCTGTCTTTTGGGACCACAAATGCATTTTATGGGGGGAGAGATAAATTATCATTTGTGATTTCAAAAAGTAACCATCTTCGGAAGGGAAGGGAGGAGAAATGAATGTTGATTCAGAAGGGAACTACTGTTCCAGTTTGCTGTAATTTTAACAAGAAGAGATCTATTGAGTGCTTGCAGGAGAACAATGTGCAGTTAATACTTCAAGCTAAGTATTGGCTTGGTTCTTTTTGGTCTTTTTTCTTCAATCCAATTATGAGGAATCTACAGAAATAATGAGAAATTATGAATAGTTTTCTAAATTTCAGACCCTTTTTAAGGTAATAAGGTGCCTTAGATTTTAGTACTTTTATATCCTACTTCGCTTTTCAAAACTGGGTGAACTTCCCTATGGCAGTTCACCTCTGAACCATCACTGTAAAATCTGATTTATTGCTGCAATTTATAGCCAACTATATATTGATTTGTTCACACCAAATGATAACATATGCCAGGAGCAGTCTCACAGGATCAGTGTGGGCAGTAAAATGCAACTTAGATTTTAGATGTCTGGCCTTACAGCAATAAAATGGGTTAGTTTGAAAAGGTTTCCAGAGTGTGAGAATTAATGGTATTCCCCACTTTGAGGAAAGACAGGTTGATCTAGTCATAAGGAAAATCATAGAATCATAGAATTTTGTTGGCTATACTAAATATGTTAGTATTTGCTTTGGATGTGAAAAAGTATTGTAAGTGTTTTACCTCCATTACTGAGAAGCAGTAATTTACGTGAATAGTCTGTGATACTGCCCACAAAGAGGAGTTGAATCCTCTTCTGGCCTTTAATAATTATAGGTCTTATTGTGCCCCGGGCTGTGAAATAGATCTCACTTCAAGAGGTACACTGCTGAACACTTGTATGAAATTCAGCTTCCAGCTAGTGTAGTGAGCTGCGTAAGGCGTTAGTGCAATCATAAAAGTCTTTTAAATGATTTCTATGGCCTTTTCTACTCATTGAATACCCAACCTGTGATACAAAGAGTTTCTAGACTTCCAGGATGAATTCCAGTCTAGATCCTTTGGCCCCAAAATCGTTCCTAAACCAGACAGATAATCCTAGCATACTCTATGAAATTGTACTCTAACCTTTCTAGTTCACACTAACAAAACATTGGTCTTTCGGTAATATTAATAAAACAGGTTGAGTAGCAAATCAGAACACAGCTGCAATAAGTCTTCTCTACCATGAAAGGAATTATGGTCTGATGTAGTACAGAAGTTGTTCCCTAAGAGAGAGAATTATCAGGTGTGAAAGTGCCTGGGCCATGGACATTGACAAGGCAAGGTCAGCTATACCAGTATTGCAGTGCTGCAGAGGGCTTCATTAGCTAATGCCAGAGTCCATGGCTTTTTCTGGGTGTCCAAAGCATGAGGAAGCCAGTGGAGACAAACATCTCAAAATGAGAAAAGTAGACAAATTCAGTGTTTCTGTTACTCTAGCTCGGAGTAATTTCCCTTTTGGTAGCAGAAATATTCTTGTAAGTGTTATTACTAGCAATATTTGACTCTAACTTTGGAAAGTTAGAGTCAGTCTTTGATACAGTGAATATTCAGTTTTCATTCTTCCTGTTAACGTTTTAAAGTTTATGGTGCATTGAACAGTACCATAGTACCTTTTTATTAAATTAAGTTGGCACATTTAGGTTCGGTTATTAGCTGTTTAGGCATGTAAATGGGCTTTTTTTCAGACATCCCTTTTCTATCCAAATACACATTCCAAACCACACACCATTTTCATTCTTTAAGTATTGCTCTTTTTTAAACTAATCGGCAGATTTTATTATATCTGCAATTTCTTAGCATTTGTTTTTGTTGAGGATGGTATGCATGGATGTTTTATTAATGTTTAGAAGCAAGATTCTTTATAATTCCTTATGATTCTTTCTTCATCCCCTGAGAACAGGATGTATGGATTAATGTAAAGTAATATATAAGGCATACATGGAAATTTTTAGTGGTTTATGCGTTTGGTAGAGGGCTTAGCACAGAGCATTCCAGAAACTCTTGCCAGGACCCTGAAATGATGATCACAAATGAGTGACTGATTGCAGAGCTGAATCAATCTGTGATTACATTACAATACAAGGGCCAGTTTCTGCAACCCCTTATTCATGCAAGCAATCCTAATGGAGGCGAAGTTAAGGAGAAGAAAGATGAAATAGTCTCATTCCTTTCAAGCATAAAAAAACATCCTGAGCAGTGAAGAGATTAATATCTTAAAGACTGACTTTGCCTTACATTTTCCATCAGCTGTATGCACTGTGAAATCAAGATAATAAATTTAATAGTTACTAATGGCTTAAGCAAAACTAGCCTCTGTAAAGCCCAGTCCCACCAAAAACCTGTAGGCATTTCTAAATTCTGCAATTCAGAGAGGATATTTCTTCCAGTAACCTGTTTAACTTCAAATGACTAGTGAAAAGTTCCTTAACTAGGACTGGCTTCTACAGGGGATGATTTGTAGCATACCATCTGAAGCCTTTACTTGAAAACTCAATGTGCTTTATTATTATATTTGGAATGCTGTAAAAAGTGTAATTGCAATTATCCCATGTTTCCATTGTTATCCCTATCCCAGCTTAAAGAGTGGAAGCATGACATGATGTGTTCAAGAGGCAGAGGAATACATGGTAAAATGCAGGTACAAGAAAATGTAATGAATTGGGTAACATGCCTCCAGCACTGCACATTCCATATTCCACAAAGCATTTAATAGTCCATGCTTGAATTTAGACTGTGTGTATAATAAAGCCTGTCCCTATGCAAAGCAGTTAAGCTTATGTTCTGCTTGAAAGACCTAGTCAAGTTGCACGGATGTGGATAGAAGGGGTGCATCCAGACTAATCATCTTTAAGTGATTAGTAAATGTAATTAGTGTAATGGGCATATTTAAGCAAAGATGGGCAAAGCCCACTGATACCCAAGGAGGTATGCTGCACCCTCATACAGAGCATTTGCTAAAATGGAGACATTAATCTGTTCATTCCATGGTGATCTAATGTGCTCCTCAAATGGATTGGGCAGTTTTCACGTGAAAGAAATACAGGGAATTCAGTCTCTGCTGTACCTGACCTTAGCTTTTGCACAGAGATTGGAAACAAGCTTTTGAAGTACATTTCAGCAGAAGTATCAGTAGTTTTTGCTCCATTCGTGGTCCTATGTATAGAGTCCTGTGTCTTTGCAGATTCTCTGCATTTCAGAGGACTGTCCCTAGGCAGCCCTAACCGCTGCCACCAACAAGCTCCACATGTGGAGTTCAGCAGTGATTTCAACAGCGTGCTGTTGCTCTTGAAGGATACTACATAATCAGAAAATGGAACAGGTGTGTAGGAAGGCCAAGTGAGTTTAAAATACCTACTCTTTTAATTGACATAACTAACCTTAAATAATCAGAATTAGCTAAATAATAATAATAATTAATAATCAGAATTAACTAAATAATCATAACAAAATAATCAGAAAATGGAACAAGTGTGTAGGAAGGCCAAGTTAGTTTAAAATGCCTACTTTTTTAATTTACATAATCTGTGTATACAAGTACGATAGACTAAGTTTGAGTTGTCCAGCACATAACAGAGTCATGGAATCACAGGATCACTGGAAAAGCCCTCAGCTCATCCAGCCCAGCCTCTGACCTAACATCACCACATTGGCCAGGGCACTAAGGGCCACAGCCACATTGTCCTTTAACATCTTCAGGGATGAGGACTCCGTTGCTGCCCTGGGCAGTCCATTCCAAGGTCGAATCACCCTTTTTGTGGGGAAGGGCTTCCTAACATGCAACCTAACCCTCCCCTGGTGCAGTTCCATGCCATGCCCTCTCATTCTGTTGTGAGTTGCTATGAGTGCATAAAGACTCTAGTTTGCTTTTTGAAGAGACTTTAAAACAGACTTTTGAGCATGTTCATAGTGAAGCTTTGTTCCTGGGTGTGGGGGAAACAACAGGAGACTGAGGTGTATGGGGCTGTGGTATAGATGACATTTTCTGGACCAGAGTATTAGGAGTATAAGAGCAGAGGTCTTTACATGTAAAGCAGTTTCACCCTGGAATGCAGCAAATCCTGAAGTTTCTCTGATTCTGTCTTGCACAGAGAGACAGATGTGAGATGCAGAGTAATACAGAGCTAAGCAGCCTGGCTGGGGTTTGGCAGCTGCTGGTCTAGGCTTACATACTATTTTGCAATTTTGTTCAAGTAAGGTTAGGCATTTTTTAAAAGCTACAGTGAAGGGGACAGAGGATGTTCTCCCATAGAACCTGACTATACAGCCTGTCCAAAGTGGAGGACATTCTGTCATGACTGGGGAGGAAAAGATCAAAGCTTAGTCAGGAAAATGTGACAGAAGTAGTCTGCTCTTCAGGCTTGTATAATTTTGTGTTACTGGCCAGTGACAGGGCATGTTCAACCAAAAGTGACTTAGGAGTGATTTTGATCAAATGTGGTAATCTTGGTCCAGGAAATTAATTCAGCTCTTATTGAAAATGGAAATCTGTGAAGTCATAGCATTTGCAGGATAGTAGAGAGGCTGTCTTCCTTCATGCAGTTTACTCTCTTCCATTGCTGAGATTACATGACAGTGTGGGTAAATGGCTGGCACAGGACAAAGGAAGGAAGGGAAGGAAGGGAAGGAAGGGAAGGAAGGGAAGGAAGGAAGGAAGGAAGGAA